>CM052220.1:10257160-10804207 GCA_028454225.1 Lasioglossum leucozonium | reverse complement strand
AAAATTTCATTACAATCGGCGTGTTACGATTGGGTAACCTCCCTTGTCAGTTATATAGAAAGTGCCTTTATTTTTTATAATAACGATGAAGAATACGTTCCAAAATAAGAAAATAAAAGTTTAATAAAAAAAATTCAAATTTTTCAATAAATTATCCGTTCCAGCCATAATGCACTGACGCAAAACGCACGACCACAATGTGTTAAAAAGACGATAACCTTTTTAAATTATTTTATCATCCTTTTTTTATTAAAAAATTCATTATTATGAATCATACGACTTGGATTTTTTTTTTTTGAGAATACAGACCAAGTATATGTATACAAAACATTTACTCTTATATTATATAATTTTACTTCGGCCAATTAAATCCATTTAAGTTCGATAGAGTATCAATTGTCACTATAGAATGCAACATTTTATATGCATCGACCTAATTTTAGCATTGGGAATTAGTCACGTGAAATTCTAGAATCACAATGATATTAGCTAATCTAGATTATTGACTTTGATAATTGACTTTAATATGAAGCGTAACATGATTAATGACCTTAGCCTAACACTTTCATGCTCGCGTGCTCAGAAATCGATTTCTACCAGCAAAAAAGCGTATACTATAGCAGTGCAACATGTTTGAAATGATCAGTAATTAATCGTTAGAAACAATGATAAATTACTAATACAATTTGAAAAATGCAGCAACTTCTGAAATTATTTTTTCAAGAATTTTTTATTTGAGACTTTTAATTAATTAAATGATTTGATCAATTATGATTAGACAGCAGCGGAACTTTATGAAAAATAAAAATTTTCCACCCGAATTGTAACAAAGTGTAGTGAATTAGAAATTTGTTTTTTTTCCTTGTAATATTTAATAGGGTGACAATATAACAATATTTTTTAATTTTTCCAATGTTCTTACGGTTTTACGTTACATCTGTTCATTTTTATCATAAATGCATAAAATCCATTGTCTAATTATGATAAAATTTTAAAATAAAGCGCGCTGTGCTCGGAAATGGCATAATTTTTCCAGTAGTATACATATGCTAATGAACCTTCTCCACAGCCACGCAAAAGTTTACTTCAAACTTTATACTTTCTGTCTTACGTACATACCAGATGTCAACAATAGAGTAAAAAATTAATGTCGACGTATTGTGTCTGCAACTTGGGAAACTACTTTCTGTCACGGAAAACGAAAATGCCGGAAACAACCCTCGCTCATTCAACAAATTTGTTGGGTACGTCGCTGAACTTTTAATACTGAATGAAGTAACAATTAGTTCAGTTCAAGTAAAACAGATTTACTCTGCGAACGAAAATGTTGGAAGCAAAGAAACAATCGAAATTGTAAATGATAATTAATAAGAAGTGGCAATAATATTAAAGAATTAATAAACCAATACTGTAAAATGTCTGTTTCTCTTAAGTTAACACTAAACTTACCACTGCTAGTCATGTGACCGGTTTTATATTTTACTATTATTGAAATTATAAAGTTACATGATATATACATGACATATTTACATAAAAATTGCATGAAATCCAAATAAACAGAGCCTTGTCATTTTTATAAGATAAAACATTTTAATCGCTTTTAGTGCACCGTAGGTGTTTAGTGTTAAATTCTTACTAAAGTTTGCATCGAATTGTTAATCCAATTGCAATTTTTAAATTTAATTAACGCAGACAGTAATCGTGATATTTAAGCTACCATAAATCACAAAGCGGTGCAAACTGTGATAAAACGATAGGTGAACAATCGTCGACAGCTTCTCGAATTAAAAGCTTTAAGGTAAAACGGTTCTCGAATTTAGAGATGAAGGTCTACAACTATTATTCCACTTCGATATTCCACGTCAAGTGGGTTTCACTCACAAAGAGAATTCAGCACACTGGGAATGCTGAAATTCGCAGACAGGCTAGATTTCTTTTTCGATTTCCTTTGTTCAATGGGCATTATCAAATTAAAGAATCGTTTGCGACGTAATAAATTGTATTACCATTAGTAGAATGAGTCTCTAGCATGATTTAAAATGCAATTAATGTTATTCAAGTCTTCTACGTGTGCTAACTGATCTTCATTTCTGACAGACTAAACTTTCCTTTAATTTAGAATTTCATACTTCTCAACAAATTGTTCTCTCGACAGTTTCTACAAATTTCATTATTTTATAAAGATGAAGAACAAGTTCAAATCAGCTAGAAAATTTCTTATGGTAAAAATGAAGCAAAGATGTTATTAATGTTTGTTGCTATACTATATGAAGGTATTAAAACAATGAAGGTATTAGAAATAATTAAGATTACTAACAGGAATTATTTAATTTTCTGTTTCCACGATAAAAATATTCGCACGACAAAAATATTTGTTTTTGTTATTTTTTTTTTACAGATCTCAAGGTCACCTCCATTTCTTTTATAGTCACTGTGTTTTAAAAAGAGTGGTTCCATTATATTCTATTATAGCAGTTCGTTATATTCTAACATGAAAGAAATAATATTGATGCTTATCAGATTTTATTCGAATTGTTCATTACGAGTATGGCTGAATATTAACAGGCTATTAATTTCCTTTAAACAGAAATAAAATTCTACTTTGGTATTGTTGATGCACAACGATTGGACAATATATGTAGTTTTTTAGAAAATTACCAACTACGAAAAAGTTCTAATCACTGAAACCGTAAAATAAATCGTAGGGCAAGGGGTAGAACGGTCGATCTAAGTGATTTCTGATATGGTACGTAATTATTCGCGAGTACGGCGAGCGAGGAGAGTGTCGTTTCCGTTTAAAAATCGAGCAAGCACCGTGGCGAGTATATAAGACGGGGGATCCAAAGTGTCTTAACATTTTAATTGGTTTAATTTACCTCGCGAAGTTCCCGGCATTGTGTCTATTGTAACTAGAATTCGACTCGAACAACAAGGCGTGAATAGGCGGCTTATGTAAGATATTCGGTACGTCGAGCAGATAAACTAGGTGAATCAGATATTCTATATAATCGCAAAGTTTCGGTTTGCATTGTTTCCCGGTGACATGATACTCACGTTTTCCCGTGAAGTTAGTTACTGGGTTATTAAGTTATTATTCTTTGACCGATTTCGCGTGTATCGCTCACGCTTCGAATGTACTCGAGAACAATTCGCGTAACGTGCGATTACAATGGCATATTGGCGTTAAGGCGACGATAAGCCGAACAAAGAGGTAATACCGCTGTAAACCAAATAGCAGTTGACTAAGCAGCGGTGGTTTACTTAAACAATAGCTCGTCGCCTGATGCTCGGGGCTTGAAATTAGTAAATCTGTGTATCCTTAACGGTTGTCATGCTGCGCCAGTCGATTATCTCTTCGTGCAAACATATTGTCTAACCCGTTTTTGTTTCCTTGCAGGGAACTGTGCAGCCGTCCTGTTGTCGTCCTGGAAATCCGAAGAAAAATATTTTCTGCTCGTGAAAAGTTGACCTTCAACGCCCTTGGACAACCTTGAGCCGTAAGTCGCTGCGCGCGATTTAAACGACCTAGTAAATATAGAAATATATTAGTTAAAAACTCGGAGTTGACCTTCATATGTCCTCTGTGTGTTCACCTACAAAAAGAAAAACTATTTTGGATCGGTAAAATGGGAAAACAATTTTTTCAAGTACCCAAAGATACGTTATGCTTCGATTCGATTTTTTATATCAGTGCTAAACCTACCGAGCACTAAAAAAATGGCTACTGTGCGTTGCCATATAAATATGACAAAATCGAATTTACTCGGATTATAAATTTATATTTTTTATTTTACAGTTATCGAAATTATAAAGTTACTTGCATGGAGATTGATACGATAAATTGTTTTATTCAAGCACATACTGAAAGAAACGTTCATAAGCTAGAATATTTTAATCGGTTTTAATGCTCGGTAGTTTTAGTTGTTAAATATAGACGCGTGTATAATCACAATTATAAATGTAATAAAACTGTAAAATCTGAAATCGATCGTTTGATAGGTGATGGTGTGGGTTTAGTGTAAAATAATTTTTTTGTGAAAAAATTGTTGGATTCATTGATGTTTTCAGGTCCGTTCCAGCGGCGAGGTACGCTTCTCGAAGTGTGGATCCTGAAGCATCGTTAAACGCCGCTCCGGTGTTGTGAAGGATAGTAGGTATTGCGCCATTGACGAAACGTTAGGGTATGCTCTGTGCTATCCCTTAGGGCTTAGGAGAGCCGTCTTCACGGCAGGTGACCGCATGCTGCTATTACCAATACGCGGGCTGTTAACGTGCCAGCAATTCGGGAAGACGACGTTTCGTGGGACCACCGGCGGTTAAGGAATAGCACGGTGTAGAGATAACAGTCATGCGAGAGGTGTACGCGTGGTAATTAATGCCGCTGCAGTGCTGCGGGCCAAGAAGGCGGGACAACTCGATAGTGCGAGCCAAAACCAAACATTCCTAGCGCCAGTGTATCCGGTATCTGGAGTATCTCGGTATTAGTTCGACACGTACCAATTATAAGCTGGCACACGAGTCATCTCCAGCAGGGGTCGTCGCAGAAATGTCGCGAAACTTGCTCGGTGAATAGGCATATTAGCACCGCTTCGTCCTCCACTCCTTGTTTTATTATCGGACGATCAGAGGTTCCTGTCCAATTTTCAAAATAACACAGACGCGGTTCAATTTTCAAGCGAACAATTTTATCGATAAATTACATCACCATTTTCTACAGTTGTCTCCGAGTCGCGAGAACGAACAACAATTTTAGCGAGAGTGTCTAGACACAATCTGGAGAACGAAAAGCGATTCTACTTTCGTATCGAAACCTCTGCTCGAATTCGATATTGTCGAAAAGAATATTACGATTATCATTGCTTTTGTTGTTTGCTTTAAATAACTGGTAGGTTTTATTCAATGCTAAAATATTTAACATGGAATTTGGTGGAACGAAAAAATGTTCCATTAAGTAAATAGAATTTCATTAAATGAAGTTACGTTCCATCGGGTGAACATATTAGGAGAACAGAGAAGTAATCAAAACTTTTTTTCACATTTATTTATTAAAAAAATCTTAAATACTAATGAACAAAATAATTTCCATCATTTTCTAACATTGTTTGCCAGCGCGAAGGCAGTTGTTCGATTCCCTTTTCAAAAAAGTCCTTCGACACAAATTGTGAATTAGCTCATCGAAGAAATTTTGATTACTTTTCGGTCCCTCTAATACTATTTAAAATCCGTCGGGTTCCTTCTATTTAAGAAAAATAAATATGTTGTAATAAAAACTAATAAAATTATCAATCCACAGGTCCTTCAAGTGACAGCTTATCAGCTTCTAGCTCCAAGAGCGAACCTAATTGCACCATTGATGAAATGAGAAATACCTAGTGCGTTGTCTTGCAAGAGGTGCAGCCATGACGAGGCACACCTGTCTAATTGGTAGCTAAGAGAGTATTCGTGCAACGATCCTTCGAAAGCAGATCCATCCTGCGCCCGCAATTTCGTCGTACTTCTTCAGCGAGTGCAAGCTTCTCCTATGCAAATCCCTATGCGGTAAGTAGCGGTGGTAATATTTATGGCAACCCTATAAACCCGAGTTCAGCTATCTCGAAGCCGTTCCCCGAAGAAAAATAAAATGAAAGTAACATAAAAGACTAATTCCAGAAACGAGCTGAAACCCGCACAGAGCTAACTGACTCGATGCAAGCGTAATGCGCGCATCTCCTCGCGCAAAACGAACAAATGGCAATCCGCTTAACCGACTCCCGCCCCTTCGTTTCTCTCGATGATTCCGTGACTCTGGAAATACGGGGACGATTTTGGAGAATCGACTTTATACATCAAAACAGCGGAAACGGTTTGAAAAATTTACTGGATGCTCCGAGATTGAAATGTCACGATTATTTTAACATGCTTGGCGGGTCAGTGTAAAATCATTCGGATGAGTGAAAGTTGCACTTACAGTATCTTCTCCGTAACTGTCGCGAACGTCTCTACCGTAACTGTCCAAATGGAAACGGTTTGATGGTGTTTAATGGTGCATAAAACACTTTATAAAAATAGTAAAAATTCAAGTTAACTGGACTTTCATTCGCTGTTCCGTCGCGCAGGAACAGTTCATGCGGTTCTCTTTCGGACAATATTTATGGTGCATTCGTGACTAAAGATCTTCCTCGAAGATTTCGTAAATTAGGGTAATTCAGCGACAATTCTAGACATTGTCAGATTTTTTTTTCTGTATATCTTGAAGGACAATGTGCCATAGAATTGTCCCTCCGAACGACCACCCGCGACCGTCAAGGATAGTTTCGTATTACCGAGACCCATCGTCGAACGGGTTAGATAGAGCCCCACGTCTCCTTCTCAAGGCCTCATTCAGAGCTACAGAAAGGAGGCCTAGAAAGTCAGAAGGGCGCTGATTGGGAAATGCAACTTTCGGCAGGAACCAATCAGCGCATTTTCTTCCTCATCGCGGTAGGACTGGAAGTCGTGACACTCTCCAGTCCTCGGGTAGACAAGACAACGCACGGGTCTTGTCTCACCAATCTTTAATACGAGTTTGCATACCAGTCTTTGCGTTCAGTATTTGTTGTCCATCGATCAGGACATTCGCGCTAAGCTCTGCTTCGCATAATTCGATATCCCTCGCGTGCGCTAGCGTATGCGGCAGGACCTGCTAGATCAGCCTTACTGATAAGTCCCCTAGCAGGTCCGGGACGAAACGCTTTCTTAACGTCATCCTCTTTAAATCGCTTAACCGTTGTCTTCTATAATCACGCTAGTCATTGAACTGGCGGCCCAAGATTAATTTGGCGGGCAGTAGCAATCGTGCGAGGGCTCAACCTTAAACCGGGCTCAAGCCTTACAACATTGAGTGGAGATTCATCCGCGCGCCACCCGCGAGTGTTCCTCAAAAAAGCACGGCGACGCAAAACATTCACGAATTAATTTTCTCGATATAAGCTCATTAATTTAGGCGAACGTAGGCTCTAATAAGTATAAATGTTAGTATAAATTAATATAAACGCTATAAATGACGCCAGGCAAATTTTCAAATAATACTGTGAATAAATTGTTTATAAACGCGATAAGAAAAGTCACGGTTATCGCAGATTTTTACATGATTGAAAAGAAGATGGATGGCGTCCGCGAGGAAATCTCTCGCCGATAAAAGAGATAATTAGGTGTAGCATTTCTAATGGATCACGCCATATATCTCGACAGTAATTCGAACGCCGAATACGCAGAACGTTCCGCAGGAATTAACCAAACAGAAACAGCAAATACAGCCGAAATATGCGCCATTATACTGTTTACATACCTTCGTTAACGCATTCAGTTATTTATAACGGCATCGTTCAGCGCACCGCGAGAAATCTGCTGCGTTCCTGGCATATTCGAATCAATATTTATTGCGCATTGTGTTCTCGCGCGGCTCATTCAGATTTTCATTTGATCTGCGACGAAAGAATTTCGCGTCGGGACATTGCTACCGCCGCGAACGAAGGCGACGGCGAGGCGAGCCCCGCAGCATTCAATTTTCGCCAAGTGAACAATTTATGAAGCTTAAAATGCCTCGGTTGTATTGTCGGCATGTACAAAATCGCTCGTGTACAGGCTGCCTCAAAATTTATCCGCTTCCATGAAACTGGTAATTCCTCGAGCCAGTCGGAATAAATTTTTCCTTTGCGAAAATGTTTTCCGCGGCTTCGTCGAGGAGTTATTAATGAAAACCACGGACCAATCAGAGCACCGCTGACCGCGGCGTTGCAAAGGAAAAAGTTACTTCGAATGATCTCAGCACTCGCTTCTTTCAATAACTGCAACATTTTTGGGACACCGTGTATATTGAAAGGTAAGGAAACTTCTTACTGCGAACTGAAAATTTAACCCTTATCAGTCGAGTGGTGAATCAGAAAATTGCTGTACCATTATTAAAAATATTGTTTCCATCGTTAATAGCGGATCTTCCAGCAAAATATAATTTATCTGCGTCGATTGCAAGAAATAGAAACTAAATAGAACGTTACTTCTTCCCTTAATAATTTTGTTAAATGAGAAATCATATATTGAAATGTTCAATTTTCAAAATTTTCCTACAATTTTTAATTTCATCTACACAATTTTGTTATGAATGCATAAAGATCCGCAGTCTAATTTTATTAAATATGTCGGTATCTAATCAAATATTATACATTTGAACTTTTTATCCATAAAATGAAAAAAATCGTATAGAATTATTCTAAGTTCGAAGAAATGTTTAATTTTCAAGTTAAATTAGCTCTGAATGCAGTGTTAAAAACCTAAAAATAGTATTTTCGAAAAAATTTATTTATAATGCTCAGAATTTTTCTGTGGAATTTTGAAGAATCTCGCGAGAATAGCAGTATTTTAAATAAGTACTTTCATAGGATTCTGCCTGTGAACTGTCTATAAAGAATTATAAATTCGCGATGAAACTCTGCTCATGTACCGAGACCGGGATGAAATTTATGCAAGCATACAAAATATCCGTCAGGTTAAATTTTCGAATAGAAAGCGAGTGTTCACGAGACTCTGTGCATATCCGAAGTTTGCATGTATACATTAAATGTCCATCAGAATGTTCGCATTATAGACAACGAGTGGCCACCAAAAAGTTCATGCATGACGTTTATTCGCTACATAGTTCGCACATTCGTCGCGAATTTCCATCAAACTACTCCAACTACGTTGAACTAATCTAAATTCAACGGAAGAGAAAAAAGAAAAAGAATAATAACTTTGAACTTTTTCCGTGGATCTCATGGACCGAATTCTTGGGCTGGTTAAAATCAGTGTTGTACTTCTTTCAAAGACACTTTGTCTCTGGATCATTTTAAAAGAAGACCATTGTTGGAGTGATCGAATGCCACTCTTTCAGAATCACAGTGTTCCGTGCCAAAATTCGGGAAAAAGAGGTATCCACGGAATGTAAAGAGGAATGCGCGCAGTGGGAATACTCGAACTCTTCTGTCTGTGCAGAACCGTACCGTCAAACATCCGTGGGAAAATACTGCGAAAAATCTGAAAAATAAAAAAATTCGGTACTTCGATTTTTATTTAGGTGTTGTTTGTAAGAAAAAATAGTCGTATCTGTAATTAAAAAAACTCTCCTAACCCCCTTGCCGTATCATTTTCTTTACGGTTACAGTGATTAAAACGTCAAAAATGTCGTAGAAGAGAAAAGAAAATATATATTTTTTGTATGGCTACATGGATTTTAATGCTGAGATATTGACTACAAACAAATCAAATTTCATTTCATCTAAAAAGAAAGGCATAACATTCGTAACAGCTTAAAGAAATCGAAAATAATATTGTATTATTATATTATTTTTATTTATAGAGAATTGTTATATATTGTAATAGATTTTTCAATTTTTTCATACCCACCGTCATGAAAATGAACAACAGAAATAATTTTTTCTTTACATTTTCTACTGAAATCATGCAGGGAGCGTGATTGTTGCACCCCAGTACAGGGTTAATATTAGAATGCATGTACGCAGAGCGAACGTTAAAAAACTTAGCGTATTGGAAACGTAATTAGAACGTTCATTAATTATGTTTGTAGATATCTCGTCTGCAGCTTCAACCTCTAATTCCGGAACAAGGAGTTGGAAGTTTCTTCCCGCGTCTCAATACTAATTGATGTATTATGAACTCGGTTAACACGGCTGAAAACTACGACGTCGGTGCCTCGGGTTTTCCCTAATCCTCGAAGACGTGTGCATGGATTCTGTCCCGAATATAATCTGCTCCGGAGATAGAGAATCGGAAATGCTCGCTGACGCAATTAGAGGAACATCCTCGGATTATCGTCGGTGCTATGTTTTCTCTAATAATTAATAAGTAGGCAATTAATCCAAGCGTAGGTTGAAAATATGCGATGGAGGAGGAGAAGGAACGTTTTAAGAAAGTAAATTCCGTCGAATCTGAGCATTCATTCGCTGCTGCACTCTACTCCTCCGTGTTTTTCGAGTAAAAGTATCGCGCGTCAAGCATCCATAACTGTTCCGTCGCGCAGGAACAGTACATATGCTTCTCTTTCGGACAATATTATTAGGGGTATAGAATAAAATTTAATTTTGATAGGAATTTTTATATAATTTACATTGATTTAAATTTTTGATTTGATTTTGTATAATAAAATTACGATTTTATAGATAGATAATAATAAGTTATTTGTCAGATTAAAAACAATAAATAATAAAAAAAGGGAGGCAGAAAAAAATAAAATTAGTATTAGGTCTCTTTCGGACAATATTTACGGTGCATTCGCGACGAAAAATCTTCCTCGAAAATTTCGTAAATTAGGGTCATTCAGCGACAATTCTAGACATTGCCAGATGTTTATTTTTTTTTTTTGTATATCTTGAAGGACAATGTGCCATAGAATTGTCCCTCCGAACGACCACCCGCGACCGTCAAGGATAGTTTCGTATTACCCAGACCCATCGTCGACCGGGTTAGGTAGAGCCCCACGCCTCCTTCCAAGGTCTCATTCAGAGCTACAGGAAGGAGGCCTACAAAGTCAAAGGGTGCTGATTGGGAAATGCAACTTTCGGCAGGAACCAATCAGCGCATTTTCTTCCTCATCGCGGTGGGACTGGAAGTCGTGACACTCTCCAGTCCTCGGGTAGACAAGACAACGCACGGGTCTTGTCTTACCAATCTTTAATACGAGTTTTGCGTACTAGTCTTTGCGTTCAGTATTTGTTGTCCATCGATCAGGACATTCGCGCTAAACTCTGCGTCGCTTAATTCGATATCCCTCGCGTGCGATGGCGTATAAGGCAGGACCAGCTAGATCAGTCTTACTGATGAGTCCCCTAGCAGGTTCGGGACGAAACGCATTTTTTAACGGGATATCTGCTCACAACAACTATTAAGGTCCATTTATACTATCCGCAAAGACACGTTCCGTTCAAATTTTAATATCTTGTAGTCTTTAGTGACCTATGAACGAATCTCGAAGGATTTTGACGGCTTCACCGTCAATACTGGTTTTAATTCAACCCTCGCATCAGCCATCTTTTTTCCGAGTATTATCTTAGGCTGCAGTGTACCTTGCGTAAACAGAAATTTTTGCCTTTTTCTCATGTAATCCTATAGATTAATCTCAGGATCTACAAACATTTGACTCATGATTTTCAGCCTAGTCTGAACAGAGTCAGAACGCATGCATACTACTATTCGCACCGGCACCAACCGCTAAAGTATTCTTTGCGAGAATATTGGACGGTTAGACCGGTGCCGATACGTGCCGGTGCCGTTCCGATACGGATAGTAAACACTTGTATCTAAATGCATTGAAGAATATTTGTCTGATCGGATACGGAACGTGTCTGTTCTGATAGTATAAATGGACCTTTAATTGTCTTAACTCGACCGTCATTGAACCGGCTGTCCAAAATTAATTTGGCGGGCAGTAGCAATCTTACCGGGCTGAAGGCTCACAACCTTGAGTGGAGATTCATCCGCGCGCCACCCGCGAGTGTTCCTCAAAAAAGCACGGCAACGCGAAACATAATATTGAAACTAAAATTTCCGAAAAATTCTACGTAGATTGCCTGATACGGTTCCATTCGAAACGAAATTTGTATACGCCACCGTTATCCAGAGATTGTCAAACATTCTGCAACGCTGCGTCTGGTTGTTCGCCGAAGGTCGATAAAAAAACAATTCCTAGATTTTTCAATGGTCTGCGTATCCCGTTGAATTTGCAATGCAACAAAGTGTTTGCAAAGCTCTGAATCCACGGATCTCGAAAGTTTTATTCTGCAGGGTCCGCGTCCGCTGTGAATTGTTGAAAAAAAAAGAAGACAAAAAAAAAAGGTTTTCACCGTTTCCGACATAGGTCACATTGGTCGACAGTGTTTCGAAAATGTTCCCATTATCCGCGAATTGTTGCGCGTACCAAAAACAAAACCATCCAGGTGCGAAAAACCCAGGCCACCCGGCCGCCTCCTCCACCCTCACGCCACCATACCCTTTCACATCCCTCGTCGCTTTGTTTTCGCGTAGAAGCACGTACTTTTGATATCGTCCTTTATGAATTATTGCCGCCATGGAAAAACAATATGCCGGAATAGTGTTAACGGCGTCGCTGTGAAAATTTTTATTTCGTCGCCGCGACTTTTCTCAAAATTATAGAGACACCATTCCATACACGACGAACGTTTTGCTCGCAGACACTACGTGGTTATTTTTTTTAAATACAGTACGTCCGTACACGATTTAAAACGGAATATGTGGGGGTGTCAGAAAATTGTGTGTCGCGGATTCTACACCCCCGATTTAGTCGAAAATCAGATAAGGAACACCCCGCAAGATTTATCTTGAACGAGAAAAACAAGATACAAAAAAAGCAAAATTTCTTTTCTTAATCGTTTAACCATTAAAACGATTATACGATTTTTAAACAAATATTTGGTTTTTGTTTATCTCGTTTTTCACGTTCGAGGTCAATTTTACGGGGGGTTCCTTATTATTATTTATTTATTGACTTAAACCACGTGAGGTTTATCAGGGTGCGGCGCAAATTAGTTCCACGATTTTTCAACCGCTTCGAATGGTCGGACAGAAAAATGTTTCTTACCAAAGTTAATCAGTATTTAACCGACAAGAAATTGCAATATTTTAAATTAAAAAAAAAAGATTTTCAACAAAAAATCAAGGTCAATATCTTTTAATGGAACCGGGTATTTTTAACTTCATAATACTGAAACGCGTTTTCTTCTCGGTTGGTACGTTATGAAAAAAGATCTTGGAATAAAATGAACGATGGATTTTGAAAGTAGAGGCTTTCAGTTCTAAAATGAGTCAAATTTTATGATCGTGCGGTCATTTTTTACGAGATTATTACTGTTTAAATATTGGCAATTTTTCGAGAATCGGGGATTTAGTGTTGAAATACTTCTTGAATCCACTGTATTTTGAGTGACGCGCAATTTTCAAAATGAACGAATGGCTCTACGCGGATAACCAAAACGCTTTACAAAAAAAAAAAATCCAAGCATCGTTCGAATATTTTTCGGACCGAAGAGTGTTCGAAGAAAGGAGATAAATTATATCCGGGGGTTGGAAAAAAAGGCGGACCTCCTAATTCTTCTTTACATCAAATACCCATTACTCGTGACTAATATCAAGCGAAAAAAAAACGCTCGGCGGCCCTAAACGGATCGCCATAAACAACAAACACGGCAGCGAACGGACCGAAGGAAAACCGTAAGCACTCGTCGTAAATCGAAGCAATGGGTCCTGGCCGATCGTCGTCCATTGTGGCACCGAAACGATGAAGAATAATAGTGGGAGGATGGAAAAGAAATAGTAAAACGTTCGCAAACACCGGAGCGGCTTATCAGCTTTATTTATTGCCGCAGGAAGCCGCGGGCAGCAGCGTTTTCGAAGCTTCTTCTCTTCGTGCTAAACTAGAGCGTGGACCGCGTGTCCACGCGTGCTTTCCTGGACCGTGAACGGCGAAAATGAAGGTTGTCACGAACCTACGAGACGTCAGTTCCATCGACGACAGGCTGAGAGAACAAGGTATCACCATACTCTTACTTTTTTCATCCCCTCGATTTCACCTCTCGTTCATTTCGGACAATATCACGAGTTTTCGCGTCATTTGTTTCCCGTTCGTCGAGATTTTTTCTCGACGATTCAATGAAACATTAAATTAACCCATAAACTGTGCGGGTATTTCGTACGATTATTGTTATTATTTATTTATTGCCTGAAATCATACAAGGTTTATATAGCATATACAAGACAAATTATACAGTAGAATTATCTTACAGTATGATTTAGAGAGTAATCTACAATTAATTTGTATTAGTTTTGCTATGGTACGTCTACATCATTGAAATTAAATTTTTATATTTACAATATCAAATATTTCAACAAATTATTTCACGAATTTTTGTGCATTTCTCAAGAAATTGTCTAGGTGAAACATACAACATTGAAAAAATAGGAAAATCCAAAAATAGTGATGTTGCTTTTTATGTAAAAAAAACTATTAGGGGAGGAAATTTAATTTCTTATTTAACTCCTGCTTCCCATAATCGCTGTTGAACATTTTTTTGTTACATAAAGATCCGCAGTTCAGTAATCACTAATCAATCACTAATCACTAATCACAGTCAATCATTCGAACCGCCGTCACAACAGACCATTTCGCCGGGAGTGACGCTGGCGAACCGACGATTATATTTACAATATCAAATATTTTAACAAATTATTTCACAATTTAGGGTGTTCGAAGGAATTATAATAAATTTTTCACATTTTCATGACAACTATTACTGGATGAAAATTAAACAGCGGATCTTTATGCAAAGTAAAATGTTTATGCACAATTTGCAGGGATACGGGGCTAGATAAAAATTTATTTCTCGTGTAAATAATTTTAATTGTCTTAAAATAATGTCTCCATATCTCTGTACGTTTCTAATTTTTTTATTTGTTTTTAGTTTCACCGATTCATTTTTCATTTTTATCGTAAATGCGTAAAATCCGCTGGCCACTTGTGACTAATCAATGTGCGATAAATACAAGTACGATAAAACTTATTATAAAGAAAATATTGATATGAAAATTAATATCTTTGTTGTTGCATAATGTATCAAACGAGTAAATTACACACCGATTTAATTAATCAGCCCCAAGCATTAACGCTAAACTTACCGAGCGCTAAAAGCGATTAAAATGTTTTAGCTTATAAAAATGACAAAGCTCTATTTATTTAGATTCTGTGCAATTTTTATTTCAATATGTGCTTGTATAAACGCTTTTACCGAATCAATTTCCATGTAAGTAACTTCATAATTTCAATAATTGTAAAATGAAAAATATAAAACCGGCAAGAGTAGGTTTAGTGTTAAAAATATTTTTGTGGCAATTTATTACGCCTATTTGCAAGTTTTAAATTCTGGCTTATTCAATTTGATCGTAAATTCGCAGTGCAATCATTGGAATTTTTATAGTGGTATTACAAACAAGTCTGTGCATAAATCCTTATTCGGTTTAAAGCAATAAATAAATAATGACAATAACATATGCATAAAAGAATGTATATTTGTGTACGCTTGATTGTTATTAATTCGTAATATTAATAATTGTCAGCTAAAAAAATTTTCGTTAAAAGCGTCAAATTTACGTTCGACATTATTAAAATTTTCATTCGGCTGCAAGTTTATTCAGTGACATTTATTAAAAACGCATAAAGATCCGCAGTCTAGTTATTTTGCTCTCGTATAGTATGTTTGCTACGGTTTCAAGAAAACGCCCGCATTTTCTCGGCGTGTAAATTACGATCACTGAGAAACTGTATATGTATATACAGAACGTACGAAATTTTTCGTTTATTCATTAAAATTCTAAAAAATGCATTAATAATACGTCCGACCGTAGTTTCGCTGAGTGCATGGTTTCGTAGGATTAATTCATTTTCTATGAAAACATGCTGCACAGGGGGAAAGCTTTGGCGGAGCGGCTGCAATTCCAAGCAAAGCTGATTCAAAAAATTTTTCATTAACCTGTTTCTGGGCTAAAACATCGAAAAAAGATGTAAATTTCAAATTACGTTTGTACGTGCGTAGATTTAATCTGAGCAAACTGATACATATCGTAAACACGATAATGTGAGCGAAGAAACCATCCGTGGGAAATTTTCAAGCTAAATGTTCCTAGAGAGATTATTGTTTTGGGACAATTATAGGCCAGACACTTGGGACATTTATCGATAAATACTGTATTTATGATATTATTACATCATTTGGATAGTTGAAAATTTGGCGAGTAATTGCAATTAACGTAACATGAAATCTAAATTTTCTTAAACAAAGACAACTTAAAAAGTATTGACAAATTCAGATTATACGAAATTAGGAGCTTGTACAAAAAGCACAGTTACATTTTAGATACTAACAAAACTGTATTGTCTTTATAATTAAAAAAAAAATAGGTTATTCAAAGCTGCTAGATTATTATTTAGAAAAATGCTGAGCCTAGAAAAAAATTGCGTAGCAGATATTTTGCCACAAACGATGAATCGATCCTCTTCACAATACAGGGTGTTCCAAAACTTCCTCAGTTCCCGGAAATAATAATTTAATAATAATAATAATAATAAATGTAATAGGGACACTGCTAAATTATTGTTTTTAATATATTTTTCTAAATAATAATTTTATATTAAAACTTTTAAATAATAATTCAGCTTCACTAATCTGAAGAAAATCGATTGATCCTTTGCGGAAAAATATTTTCTAAGCTCTCAACATTTTCGAAAAATCTGTTGTTTCCACTAGTTTTTTCTTTCTTGAACGATCCTCGTAAATCTGGTCGCGTGAAACGACGCATTTGGGAAGTTCTCCCCTGAATTTTGTGCTTCTATTCAACGAAACTACCGCGTTACACCGTGGGTTTTCCCCAATTCTCTAACCGCATTACGAGAAACCAAACATTTGAAAAGCAGAGCGTACGTGCTCCGCGAAAAGTTGAATTATTTGATACAACCAGAATGCGCCAGACAGTATCGAGATACACAAAACAATAGTTACATCGTCCTTACAATATTCACTATACCGGCGTGAGCAGTAGGAACAATTTTTACGCGGAAATATTGGTTTCGTCCGCTGTACAACTGATGCATACATACATGGAAAAAACTACCGGAATATCGGGGTTTACGTTTCCAACCGAACAAAGTTATAAATTAAAAATAAACTAAAATAAAACTACAAAACTCTGCTCGATCAGACTTTATGTTTGCTATGTAACAAGTGTAGTGTTAATAAATTTCGCGGATTCGCCGAACGTGCCGAACCGACTGATTCGTAGGAGCACCGGCTACTGACATGCTCAAATAAATGCCACGAATCAGTGTGATTGGATTTTTCGTGGGATGTAATTTTTAAAAAATTGGAGCCCTGTAGTGCTATTTTTTTAGATAGCGCTACGCATGGTGATGGTGAAATTTCAACAAAACATTTTTTACACTAAACCTACCACAGCCGGTCGAAAGACCGGTTTTATATTTTTCACTTAACAATTATTGAAATTATAAAGTTACAGTCGGTGTAAAAACTATTGGTACACTCTTCAAGACCGAATAACTTGAACTTGTATTTGTTTGAATTTAATGTAAAGAAACGGCGTTACTTTCTGGTCCACCTAATAATTTAAGAATTCAAAGAAACTCTTCAAGTTCCGAGAAGACAAACGATATACCGATAAATAAATAAATAATATCATAAAATTCGACAACGCTGTACAACGACAGCGAAATTCGCAAGTGTATAAAAATTAAATGCTTCCTGTTCCGGAGTAATTGTTTAATACGGAATTGAAATTCTTGCGTAGCTTCTCCGGCCGGACAGAAGTAAAAAGAAGAATCGAGGACAGCGCGAAGTTGGTAGAAATCGAGAATGAACTGGGAGCAAGACTGCACTCGGTGCAAATGAATTTAAGAGACCGTTTAATGATATGGAAGTTAGGGTGATGTCGCGCTAAATGCACCTGTCTTTTCATTTAACCGTGGTGTTCCGCGACAACGGCACTCATCACTTCCCGAAAATTGTTCGCTTAAAGTTGAATTTACCTTATCCCAGCAGGGATGTCGTATCTCGTTATTCTCTTTCGGGTCGCCGGAAATATCCGAGCGCTCTTGTTCTTCTTACTTTTCTTTTTTTTTTCTTAATTTACGAATAACTTGACAAGTTAAATTTAAGACCGGCGGTAATTTGAAATTTAAAACAGTAGATTTAGCTTGACGACCACGTGACGTCGCGTTCTTCAGTTTTTCTTGCGGGAATAACGAAACAATGAAATCGAAGGAAACAATTCATCGAATACAATGCCAAAATTATTTTGTGCAAATGATGGACTGGTTTAGTTTATTTAATTGGTTGTTTCGTCATGAGATCAACTCGAACTTTTAACCGAAAATAAATTAACATTGAATCGAAATAGCAAGACACACGAGATTATTAATTACAAATCACTTGCAACTAGTTAAAAAGGTATTATATTTTAATTAAATTAGCTTGATTACGCTTTGATTAAGAAAACAGATTTCTTCCTGTGATGATGTTAGTTTTAAAATTCCATCATAGTCAGTATTACTGCAAATATATAATCATTATATTTATAATGACTAGACAGTGGATCTTCATGCGAAATAAAATTGTTTCTTGTCAATTACATCAAATTGGAGTGAAATAGAAATTTATTTCCTTTCTTAATATATTTAATGGGTCGAAAATGATGTAACACTATCCTTACAAGTTTCAAATATTTTTCTATTTTAAATTACACCTAATAATTTTTGCTATTAATTTTCTAATAATGACTAAACATAGTGTGTGGCATATTTAGCTGAAAATCGCATGATCGACTATTTATCACTAGGTTTACGGAGCACTGAAAGTTATTATTTCACATCACTTTATAAAAATATGAAAAATGTGTCTATACGAATTTTCGACCATTTTTGTTACAATATATACAATATATTGAAAATTGAAACTACCGAAACTGTAAATAATTGTAAATATCAAAATTATCGCCTAAATAAAGGCACCTCGTGCCACAAGCATGATAGATCCTTGAGTCAATCAACGCTGCTAACATTATACACCAATCTCTTTATGCTCTGAACGCGATAGCCGCGTAATTTGTTGGTTATAAACACTCGTGGGAACGCTGTTACCCGTTTGACTCTGAATTTGCCGTGTATTTACCGTGCGGGTTAGTGTCGAATGTGGAGGAGAAAGTTTTAGTTACGGAAATATTAGATCGCAGTCGTTGGAAAGTGTACACAAATCTATTCAAGCTTTGAGGTAAGAAGAATTAAAGAAAAAAGAAAAAAGTAATTTTTAAGTCAGGAAATAGCTAGCCTCACGTCGAGCAATAAATGTATAAGTAAAATAGAGTAATCAGCGTTACCACTGGTAACGCAGTTAGGTTCAGCGATGTTGAAGTACGCGATGAAACTAAAAAATCATCAAACGGTGCAATTGAACGCAGACAGGGAGCAGAGACACTACAGGAATAAGGTAGAGTGGCACTTGTCGTGCTCGTCCACTTTTTTAAATCAAGAGGCTCCTACTTCTACTTGACCCGTGTACATAGTGCACAAAATTTTCGTGCCACTTTTTCTAAACATTGGAACGTCTGTTTTCTAAGCAAACAGCCGCCGCGAGATCGAGATCAAATGAACACAGTTGTCGCAGTGCTGCTCGAGAGTGTTTTACGTGGAAATATTGGTTTCACACTGGCGAAACACCGTCTCTTATTCAAGCTGTACCAAAATTGTATTGTTAATTTAGCGGGAAACGGAAAATTTGTGAAATGTGATCCGTTCAGCCGAAATTCGAGGTACATTTTAATAATGCAACAACTCAAACAATTTATTTGGTAGCAAATTACATTGAATTTATTATAAAGAATGTTTTCGAAGTATATTTTCAAAACTAAACTAGACAAATATGTTTCGTTATATCGATCGTATAATGTTAATAATAAATTTCCAGTGTTATTGGCGCTACGGTTCGATCAATTAAAAAATCAATAAACAATTTTGCAGATTATCTAATAATCATCGACGTTTCGATTCACTTTTGAATCATTTTCAAGATAGGACGACTCACAAACAGTTTATTTACTGGAAAGTTGCATTAAATTTATTGTAAAGAATGATTAATTTAAATCTGAAGTGCTGCAATACATAACCTCTTGAGCAGCCATAAATATACTGGAGATTTTATGGGTTTATGATGAAAATGAATGGATGAAAAATAAAATAGTAAGAGTTTAAATTGTTTTGAATCTATCGAAATTATTAAGAAAGGCTTCTGGTTAACTTCTGTTTGTTGCAATAGAACTAGACGATTTTTACTTTACATAAAAATCCACAGTCTAGTCATAAAAGTTACCTATGATTTTTCATATCTATAAAGTGAATAAACAGGTCCAGTGAATAATCACTAGACTACGAATTTTTGTGCATTTCTCAAGAAATTGTCTAGCTGAAACATAAAACATTGAAAAAATAGAAAAATCCAAAAATAGTGATGTTGCTTTTTGTGTAAAAAAAAACTATTAGGGGAGGAAATTTAATTCTTATTTAACTCCTGCTTCCCATAATCGTTGTTGAACATTTTTATGTTGCATAAAGATCCACAGTTCAGTAATCACTAATCTCCAATAAATAAATCCTAAACGTTCTCTCAGCTTCATATGAATGTTTTCAACTATTTCCGGTACCATAGGTAGATTCATTGAAATTCTATGTACCACATTTTTTTACATATTTTCGTAGCTATTTCTTCGAGACGACCATTGGACACAACCAAAATAATCAGATCGAATATAAATGATTTATGAACTGACTAGAAAATTAGAATGTCCATGCTCCGGGCAGTGTTGGGATATTGCGCGGGTTACACGTGCATCCGCGACGGTTTTAGCGTCAGTAAAGTACTAAGTTGAGCTCATTTTACTGAGGTACATTGGTCACCCCACATAATTCCACAAAATTTTTTTTTATTTTCAAATATCAATGTTTAACATGCCTATTATATTGTATATTAAATTTTGATGTGTAATATATAATATAATTTAATATATAATAGTGTATAATATAATGTAATATACAGGATGAATTCGATAAAGCAGGACACATAAATATCTCGGTTACTTTTCGTTGTACAAAAAAACTTCGTAGGACAAAGTTACAGTGTTTGAAGGGCCACATATAACGGTGTAAGGGAAAAAAAAATTTCAAGTTCATTTTTATGAGATTTCAAGTAACGGAGATATTTAGGTGTCCTGCTTCATCGAATTCACCCTGTGTTCCGTCGCGTAAGAACCGTACTCGTGGATGTCTTTCGGGTGACATTTGTCGTCCGTTCGTTTTTTTTGGACCGTCACGGAGAATTAAACAAACTGGGGTCACTCGACGACCAGTCGAGGTATCTGGCCTATTGTTTGATTTTCTGCAGTCTTGAAAGGGTCATAAATTTAGTCCTTTCGAGAGACCATCCGCGATCGTTGAGTACGGTTTCGTATTACCGGGACCCGTCGTCGCCCGTGTTTAGGTATCGCCCCACTCCTCCTTCCCAGGGCCTCATACAGAGCAACGGGAAGGAGGTTCTAATCGTAAAAAGTATACTGATTGGGAAATGCAACGTTCTGCAGGAACCAATCAGTACATTTTGTTTCCTGCTCGAAAAGACTGACGAACATCGCGTCGACACCGCGTTCGTCAGTTGAATTTCCGCTCTAACGCCGCGCTGCGACACCTTCCAGTCCGCGAGTAGACAAGACAACGCACGACCTGTTGTCTTGTCAATCATTCGTAATATTCGTAATTTGTATCACATCATTTCTTATGCGCGCGTATAAGGCAGGACCTGCTAGATCAGCCTTACTGATGAGTCCACTAGCAGGTCCGGGACGAAACGCTTCATTTAACGCTAACATACTTCATTGTCTTGCGAATCGATCATTGTCTTTTGCATCTCGTATCACCTTATCGTTAGAACTACTTGCCCAATATTAAATTGGCGGGCACAGATCCGGTACATTCGCGATATACGCGTCGCGACAAAACACCCTGTATAATATACTTACTACTAATTTTGGAAGCATAGTGCTCTACGCTTCCTTGTAGCTTCTTTTCCAATAGTTGCCATTATTATGTGCCACAATATTTGCCACAATTGAATATATTAACATTATCTTACCAAAATTTCGAATTACGCTTGCCTCGTCGTGTCGTTTTGCACTTTTCCGTTGGGTTTCCGCCAATAACAGTTCCCCACTAGTTTAGGACGTACTCACGTTCCTGCATTGAAATCCGCGCAGGATCCCAACACTGGCTCCGGGTCGAAAATGGGACCCAAGTCCCACCACCGCGGTGGTTCAGAGATTGCTGAATATCCTCCAAAGAAATTTCGGTGACCGCGCAACAGCGGCATCGGTTATTAGCAAATAGCTGAGCGTTCCCTAAATAGTGATTCGATTCTCCCGAGCACGGGGATTACGTCGCAGACTTTTAATTCGATTATCGCAGTCAATCATTCGAACCGCCGTCACAACAGACCGTTTCGCCGGAAGTGACGCTGGCGAACCGACGATTCGTGTTTGCCTTGCGAATCGTTATTTATGGTTTCGTGAATATTTATTAATTAATTCGCGCAGCGTTTCATCGCTCCCGTTCGCGTGTCGGCAACAGAGTTCCTCCTCGGTCGTCGATAAAACGAGAAAAGAAAAACAAAAACGAAAAAACGTGCGCGGGAGAGAGAAAGAACGACCGCGAAAGAGAGAGAGAGAGGGCCAAGTAAAAATAACGTTCCCTTGTCTGACGGAAGGACGAGTTCTTTAGAGTAATTAGCATTCGCCGCGAAGGAAATTTTAATCGCGTAACACAGATCGTGACTGCTGCGATTCTTTCGCAGCGGGATGAAAGAGGATCGTAGTCGTTCTTTTTTCGCGAAGCTGCGGAGGATCTTTATTCACGTTGCAGTCAACTGATCAGGAGTTGGAGCAGCGGGGTCGAGCAGCGCGGTGTGGGTGCTGGACAGGCAGGGGGCAGACGGGACGCATTTCACGTAATTACAGAGAATTTTTTTTGTAATGAAAGGGTCTACCGGTCAAAAGATCTCGAGCGTAAAAGGGAACGGGAATTGTAGAGAGAATCAAGCGGTGGAGTTTGATAGAACGTAAAGTGCCGGAAACCGCATCGTGTACGTGCAAAAAGTCCAGCTCCCTTTGATGTTCCACCAATATATCCAAAACGACCGTGACAATGACGTATGGACACGTGCTATGTGTCCCACGAAAACAAAACATTCGCTTAATTGTTTTCTTGTTTTCACATGGTGCTCATCGGCACGGCGAACGATCGCGTACGAATGGTCGAGGGGGCGGACCCAATTACCGCCAATCGCATTTTAAAACTGTTGCGAACGGACCTTCAAGAATTCCTTAATTCTGTCGATACCAGAAATGTTAGATTCTAACAGAAATTCGTTCGGTTGCTACCCTAGTAGCATTTATGGTTGGCCAACGGTCGAGCGTTAGTTAGGACATGGTTAAAGAAATCCCCAATATAGCAACTATGACGAAAAATTATGTCAAGTTTCCAACGAATATCCAACGTTGGGCCTACAATTATTATAGTCGGTCAGATTAACGTGTGAAATATACGATAATATTACATTGGCCCAATGAAAATCTGCCAACATTTAAATATATCGTCTAACAGACTCCAGACATATTGCTGTAACCAAAAACATGTTATAGTCCAAATTGACTTTTTCTCGTATTTCTGAATATACTCCCAATTTGTTATTTCCGCGTGATGGTCGATCCACCAAAGTTTTATTGTGTGCATCCTTGGAATTTATTTATTTCTTTAATTTTCACACTTTCCAAGGGAAAGGCAATGGCTTATACTGCTCATGTAGTATAAGAAAACCTTTTCTGATTTCTTCAGAATGGGCCTTCATTTCTTAGATATTTTGATTAATTTCGTGGTGTCGCTCGGTCTACGAAATTTCGAGACTTGGAGTCGACTCGGATGTTGAGGATGTCGGATCCTTAAATATCATCGGAATTATTTCATATTCGGTATCATTTTCATTAGAAAAATGCCACTAATATATTGGTGAAAGTTTCATAAGAAAATAATGAAAAGTAAGGAAGTTTTGTCATTGGATTAGTAGTGGTCTCTTGGTCTCACACCGATATACCCGATCCGGTATCGGGTTACATTGCTCGGCGGCCGAGGCCTACTGAGTTTCAAGGCCCCTCACGGGGTATGCCCCTCAGTGGAATGGGTAGGCGACTAGACAGTTATCGTTTAGACATTTTAGACAGTTATGGATGAATTACTGCATATAGGAATCGGTGACAGATCAGAGAGAGAGCAGAGAGAGGAGAGAGAGAGAGGAGAGAGGTAGAAGTGAGAAAGGTCTTGAGTATCTGTCCATCTTGTGGCAAGCGTAGGAGGTAGCCGCCACAAAGTTGAATTTAGTGGGGATTGTGAACATTCTATTGGTGTTGGAGGTTGTAATTGTTGACAATTGGCGGAAATTGGAAATGGTGGGCCAAGGCGAGATTCCTGAGATCATTTCAAGTAACTTTTCCCTTTGCGAAAATGCTACGCGTGGCTTTGTTAACGAGTTATTAACGAAAACCAGGCACCAATCCGAGCGCGGCTACTGGAGTTCTGCTGAGCGTTGCCATTGGCTGAGGTCAGACTCCGCCCACTGCAGCCGTGCTCCGATTATCTTTCCGTGTTTTTCGTTAGTAACTCCTGAACGAGGCCGCGGAGAACATTTTAGCAAAGGAAAAAGTTACTTGAAATCACCTCACGAATCACCCTTTTCGCGAAAGTACAACATTTCTGTGCCAACATTCTGTGAAGTACAAATTAACGTGTAAGTATTGTTTAGTGTTGCCTATTGTTCCGTCTCAAGGGAACAGGAAACGTGGGGTTTTCTTAGAACGTTATTTATGGCATTTTCGATGACTAAACAGCCTCTTCAAGGATTAAGCGAACCGTTGCAACATTTGGCGACCAATTGAGACGTCGGCCAAATGATAGTTTTTTTTTCTTCTTAAAACTTACAACGTGCCATAAATCTCGTCCTCGAGAAGGCGCCCTATTGAGAAGCACAGTTTCAAGTTTCCGAGGGTCAATCGTAGATGGCAGGTATAAATCACTCCTTCTCCGAACTAGACCTCACTTGAAACAACAAACTGATACGAACCAATCAGTGCTGGTCTTCGACAATCAGTCGGCCTTTAACCATTGAAACTAAGTAACACCCCTTCTCGAATACATAGAAGGGTCCTCACGAAGAACGCCCTCTCGATACATGGAGGAGGTTTTCCAAGATTTTTGACAAAGGCAGGGACAGGCAGTTCAGTTCTAAACTAGAACCGTGCCGACGCGACCCGTTCCTTTAGTCAGTTTTTCATAACACGTTTTCTTGTCCAACTCAGGACACAAAAAATTCACATTTCGAGTTCCCAGCGATCTGACGCGACTAAGGCAAGACCTGCTAGCATAGACTTGCTGATGAGTCCTCTAACAGGTCTGGGACGAAACGCGGCTTCTTCACATAACGAACAAAGACAATCGTAAATTGAAATAGTTATCTAAAATCAATTTGGCGGATTCGGCGATTTCGGGAAATTTCGCGTCCGCGAAGTTCGCACCGAACATCTATTATATTTAACCACGTTCTGTAATCTCGCAGGCTTTTTATTTTTCTATTGATTCTTGTCTAATAAATAAACAGAGATGTGCTTACAATCCTCTAATAAACCTAGTAAAGAACATAACCGCATGCACAATTCGTTTAAATCGTTTACCAACTATAGAACTGATAAAAATTCACTCGGTCTCGCAATTTTATTTGTCTCCAGTAACACGACGGAATGATAGATAATAGACAACAGGGAACACTTGATATCGTGTCGGAAAAATCCAGAAAACAATGACCGAAATGAAATGATAAACGAGTGCCAAGCGGTGAAATTTTCAGGTTGGTATTATTTTGACAAAGGAAAAAACGAGCCGACTCGCTCCGGAGCCTCCAATTAATAATCTGTCCTCAAACTGTCATACGCACTTGAATCTTTATTCGTGCTTATACTTGCTCTCGTGGTTTTTCGCCCGGGGTTTTAGTATACAAATTAAACATCTTCCGTTGTTACGTCTAATGCAACATTCGTTTTAACAGATTTTAATTGTATTCGCTCAGGATGGACAGACAATTGCGGCGGTTGGACATAAAATTCAGTGATTATTTCATCATTAACGGAATATTTTTCGTACATCACAAAAATAATGAAATTAATTAAATTTATTAAACAGACACTAGAATGTGTGCTTTGTTAATTTCCATTCGTTTCGAGGAAAGTCGCTTAAACGATGTATTTTGATATTTTTAATATTGAATGAAATGTTCATGACATATGAAAGGAGGTAATAATACATCCAATAAGACAATAAAATAATATGTACAATCATTATTTTATTTAATTAAGTTCACTTTCATTATTATATTATTATAAGATTATAAAAATGAAGCTTGTGTAAATTTTGCTTAAATGATAATAATTTGAATATATAGGGTGTCCCAGGTTTTAATGTTCAAACGTTGTCAGTATGTTCTATGACACTAAATAAGAAAAAAAATGTGATGTAAACATAAGTCGCATAGAGCTTTATTAAAAAGTTATAACAAAAATATGGAATACAAGTAATATTAGGAATAGTAACCGTCTTGCTTTGCTCGTTATACATATTACTTCTTTTCTTATATTTGTTATAACTTTTTAAAGCTTTGTTAATTTAAATAATCAATAAAGATCGGATTGAATTACGTTCTCTTCACGACTGAATATTTTACGAAATCAATCAATACTTATTTCCTCAGACCAGCAACACTACCTTAATGAGGTTATGCTATCGATTACTGTGGAGCTAAGAAAACAAGAGAAATATAATTTCACGAATAATACTTTATCTCACAATTGCAGGGAAGATTCTGCAATAAGCATGTTGTCACTTTCACGAGCGATAACAGGCTGATGAAATTAGTTTTTATTCACCTCAGTGACATCTATCATGTCCAAGACATTACAGATGCATATAACAAGTTTCTATTTTCATGTTAATTCCTACTGGTTATTTAAAACCCTAGCCTGATAAATATTGAACTCTAGATTGATAATAACAAGTATTAAAAAAATCAGCATAGTTTCTCTTCTTAATAATTCTAATCGGTTGAAAATAATCAGTATTTTTCACTTCTCTCAATATTTTTCACTTCTCTCGATATTTATTACTTCTCTCAATATTTTTTAATTCTCTGGATATTTTTCACTTCTCTCAATATTTTTTAATACTCTCTACATTTTTCAATTATTCCAATATTTGAAAATAATCCCAATATATTTCTCACAATATATTTTAATTCGCTCAATATTCTCAAATTCTCTCAATATTTTCAAATTCTTTCAATATTTTTCAATTCTCTCAATATTCTCAAATTCTTTCAATATTTTCAATTCTCTCAATATTTTTTCAATTCTCACAATATTTTTCACTTCTCTCAATATTTTTTAATTCTCTGAATATTTTTTAAATCTGGATATTTTCACTTCTTTCAATATTTTTCAATTCTGTGGATATTTTTCACTTCTCTTAATATTTTTCAATTCTCTGGATATTTTTCAATTCACTGAATATTTTTTACTTCTCTCGATATTTTACAATTCTCTCTACATTTTTCAATTTTTGCAATATTTCCAAATCCTCTCAATGTTTTTCAATTCTTTTGATATTATTGAAATCTTTCAATATTCTCAAATTATCTGAATATTTATTTTTCCATTCTTTCAATATTCTTCAATCCTTTCAATATTTTTCAATCCTTTCAATATTTTTCAATCCTTTCAATATTTTTCAATTCTCGATATTTTGCAATTCTCACAATATTTTCATGCTTTGAAATTGATCTACACATTCGATCTATACATTGTCGGAAGTACATAACAGTATTAGTGAGAATAATATTCTTCTTCGCATGTGTACGATGTAATGCTTCGGCTTCATTGGTCTCGTCAGTACTAATGATGTTTCGTTTAACGTTCTCGCAGCGAATATTATCATGCTTAATTACGTACGTTTCGAAACAATAATGAACTAACCACGCTACATATATGCAAAGCTGTCTGAAACCTGCGGGCCTATAAATCACCTATCATCCGTGTCATACCGTGAATACATAAAACCAACTCGCGGCACTGCCAAAAACAAAATTCAGGTCGAAAACAAGGACGATCAAACGATCCGGTGAAGATTTATCAGGATCCGGCCGGCTGTGTAGGTAGATCCTCCATGTAAACGATAACCGTTCCGAATCGAACGCGTTCGATTAACCAAGCGTGAATTTTTATTCCGACGTAGTTTTACGCCTCGTATTGTGTTTGGTTTAAAACAAAAAGAATCGCCGAAACGATTTGCAAAGAATAACAATGGCGGGCGCGCGCGCGCGTGTGTGTCATCAACGTATCAAAATCTCGTGTGTTCCGTTGCATCCGATAACCCCCGACATCACGATCGTGACAATTAATACGATCACCGTGGAAACCGGGAAATTCCATTGCATTATTCTCAGATGAAATAATCATACTGCAGACAATTATCAATGAAGTTCACGGTTCCCGTGTAAACGCGCAATCTGTTTAGCTATTCTTCGATTATGAGAGTTGACATCTCACGTGTGAAATACTCAGTATACAGTTAAATAAATAAACTAAATTCCAATGTCTTAATTAAGCAAACCATATAGAGATAGGTGGCCTGAATTAATTGTTTAATAGTGGAGGACTTCGAGCAATGTTTGCGGGTTTTATTAATACACTATGTTTATGTCTAAATATAGTATACAGGGTGTCCCAAAACTCCCTCAACTCCCGGAAATGGGAGGTTCCTGAGGTCATTTGAAACGACATTTTCCTTTTGCAAAATGTCAGCTGGGGCTTCGTTTGGGAGTTATTAACGAAAAACACGGACCAATCAGAGTGCGAGCTAGACGCGAACTGTCTGGCGCACGCCGGCTGTATCTACTACCGCCAGCGTAGCGGTCCGCCGCGACGAAAAAATGAACAAGAGAAGCAGAGCAGAAATCGATTGAATTAATTATTGTAAAAACTCACATAATTTATCCGTAAATCCATTTGTTACTTCGAAACGAGGGTAACTGGTCCTCTCGGTGACGAACTGCACAGCTGATCTCAGGTATACGGCAGTGCCGAACGGTAAGGGACGTACGGCCAGGTCAACGAACTGCACAGCTGTTCCGGACCTCCACTTTCATTGTTCAAATGATAAATAAATCGTATGTTTCCTTCACACAGATGCCATGAAATTTTTCCACACTCGCGATCACTGTTCACATTTGTCAACAAATAGCTGTGCACTAATAATAATTCCAATATCACTTGTATTGCAGCACGAATCACAATAAACAGGTAATGCGATCAGTTGACTGCGGATTCCTCCTTTGGGTCGCCAGCGTGGTGAAAATGTTTATCGAATTGATGAACAGGTTTAATAAATTGGTCGTTGCACGACATTCAACCTGCCTACTCGTTAAAATCCACAAGGGCATTCCTAATATCCGCCCTATGGAATTATCGAGCAGAAGGGATCAATGTCCTTTCACTTTTTAACTGGTCTCACATAAGTAATTTTCTTGAGATCGCATGAAGTGGTATCCAATGTGTCCATAAATGTTCGCGTCCAGCTCGCGCTCTGATTGGTCCGTGTTTTTCATTAATAACTCAAAACGAAGCTCCAGCTGACATTTTGCAAAAGGAAAATGTCGTTTCAAATGAAATCAGGAACCTCCCATTTCCGGGAGTTGAGGGAGTTTTGGGACACCCGGTATATATATCTAAATATGTTTATTTTGTTGAAGTTATTGAAGAAAGAATTACAATTTTATTTACGCTACCATTTCTTAGAGTTATTGCTGAAAAATTTATTTTCCACAAAGATTTGCAGTCTAATAACAACTAATGTTTATTTATTTAAACTAATAATCCGAAGACAATTGTTTTCGAAAGAATGTGCTGCGAAAGTCGCTTCACAGTTTTGTTTTAAAAAGAGGAGTTTGTTTCTATTTACAGTAAAAAAAGAACATATGTACAGAATCGATACAACACTTCAGGAAGTCACCGTGCGTTCCCTCGTAAATCCTACTTACATTAAATTTCATTTTTTGACATTCGAACGTAGCGCGAAGCACCAAAGCGGAACTCTGAAACAAAACTCGGCTTCCGAGGTTGTCGATATTCTCGTTGTTTCCGTTCGGTAATCGTTTTCCCAATCGAAGAACGCATTCGGAAGTATGAAATCTGTTTTAAATATCAAACAGACGTTCTACCGACGTGAAAAAAAAATAATTTCGCTTTTTGTTCATCATCGTTATCGTCCCTCTCTTCAATTCCATATCTCTTTTCTTTCTCTGCGTGCCGATTTACCATCGACTATAACGCACACTTCCATTGTACGGTCTGTATTATTTCATAAAACTTCGTACAACATTCACGGGACAGCTGATACGTAACTACACAATTGAAATTTTAATAAACGTTCGCTGCATTGTCCATTACAGTTTGCCTCGTCAGGGATTTTGTCGGAATAATGTGGTCACCAGGTATGCGCTTGATATTTATCAACGAAAACTTTGAAATGTTTTTTCGCTGATCAAATAATTCTGCAATATTTTTCCTTTACTCGTAATGTTTGTCAAGCTTTTTCATTTTCGACTTTGTACACGCACATACCCGGCTGTTCCGGAGTTTTCTCGTTAAATGATGAATTTTCGATGAGTTAAAATAAATGAAAAATATTTTTTATTAACATTCGTAATGTGTTCATTAGACTGAAAGAGAATTTCCAATACGATAAACGAAAATGTTTATAAATTGAGTGCTTTCAAGTAATATAATTTATGAGGGTTTTTTAATGGAAACGAGCCTATACGCATGAAGTTAAATAACAATTTTTAGAGTTGCCGGTTAATGTGGAGCTACGTAAAAATTGAAAATAATTCTTGACCTGTCAAACAGAAATAGAAGCTCCATCTCGAAAATATGTTACATTAAAATAATTTTTACGTAGTCTGTATAGCGAAAACAGATTTTTCAAAAGATGTTGAAATGATGGTGCAACGAGAAAAGTATTTTGAAGTTGTCAGAGGCACGATTAAAAATTTCGCAACGTTAAAATATATCAAAGTCTATTATCTTGAAACTCCGACAATCGAGATTATCTTCCCGACAAATGAAACTATCTGAAACGAATCCGAAAGAGATTAATATAAGAAATTTATATTGCACTCTCGAGGGAGTGTCACAACGTTTTGTATAGAGCGGGGACCATATTGCAAATGCATGCTCCAATTGCGGTCGAGCTAATGCATTATACAGGGTGACCCAATACGAATTTCAGTATATAAAATCGTCAAAGGCATAAAAGATAGAGCGGGAATCAGGGATATAAATTAGCTTACAAATTAAGTGTATTATGTAAGTTGCAAATTAATACTACAATGTATATGACCTAAAATGATTATTTATGTTTTTATTTTGATTATTATTATTTTAATTACGTTATTGAGCATTTCTTTTTCCAACAATTTTATTTTTTCAGCATACAGACATTCCAGGCCCGTCCACGATAAGCAGTTCAATGTAATTAGCGTCGCAATATTAATGTAAGTTAAATATGTGCATCTCTCAAACGTTAAACAGAATTTCTATCCGATTAACAATAGCTTAACGATTTGCAATCCTGATGAAGTTTTTAATTGGCCGCCCGCAATGTGTTCATTTGTGTGTTGCAGGATAAAAGTGTTCGTAACGTTTTAATTGGCGATGAGAAAACAGAAATTAGCTTGCATCTTGCTCTAGTGCCAGGCGCAGTGCATATGGTACGGGTCAGAGGTATCTCGAGAACTATGACCATCACGGAGAGCGCGATGTGCAGCCGTGTCAAGTAACGGTAACCTTCAAAAAATCCTCAAATGGAAAAGTTAAATTCCATGTTTGGTATACAGTGTCTGCCAGACCAAGACAGGTCCTCCATTCTATCTTATCCCTTCTAGAATTTCATTGTTCCCTCTTTCTAGCATTCCGGTATTTCCCGGAGCGGCGGCGAGTATCCTGACGCTTTCACCACGGCTCGGCCACGTGACCTAGTTTGTCTCTGTCGTGTATGTGCCACAATGTCACGTGACCTATTCGGTAATGACAGAGAGAGGGTAACTGTATTCCCCTCAATTTCCCCGGTCTGGCGATTATACGCACAGTGTCAGTGCTAGCAGGTTTATCCATCGGCTGCCACCGAGGTATACCAGTATAGCAGTGGACTGATCATTTAATATAATTGTCTGTACCTCGCATGTGACCGTAGTCCGCAGTATTGCAGCAGTAGTCTGAAGGAGTGTCAAATGTTTAGAATATAATTTATGTATAATACACTGTACTACATTACACTGAAGAATAAAAGTAATATACTAAACATACGTATCTGCGTATATATTTATGCTCAAGTGGTCAAGTGGTCAGTGGTCACTGGTCAAGTGGTCAAATGGTCAAGTTGTCAGTGGTCACTGGTCAATTGGTCAAGTGGTCAAGTGGTCACTGGTCAAGTGGTCACTGGTCAAGTGGTCACTGGTCAAGTGGTCACTGGTCAAGTGGTCAAGTGGTCAAGTGGTCAAGTGGTCAAGTGGTCAAGTGGTCAGTGGTCAGTGGTCACTGGTCAAGTGGTCACTGGTCAGTGGTCATTGATCAAGTGGCCAAGTGGTCACTGGTCAAGTGGTCAGTGATCAGTGGTCACTGGTCAAGTAGTAACTGGTCAAGTGGTCAGTGGTCACTGGTCAACTGGTCAAGTTGTCACTGGTCAAGTGGTCACTGGCCAAGTGGTCAGTGGTCAAGTGGTCAATTTCTGACTTCATTTCTGGTTCATTGTGAAGCAACCTCCTCTTGGTGAGACCTCGACAATCGGTATTATCATTTATTTCTCTATATTGGTATTATTCTTTTTCTGTATAATTCTGTTTCTGTATGCGAGACTGAGTCGCACTTTTATAAGGGTGGGAGAAATTAGAGCGATACGCAGCGATTGGTGACATCGCTCAGTCAATCAATCAGTCGGCAGGAGTACTCCGGCTGGCGCGGTCAGACTCGGGGATGCTCCGACAACAGCCGACCAATGGTCATCCTAGAAAACCGGTGGTAGTCATCCATCTATCTCACTTTCAACGATCGTATCATAGTAAGTAAGAACTGTGCTCTGTACAGAACATTGGTGGTTCGTGAGGACATTGGGAATAAATAATGTATCCAGACTGGTTGTTTTAATCTCCTGCGTAATTTCTATTTTCTACTTCCTGTCTTATATCGGTAGCATGTAGCTTTGTCTGCGCGTAACATTGAGATCACCGTTTATAATTCGCAATAACTAAAGAGCGGTAATAAAGAGCCAGTTCTGTACAGAGCACAGTTCTGTACAGAGCACAGTTCTGTACAGAGCACAGTTCTGTACAGAGCACAGTTCTGTACATTGCACAGCTATTATACAATTTTATGCTATTATACGATGTTTGTAATTTAGTAGTATAAGTCAACGTCAAGCCTGACGCTCGATTTTCAGATTTCAGTAGTATAAGTCAAGGTGAAGCCGGACGCTCGATTTTCAGATTTCAGTAGTATAAGTCAACGTCATGCCAGACGCTCGATTTTCAGATTTCAGTAGTATAAGTCAAGGTCAAGCCAGATGCCTTAAATTTTCGGGTTTAAGTAGTATAAGTCAAGGTCAAGCCAGACACTCAAAATTTTCTGATTTCAGTAGTGCAAGTCAAGGTCAGGCCAGACGGTCGAAAAATGTTTCTAGCAGTCAGTAGTACCAAGATAGGTGGATGACCACTGTTCGTCCTCTATTGTCGGAGCATCCCCGAGTCCGACCGCTTCAGCCGGAGTACTCCTCCCGACTGAGATTGACTAGCTGAACGAGTCCGCCGATCGCTGCGTACTGCTCAAGTCTCCCCACCCTAATTTCGTATCGGAGTTACCTGCATGATCGCCACAAATTCGATGATAAGTCAGTCGGTCTAAATTTCTATACTTCTCCAGAATTTTCCAGAATTTATGCAGGGTAGGAAAATAAGGACTTATAAGGAATTATAACTTTACATGTGTACGTTTAATGTAAGATACAAAGTAGGAAGTAATAATCACACAGGGGAGTAAAATGTCAACAACCAGCCTGGATACAATTATTTATTTCCAATGTCCTTACGAAAAAATTTTTTGTACAGAGCACAGTTCTTGCTTGCTTGCTTGCTATGATACGATCATTGAAAGCGAGATAGGTGGATAACCACCACCGGTCAGCTGGGTAGATGACCACTGGTCGACTCCAGTCAGCCCCTGGTGTCGGAGCATCCCCGAGTACGATCGCTCCAGCCGAAGTACTCCTCCCGACTGATTGCCTGACTGAGCGATCTCACCGATCGCTGCGCACTGCTCAGGTTTCCCCACCCTAATTTTATGATTCAGTCTCCCCACCCTTATAAAAGCGCGATTCAGTCTCGCATACAGAAACAGGGTTATAAAGAAGAAAGATAATACGTGAAATAAGTGGAGTTCAAACTACGATACTCGTTTCTCTCAACCACCTGCCACCCGAGGTGGACATGGGTGGAATGACCGTACAGAGGTAATACGCGAACGAATATCAGTCTCAAAGCCCCCCTCTCCCGTTAATATTATCTACCGCGAATTCCTGTACCAACTTGGTCGGATACTTTATACATAGGACCAAGTTCCGACACAGCTGAAGGCTGTAATTTTATTTATAATTTACAATGACAATATACAATCTTAAGAATTAACGCACACGCGCAAGTGGAGCAATTGTTGTGGGCCAAAAGACTAATGTGCATAAAAGGAAAGAATTAAAGCAGAGGGCTTTTGCAATAATGAAGAAACATAAACCAGAGCAGAAGGCTCTGGTTCGAGCGTGATGCTAAAACAATAATTGCTCGGCAATTATAACTAAGTTAAAAATGTACTGCAGTCTTTGCTGACAAGTTTTCTTTGTTGTTGGGTCCTCTATTGCAGACACTCATGTCTGATTTATAGAGACCTGAAGACTATGAAAAAAATGCAATTATTAACGAAACAATACAAACTACTGATGTGCATATTATATTATTTCACAGATCGATTAACTTTTCAATCGATATTCAGCTTCTTCATCGTTCCGAAACGATATTTCTCAAGCCTCAATGCATTTGATTTCAACGGGAAAGATCCGCTGCGTTGGAATTCACAATAAATTCGAAATAAATGGGAACGCGCGCAATTTCGAAGAGAATTTTATCCATGACACAGTAAAAACAGGATATATTCCTATGTCGCGAGAATCGAACGAGATTCACTGTTCGTGTTTGTTAAATGGAAAGTTGAAAGGTATTCCACAATTTCCAAACACAGCATTGTGTAGTATCTGATAATAACGAAAGCCTGGATATGGGAAAAGCTTTACGGTAAGACAAAATCGGACAACCGGAGCTTTCGTTGATTAACCGACAAAAAATCACTAAATTGTAGAACCGGAAAAGTAATTAAACGTTTTCAAAATGCGGTTAAGCGAACCGCAAGATTTTCGAAAGGTGTTCAGGGAATGAAAAATCGTTAGCCTGCATTTTCGGGTCACCGATCTGGGAATTAAACACTATTATTCTCGATGATGATGAATCCGTGGAATTACTTCCGGTGGATGTGACAGAAAATACGGGACAAGATATTTCGTATAGAATTTATATGCATTTATACGTAGCTCTCAGTGTTCCCATTTTTGTAAACAATCACGATTTTCAATTTATTTTGATTTATGCTATGCTCACATTCATACTGAGTAAGATACTTCCCAAGTTGTTTGTGGCATCAGTCAATACACTTATTCTGAAAACGTACACTGTCATGTTCATGAAATTTATGATGTAGATATTTTTATTATTAAACAATATTTCTTGCCAAATTCTATTCAACCTTCATAAATGAAGAAAAATCTATCCGGTGATTATCCAAAAATAAGATGCAATTTTTAAAAAATGGTTGACTTTTGACTTCGAAATTCAAGATCAAGATGAATTTTGTGGCACGTTAGTTCAATTTCAACCAAATCGAGGGTGTGGAATCATCTTATGGTAACCACGACGTATAATTTCTTTACACACTTTACTTTGAACACCTATATGTGTGCGCAAATTTTTGGTGCAAAATATTAGACAAAAAAATTCCTTAACAATGGTACTCGGAAACAAAATACCCGCTTAAACAGAACCAATTAAAATGTTCCATAATGTTCGAACGATTCCTGTTTTTTGATCACTTCAAAGCTACGCCGCGTGGTTTAATTAGTCGACTCTATACATCCTAATTAAACGGATTATCCGGTGCTCTACAAGCCGAGCTAGAACACGGAACACGCGGCGCAGAAATTGAAATTAGAACAATAGATTACCCGTTTCGAGTACGTGAAGGTCACGATTACTGTCCCCGACGTCTGGGGTTTCGTATAATCCCAGCTTACTTTCGCCACCTACCTACCCGACGACCCGCCGAAAGTTTTCTCGTCCCTTCGAATGTTTGCGTACCGTTCACTTAGGATCCTGGACCTCGGTGTACTTCATCTTCCTCGGCCGCAGTTACCACTTGCCTGGCCCCGCCCGCTTCTTTATTTCGTATTCTCCTTTCGAACCAAAGATAAGTCACTGAAGAGCCAGGCCACTTCTCTCTTTTATGAACTAATTCTCATCCAGCGAACCTTGGAGGTGTTGCTTCGACGCTGTAACCTCTTCAAAAGTCAACAGTGACTTTTGCTTGATTTAACCCTCGCTTAAAGTGCCCCGACTCGCTCATCACTCATGTTTTAGCTAAGCTTACACAGGCTTACACAAGAGATCGCCGTTAATCTTTTACGTTCTTTTAACAATTTTCTTTCCTGTCTACGTGGTGAGCTCACAAGCCAATCGGTGGAAATCTCTCGGCATGAGAATTGAAATAAGTCCCCCAACGCTGTTACGGGCGAGAAATGTTTACAAGCAATACGTGGAATTAATTCATATTTCCTTGCAGCTTGCGATATAATAATTGCAATATAATTTTATTATATTTTAATATAAAATTTCGTAGAATTTAATACGATTTTTATCTATTTCAGATCTATGAAGGCTGCTACCACTGACAACCAGATTTTATTTGTTTTTGATTTCTTAAAATTTGCCTAAAAAAATTGAAAATTGCATAGACAGAGTCTAGTGATTAAACAGAGAAATTTTATGTAAAATAAAAATTGTCTACATAATTTGAAAGATATAAGAGCAAAAATTACTTGCTCATTTTAAATTTTTGAATCGAATATGGCAATACGTACACAATAATGGTTTTGTTCTAAAGAATTAGATATGGAACATTGATTTTCAAATTGTCTAGATAATTTGAAAGATACAAGAGCAAAAATTAGTTGCTCATTTAAAACTTTTCTTCTAAAGAATTTGATATGGAGCATTGAATTTAAAATTGTCTATATAAATTTAAAGATACAAGAGCAAAAATTTTTTGCTCTAAAAAAGTTTTGTTCTAAAGAATTCGAAATGGAACATTGAATTCATAATTAATAGATTAACAGCTGTTCGGTAACAACTAACTTTTTCGAAATTGTAATAGGTGAGATGCGTCCCTGCCTTGTCGATACGAAGATTAGTGTCAAATCTGAAGAGACAGTTGAAAACGTAATGCGGAAAGATAGGCCATGGAACGCGACGACAACTGAGACATTAACCGTGTCGCTGAAATTTCGCGAAATTTCCTTTGACTTGCTATTACACTGCAATTCGTATGCAAATAAGTATGATGTGTCTGTATTCCTTAAGACTCGAACTATGGAACAGATTAAAATAAGCTGCTTCGAATTTCTCGTTCTACAATTCCTAAAATCATAAAGGTACTTGTGCGAGGGATTGTTAAATTAATAAAACCATTATACTCTTATATTCCTCACTGTGATTCTAAAGATGCGAAATTTTGAACATTTAAAGCAGAGTATAAGACGTTTAAACTTTTATCGTTCTTGAAAAAGTGGCAATGTTCTTACACTTGTTTCAGAAGAAGTGAACTAACAATGAGATCTAATAAAAATTTAGAGACACGTGCCACAAATATATTAAAAATGGACAAATAAGTTGTCACGTCCGGTGGTCCACCCAATAATAATATTTAACAACATTTAACATTTTTATAAGTATTATCAAACCTCTAATTGTCAAATCCTCGAACGATGTATTGGGTTGCGAGCGATAGAATAAGGAGAAAGATGAGATACATTTCGCAGCTAACTTATACGGTTACCTCATGTTATTTTTATTTTGTTTCAAACAACACTCCGCTGTAGGTTCGGAGAAGCTTTATCTATCAAGTCGAGGCGCTGCGAAATCTATTTTGTTTTTATTAGAATTAATACCGATTAATTTTCATATAAATTATAACACCTAAGATTATTATTGCATAAATCGTTTGTAAGATGAATTCTTCGGTAGAAAGTGTGAGGAATGGCTCCAAAAGATCAATAATTAAATAAACTGCGATGGACCGGATCGTCGCAGTAGAAGCATTAACCAGACACAATAAAGAAATACATAGAGGACCGATGAGCAATGTTTATTGTTGACAAGAGGATTGGCGAGCGCAAGATGATCCAGCCGGGGAGATGGCTGGAAATCGTACAACGCACATCCTGTCTAATTGACGATAGGGAATTAATAGGAAAAGCGATTGGAGCGAAGTAAAGATGATAATGGAACAAAGAATCGAACGATCTATAAAAGAAGGCAGCCCTTCATAAACAGGCAGTAATCATTCAGTCGTTAAAACATTCAGTCGTTAAAACATACAGTCATCTTCTTCAGTCATCATCAGTTCTCAATCGACCAGTAGTCACTCAGTGATTTGTCGGTTAATCGGTCGTCGCTCAATTAATTGTTCTGTGTGTGTATGTGTGCGTGTGAGAAAGAATTCTGTGAAGTTAGAAATTTGGATTACGGTGACTTCAAGACAACACCACACCACCACCCATCAACACACCAGGGCCGCTGAGATCATCATCATCATCCTACCGTCTTCAACATCCACCACCACCTAACGAAAGAACTACCATTAAGAATCATCAACGGTAAAAATAAGACTTTATTTGTTATTTTTAATAACTATACGTGTATCTTAAATCTGAGCTAAAATATATATGTTCAAATCAAAAGATAAAAGTTTAGTGATTATTTTAAACCCGATTTCTGAATTAATTAATAATCCTCAATTGCCCGAACCGTAGCCGGTGCATGCAGGTAGGTTCGAAACCGCGTTCTATCTCGATAAATAATCATTATTATATAAAAGTGTCCACTTCGGACGTAACAAAGTATATGTTAGTAAAATTTTATCTTTCTTGAAAAAATGGCAATGTTCTAATATTTGTTTCAGAAGAAACATTAATGAACTGACAACGAGATCTATAAAAAATTATAGAAACGTGCCATAAATATATTAAAAATGAACAATTTTATAGCTTTTGTACTATTTGTTCCTTCTTATGTAAACCTAATATGAAAGGCCAGAAAATAATTATTAATTTTCTCAAACAATGTATCACAAAAATTTAGAAACAATGTAACACCTAGGTAATATAATTCACATGTAAGAATATTGTACTTGCTCAATAATAAATAAATAAATAAGTAAATAAATAGCTTGTGTATACTATTGCCCCTTCTTATGTAAACCTAATGTGAAAGGCCAGAAAATAATTAATAATTTTCTCAATATTCCGGAAGAATTTAGAATAAACGACTTGGTTTAAAGCAACAATAAATAAATAAATAAATAAATAGCTCGTGTACTCTTTATGTACCCTACTTTCGCGTGTCGCTGTACGTGGTCCACGCTCGATCGGTGTCCGCAAGATATTCGTACACCTAATTTCTTTCGGCATCGGCGGCGAAACGAACGAAACCAAAGTAGAGGAACGTAGCGATTGGAACGGTATAATTCGTTTCACAGCGCCGGTCCTCATCATAAAAATGCATCCTCACGGAGCGTTTTCTAAAATCTCCGCGCGCATTGTTACATGGGTATTCCCCTCGCTCTCTCCCGTCCCCCAACATTTGTCTACCGTCGGAGCTTGTTGGATCTGTCTGGTCTTTTCTCCCATAGAAAAACCGTGGCAGTCTCATTACACTGACGGGGCGAACAGCTCGCGGAAGAGCATTGCGTCATGGAGAATTCTTCTTACTTGAGCCCCGGCTGGATATATACAGCTCAAAATACAGGAGAAGACGAAGAATAGACGGTGTGTTACACGGGCAGGGCCTGAGGATCGAGGGAGTACGAGGGGCTTTTGTTGCGGTTGAAATATTTGAAAGCGATGTATCTTTCGACGTTCTCCATCCTACCGCCTGGTACCCTCACAGTAGAACATCTTCCCGGTTCCTTCTTCGGCTTTTCCTTTGCCCCTCTTCTCTTCCACGCGTTTCTTTTCTTGTTTTCTCTCTCTCTCTCTCTCTCTCTCGTCTCTACCTCTTTACTTCCTGTATAGGCTACAAGGCACAAGCCACATCGAGCAATATCTTAAAAACTCCAACTGGCCCGTGTCCAAAGTTCGGGACATCGCGGAATGATTGTTACGAACCTCCGAAGTTTGTTTCTAATATGCCAATTGAATTCCGTCTAATGTACGAAACGGCACGATGGCAACTTGCCCCCCGGTTGTCATTACACTGCGGTCCTCCGGGCAAATAGACACTGGATCAAGAGCGTGGACACACTGACAAGGGACGTTAACCCCCAGCACTGGAACGTCGAGGCTGACTCGTGAAGAAGGTTGCAAACAGAATTTATCGAATACGATATTAATATACGTACTTGCGGTGAAAATGTGTAATTTCAAATAATAAAAATATTCCATCGATTCGAAAGTTCGATTGTTCAGGACTGGACTCATGTTTTACCGCTGATGTTTACCGTGAACCGACGCACAGTGGACTAAACCGATGAATCCTGTGTCAAAATAAAAAAAAACTTTCGATAGAAACGAGATAGAGCGATGATTTTTTTTAATTAAAGCTGAAACATTGCAGAATATGGGAAAAATAGAGAGATTATGATACAAACGATCTTTAACTTTGAAAATCTCTTAAACTTGCAGAATTACCAGAAAATTGTGGTTTATCCAATACCATGTCTGGATAGATTTCTTTTTTTGACATGTCATAACATCATTTCCTGTAGATTTTACCACGCTGAATCCAAATCCGAACGAAAAATTTGTCTACTACTTCAGGATTTAAAAAAAAATCGATTTTCGTGAACAAAACTATTGAAACCATAATTTTCCCTTTGAAAGTGAAAGTGAAAGTTTTTTAATTTTTAAAAAATCATCACTCTATCTCGTTTCTATTGAGTTTTTTTTATTTTGACACAGAATCCAGTTTAACCCACTGCGTGACGTACACCGTGTGAACCGACGTACACCGCGAACCAACGACCACCGCGAATCGACGTACATCATGAACGGACGTCCACCATGAATCAACATCTACCATGAACCGACGTGCACCGTGTGTTTTGCGTCGCCAATCTCCACTCAAGGTTGTAAGGCTTGAGCCCGGTAAAACCGCGGACGCGTCGACTCGCGAATGCCCTCGCACGATTGCTACTGCCCGCCAAATTAATCTTGGGCAGCCGGTTCAATGACTAGCGTGATTATAGAAGACAACGGTTAATCGATTTAAAGAGGATGACGTTAAGAAAGCGTTTCGTCCCGGACCTGCTAGGGGACTTATCAGTAAGGCTGATCTAGCAGGTCCTGCCGTATACGCTAGCGCACGCGAGGGATACCGAATTATGCGACGCAGAGCTTAGCGCGAATGTCCTGATCAATGGACAACAAATACTGAACGCAAAGACTGGTACGCAAAACTCGTATTGAAGATTGGTGAGACAAGACCCGTGCGTTGTCTTGTCTACCCGAGGACTGGAGAGTGTCACGACTTCCAGTCCTACCGCGATGAGGGAGAAAATGCGCTGATTGGTTCCTGGCGAAAGTTACATTTCCCAATCAGCACCCTTTGACTTTGTAGGCCTCCTTCTTGTAACTCTGAATGAGACTTTGGGAAGGAGGCGTGGGGCTCTACCTAACCCGGTCGACGATGGGTCTCGGTAATACGAAACTATCCTTGACGGTCGCGGGTGGTCGTTCGGAGGGACAATTCTATGGCACATTGTCCTTCAAGATATACAGAAAAACTAAACAACTGGCAATGTCTAGAATGATCGTTGAATGACCCTAATTTACGAAATCTTTGAGGAAGATTTTTAGTCACGAATGAACCATAAATATTGTCCACATGTCCTGTTCCTGCGCGACGGAACACCGTGTGAACCGACGTACACCGCGAACTGACGTCTACTGTAAACCAATGTGCCGTGTGTACGTCCCTATCGTCTGAAGCTTGTTATTGATCTGACTTCTCGTGACTTACTAACTACCTTTACCCCTTTTTTCCGAAAATCACCGAACGTCTGGGAACCTGTTATTCACAATACTCCCGAACAACAACCTCCGCACCTATGTAAGTCTCCAAACCACCCGTTTGGGTCCTCCCCAAGTGTAGGGTGAGGGTCACTGGGACACTTGTGTTTCTCAGATGCTTACCTGCTACCTGAACCTTCGGCACTGGGAGTTTACGCATATGGTCTCTTGGACCCGGGAGACTAAAGTGATCGAATAAATTACGAAACCTTCCAATTGTTATTGTTACTATGTGCCACATTGTTAGCTACAGACCGGTCCACCAAAGAAATGGCTCGATGCTAACAAAGAAATTATTGAAAAACTCCCAGATGGTACGCATTCTTAGGGTGTTATCGAAAATATTCCATGAATTTCAGTGTCATATTTTACAACCTAACCCCTTTGAGTAATATTCAAAATTGATAACAAAGGTCTGGGTTAGTTTATTAGAGGTGGTACGTTTTTATGTGTTATTGTTCCCTTTCTATAATTCGGTGATGGCTTGGTTTAAATCATTCAGAGATTATTGTAAAATTTTATCATATAAATAAAATTATTATGAGAGAAATTAAATTTCTATTTATTGAATATAGAATATTAAAACTCCCGATGCTACTCGAATGGTACAATATAAATAATAATTCTACATACAAAATATACGTATAAAAATTATTATAAATACATACTAATAAACAAAGCTATGATAATAATGTGCAAAATGATATACTTCGTCCAACCCGAGGTTCCACAAATTTAATGCCCGTAGCGATTATAAATTTGCGTAAAGATCAGCAGTACAGTTATTATCACAATAGCATAATTTTACTGTGGTAATCGCGACCATGATCTATTGGGTCATTTGTGGGAAAGTAATATCGGTTTTTGACCATGTTGAGATAAACCATTCCAAATGGGTTGGTTTCTATGAAAATCACATTAAGCCGCTTACAGAACGATGGCGCGGAATTATAGAAAACAATGAACGATTAGATAATCGATTTAATGAAATGATAACACCATGCCAAATTGATTTACGTGTGCACTCAAAGGACCATTAATATCAACCAAATATAACAAATTAATAGATTAGGTCTATTCATGCGAGCATCAACTATCAGGAAATATATTACAGTGACTCGAATCAAACCTATTAAAATAAGTCCTATTAAAATTAATTAACCCGCAACGGTCGTAAGTCACTTCTCACGTGACAACAGTACTCTGTCGCTGCTTGTAATAATATATACGTAATATAATAAATAATTATTTGAAACTCGTATGTTTTCAATACTCCTTCAAAACATAAATAATTTCCAACAAAAATGTTATTCTTATAACACTGAAACATTGTCGTATATTTACCGAAATCTCGAATGTCCGATAAGGGTTAATTATAAATAACGAAACCATTAACCCATTTGCATCATAAGCAAATATGAAAAGAAGGTCTTTATCACCATTTCTATTTTTTAGCTAACAAATAATGATAGTGACCAAGAAAATTGAGCGTATGCATATGCCTAAGGTGATAGTGGTCAAGAAAATTGATCGTATATGTACGCTAATGATGCAAATGGGTTAACGAACATGCTGAAAATGAAGAAACGGACGCGCAAGAATGTGCATTGTCACGGAGAAGAGTCGCTGCTGATGATCTTTGAGCAGTGGACTAATTCTCGGCAAGTAATCGATTCATCGGTTCAGCGTAAAATTCACCGATTATAGTCGTCGGTCCCTCGGGCAAGAACATTTTAAGCATTTCTTTGTTCTCGTCAAGTTGCAGGACTCTATAGTCTCTTCATCGTCTCCAAGGTAATCTCCTCTAAACCGCTTATCTCCAAATTTCTCATTATAATGTATGACGAGCATATAGAGGTCACCGTGCATTGCTGTTACAATCGCGAACACACGTTACACCAGGCTTCTTTCAGTATAACAGAAATGTTAATCCTCGTTCAATGACCATCTAGAAAACGAGAAGCTCAACAAATAAATTATGCTCACACGAACAATTACACGAAGCTGCGGGTCGAAAGTTTCACAGTGAATAACGAAACTGCAGAACAATTATGTCGATCCGATACTTATCGTCGGCGTTATTGCGGTTAGAATAATTAAAGCAGTCGTCGAACTTTATTTGCAAGCCTGTATACCTGGAACTGCGGTAACAAAAGTAATATACCTACTGCTTGTTGTGGATTTATTTACAATCGGTATAAAAGTATCGTTGAATCAGCATTGATTACTGTGTGGATAGCAGATAAATGAAATGCGAATAGTTGCATGTTCTAACATAATCATATATTGTATAATTTATCATGTATATGTAAACATTATTATTATCATTATTATTACTACTATTAAATAGCAAGTTTTAACGAACCAAAAATATCAGATTATTGAATAATGTTACATGTTCATAATGAAAACATTGTTGTTCCTATTATTATTATTTTCATTATTATTATTATTCCTATTATTGAATAGCAAGTTTAATAATACCAGTTTCATAATGAAGTCATTATTATTTCCATTGTTATTATTATTATTATTACTATTATTAAATAGCAGTTTTAATAAAACAGAAAATATCAAATTATTGCATAGATAATGTTGCATTTTCATAACGAAAATATTATTATTATTCAATAGAACCGAAAATATCAGATTCGTATTCGAAGAAAACAGGACATTCCTGTTAAGAAAATTTTAGTTTCATAAAAAGATCAGTCTTGTTAGAATATTTTACAGTGAACATTAACGCGAAATGCACTATGATTAATTAATACACTGCGGATATTATATATTTACGGCAATAAAGAGCGGGCGGAAGAGAACAAAATAGAAGCACCATCAAAATTAATGTTACTGGCACATTGTTTAATATTGAAATTGTTAAGAAATTAATTTTTAAGCGACTTCCGTGTTCTCGTAATCGATGCAGACAATTTTTATTTTACGCAAAGATCCGTCCATTGATGAAATGCCGTGACTCTTCTATATGCGCATTTAGATTTTAGATTTTCAGGAACTGTAATCCCTGCATCATCGTGAAATCGCGAGATTCCTCGAAGGAAACCGAGCGAGAAGGTAATAGATTTCGAGGTTAGAAGCAGGCCGACCGAGATGAACATTTCCGAGAAAATTTCTTGACAGTCTACCCACGTGCTGAGCCGCCCACGCTTACTTCCACACGTAGACACGCAGAGACCACATCCACACGCAATTTAATTTCATTTAATATTTTCCAGCTGCTAGGAATATCTCATCGGCGTAAAGACCCCTATCGTTTTATTTGCAGCCGCCGCCAGTGTGCCGCGCCGCGACGACTTTTCTCGCTACCGTTTTCTTTATCCATATATTTTTCTCCTAATTTTCTTTAACTGTTATACCACATCCATCATTCCCCGCGTCCAATTTTACCTAAAAAATTTCGATGCTATTTTGCAATATGAATGCTACTGCGGCGGATTTTATACATTTTTAATGCCTAAGTAAAATGTAGCTATTTCATTTTCAATTAAAATTATTATGATAGGATTTTTGAATGCTTTGTATTTCAAATACTATTTTTATTTAGCTCCCGTTTGTTATAATTCTATGATTATTTTTTTATACGGTGAAACATCTGATACGTATTATCACGCTTCCTGCATTATATAATTTAAATACAATTTTCAAAATTTTATTACACAGATAAAAAAGTCGAGGGAAATTTTTCTGCGATTCCGACCAAACGCAATTTTCCCAAAATTTTCTGGCTTTACAGGAAAGTATATAACCCAGTACATTTGTGAGAATTTATTTACCCTATGGTGGGTCAAAGTAGACCCAGATATCGCTACCGTATGGTGAAATCAGACGTGGTCAATTATGCGAGTCAATGTATATTGCTTTATAATATAGATAAAATTGCATTCATTTAGATTTCGTACAATTTTTATTACTACTTCAATAAAGAAGTTTATTAAAAAAATTCTCATTCCATATTTTCAATAATTGTAAAACAATCAATTGGAAACAAGACAATTTAATAGTAAATTGTTTGTTTGTTAATGGTCAAGGTACGTAACTAGTCTCATTACTATCCAGAATCAATTTCAATTACTGAAGAATTCGAAAAATTTTAGAAATTTATTTGACAGTCTAATTACTAGACTGCGGATCTTTATGCAAAATAAAAGTTGTCTGCCTCGATTGCGAAGATAGAAACTAAATAGAATGTTGTTTCTTCAAATTTTGAAGAAATTATCCTACAATTTTGAATTTTGCCATAAATGTATAATGATTCCATAATTACAAATCACCAAATATCCCTTTGAACAAATCGTGCAAATGTTGGTAAAAGGAACAGAAGGGGAAAGAAAAAAGAATAATTTTCATTACGAAAGAAGAGTTCGGTGTCATTTGGAAAAAAGAAAACTGAAGAGGAGTAAGAAGAGAGTGTTGCTCAGAGGGCGCCAACTGTCAACGTAAATACAAATCGTTAGATTGGACCCCCTGGCGAACCCTTCTTCGTCTCTATCAGACCATCCACCACTGTCACCCCGGCGACGTCCTTTTTGCTTATTGTGTCGAGCCACGCTTGAATAATTTTCCGTTTTCTGCTTTCTCGCGACTTTCGCCGGCGACAGCAAATAATAACTGGTATCCTGACTGAGACTGGGCCCGAAGCACTCTGGGGCTGCGTCAAGAGAGAAAATTCTGTTTCTCTCGTTCATCTGCTTCTCCCCGGACTCGTTTGTCTAAGGACCTGAAGTGCGAATCCATACTTCAGTTTCTAATCATTTTTTAGCATCGTTTATCCTCTATATTATACTCCATTCGAGTACTATTATTTCTGAGCTGTGAGCCTTTATAGGCTTTTGTAACATTTGCACAGTGTGCATTGAAAACTATTCATCGTTTTTTAAAGTCCAGTTTACGTATTTAACCCTTTTGATCTTTATGTCGAATACAAAAAGATTCTGACATTTCAAACATTTCAATAAAACAGTTAACACTAAACCTACCGAGCACTGAAAGCGATTAAAATGTTGCAACTTATACAAAATGACAAGGCTTTATTTATTTAGATTCTGTGCAATTTTTGTTTCAATATCTGCTTGTATAAACAAATTTTTGATTACATTCAGCTATACTCAATAAAAATTTAATTTCAACGTTTCAATTTAATGTAGATGTATCATAGCAAAACTAATATAAACTAATTGACCTAATCCAGACCTAACCCTTTTGATCTTTATGTCGAATACAAAAAGATTTTGACATTTCAAACATTTCAATAAAACAGTTAACATTAAACCTACCGAGCACTGAAAGCGATTAAAATGTTACAACTTATACAAAATGACAAGGCTTTATTTATTTAGATTCTGTGCAATTTTTGTTTCAATATCTGCTTGTATAAACAAATTTTTTATTACATTCAGCTATACTCAATAAAAATTTAATTTCAACGTTTCAAATTAATGTAGATGTATCATAGCAAAACTAATATAAATTAATTGTAGGTTACTCTCTAAGTCATACTGTAACATAATTATCAGACCAGAAAATATTAAACGTCCAAAATTAATATTCGAGAATGAATTTTATTTCAGAGAATCTTGTACTGTTATATGTACGTACGAAAAAAATTATTTCTAGTGTCAGATCGTTCCAAAAGTTCTTTCCGTAACATGCACCCTCGACGTTGTCAAACAACATGACCCTATGTACAGAAATAGCTGGATCATTGTATTGTTAATGCTCTTAATTCCTCAACAATTCCCTAATTGAACCACCCATTTGCTTAATTAAAAAAAGAAACTGTACCGAATTCCCCTTCTGCGCATTAGTCGAAAGCAGAACGAAATTCCGGGTTAAGCTAACATTAAAAACAGTACATGTTATTGCAGAACGAGTATAAATATTAATGAAATATCGCAGCGTCCCACTTACATCAATAATAAACATTAAATGTGAAAAGCGCGCACGGATGCACGTTTGATGCAATTTGAATGCAATTCTTTCCGTAATTAATTAAATAACAAAGAATAAAATGAACTGTAACCTGCGATTCATTTTCTCTTTCGGCCAACTAAAACCCAGATAACAAGATCGTGAGTTGTAACGTCAAGAATCTACGCTTTCAAGATACCAGGAGATCATGATTCAGACACATGTATTCAAATGTATTTTCTCATTCGCTACAGGATGCCATAGCTGACAAAAAAATTAAATCTCAGGGGATTCTTTCACAGAAACCATTACAATTGTGTCACAAACGGATTCCACGTAATGAGAAATGATTTAGGTGGCCTCAATTAAACACCCTACCCTAGTAGCATTTGTGGTTGGCATTTTGTTGGGCCTTTGTTGGAAGATTGGTTGGGCAACTGTGAGAAATGTCGCCTTTTTTTTTGCAGTTGGGACAACGACCATGATCAACGTTGGGCCAACGCCATTATAGTACGAACAGTCAACTGTGCCCGCTAAGATATTATGGCAATAAATCGATAAATGACCAAACCACGGGTCTGGCCAGGGACAATTATCCGGAAGGGATACTATTCTTCGACTTTTGCCGAACGTAGAAAAGGACAGCGATTACACTGCTCGATAATCAAAGGGACAATTATCGTTCACACATTTGGGACATTTATCGATTTATTACTGTATTCTGATCTCCGTTACGGTTTTTTTTTACACCATATCATAAATCATATATGAACAATGTATTTCTACGGTAAAAATTAGGGAAAAACACTAATTTATAGCCACGTGGGACTCTCAGCTTTATGGTGTCTTCTCCTCCGGACAGCTATCGAACATAATTCTTCGAGCACGCTGATCATGATTTTAATTTGGAATCAGATACCGCGTCCGCTGGCTGGTATCTTGATGTCGAAAACAATCATCGTTTAATTTCAGTGGGAATATTGGTTCTCCCACGGTGAGAGGTAGCATATTACTAATAGCAATAAATCGTCGCACTGATCGGATCTGCCGATTTATCGCGGGAAAATTAAAACTACCGAACGCGACACGCTTTATTTCAAAGTTAATCGGTTTTCCGGCCGTTTTCGCGGCCGGATAATGCATTCAGAATTTGACAACCATCATGGGACTTGGAGTGCCGCGGACAAACAATGGAATTATGTTTTCCATGCTATGCTGGACACGTTCCTCCCCTGTCCCTGCTGAATAACCACCAATTATATAACAGGTTGCAACATACGCGCGCCTCCGGAATGAAAAAAACTATCGAAACTTTTTGACGGCCGATCCGCAAATTCGGCGATTGTTAATGTTCGAAATATTTTCTCGAAGATCTGGAACATGTGTACGCTGGAACACAGTCGGGTTGACACGCCCGGTGTTTATTATGTATCCCGTTGTTGTTATTATTATGTAAAATATTGTATACCTGCGCCACCGCTAAAACCTAATAACACTTTGCATAGAATAGAAAAGGGTTTCAATTAGTAGTTACAGAGTGGAAATTAATGAGCTGACTTAGTGAACCGAGCCAGCTTCCAATCTACCTTGTAATTTTGTGTGTTCATGCTAATTGATTTTCGCGAGAATCTACTGTGCTATTAAGTGTCACCGAAAATATACATCATTCAACGTTTAAAGGAACAATCGAAATGCACGCTGACCAAATGAAACTATATCTTTCATTATGCATAATTATTATTCAATGACAAAAAAAACATTCTGGTACACGTTCCTTCTATTTTGGATTAAAGATCACGCACTCGAGTTTACATTAAAATGAACTAACAATAAATAAGAGATACTGCAAAAAAAGAATCAAATTTTTAATATATCGTTTAAACAAAAAAGTTTGTTAAAAAATTCTTGCGCGGTCGCTGATTATGTATCAGGTGTCAAAATTACAAAAAACAAAATGGCGGATTCAATATGGCGAATGTGTAACACAAAAAATTATTAGACTCTCTCGAAAATTAGTATTCCCATATTTCTCGTGCCGTTGAATATAAATATGATGTAAAAACGACACAAAACAAAATGGCGGATTCAATATGGCGGATGCGTAACATAAAAAATTATTGGACTCTCTCGAAAATTAGTATTCCTATATTTCTTGTGCCCTCGAATATGAATCTGATGTAAAAACTACAAAAAACAAAATGGCGGATTCGTAATATGTAGCGGTCGAGTATGTGAAAATAATACTTAATCCATCATTCAGGTAATTTTAACCATATGGTAAATTTTTTTCTGGAGAAACGTATTTCATTATCAGAAGAACCTGAAAGTAAATAAAAATGATGCATTAATCATTCGAAAATTTTTTTTATTTTTTAAAAACAATAAAAACATATGGTTTGCGGTGTTCAAAACATGTATAAAAAAATTCTATAAGTGAAACCATACAATGTTTATTCAACAAATTTTGTTATATCTTCTAAATTTAGCGAGAGAACATGGTTGTAACTAGTACCGTGACTACCTTTGCGTCATAAAAATGGATCGCATAACAAAAGGGGCAAATTCGGGCAGCTACTTTTCAAAATAATTTAAGCTGCATAGTGTCTACTACAAGCATACACAAAAATCTCAGTGGAATATTGTGGAATATACAACTTTTAGTATACATTTCTAAAATCAGCGCATCAAAATTTATCTTCGTCTTTATAGATAGTAAACACTGATTAAAATAAACCAAATATTATTATTATGAATAGTACTTACTTCCAGGAACAGCATCCATTGCACACATAAAAAAATTCACTTCTCTTAAAATTGTAACCGTCACACTTGTTTTTTGGTACCGTAGTTCACTGCACGAAAACTGCGTGATGAATGAACGCGATATTTGTACTCCTCCCATTTGGCAGGTATACATGATAAGACCTTTTTACTTTGGGTTTCCTATAGAGTCATTACCTGACTATCCAGTAAGGCAAAGGCCATACGCCTAACCGAAAATTCATTTTTGACATTTTGGCCATGTTTTAGCGATTTCCGACCACTGTGTGCAGTGCTTTTTTTAGGAACACCCGCGGGTGGCTCGCGGATGAATCTGCACTCAAGGTTTGAGCCCGGTAAGACCGCGGACGCGTCGACTCGCGAATGTCCTCGCACGATTGCTACTGCCCGCCAAATTAATCTTGGGCAGCCAGTTCAATGACTAGCATGATTATAGAAGACAACGGTTAAGCGATTTAAAGAGGATGACGTTAAGAAAGCGTTTCGTCCCGGACCTGCTAGGGAACTTATCAGTAAGGCTGATCTAGCAGGTCCTGCCGTATACGCTAGCGCACACGAGGGATATCGAATTATGCGACGCAGAGCTTAGCGCGAATGTCCTGATCGATGGACAACAAATACTGAACGCAAAAGACTGGTATGCAAACTCGTATTGAAAATTGGTGAGACAAGACCCGTGCGTTGTCTTGTCTACCCGAGGACTGGAGAGTGTCACGACTTCCAGTCCTACCGCGATGAGGGAGAAAATGCGCTGATTGGGTCCTGCCGAAAGTTACATTTCCCAATCAGCACCCTTTGACTTTGTAGGCCTCCTTCTTGTAACTCTGAATGAGACCTTGGGAAGGAGGCGTGGGGCTCTACCTACCCGGTCGACGATGGGTCTCGGTAATACGAAACTATCCTTGACGGTCGCGGGTGGTCGTTCGGAGGGACAATTCTATGGCACATTGTCCTTTAAGATATACAGAAAAAAATAAACATCTGGCAATGTCTAGAATGGTCGCCGACTGACCCTAATTTACGAAATCTTCGAGGAAGATTTTTAGTCACGAATGCACTATAAATATTGTCCGAAAGAAACCATATGTACTGTTCCTGCGCGACGGAACATCTAGTTTCCCAGATATCTCAAAAAATGTGGTTTTGACCCCTGATTTCGAGGGCTGTTTCCACCCCCTCAGAGTGGATGGTTGCCGATACAAAAACAATACGTGTCAAATATGTTTCGAAGAACTATATCGCACATAAGTTTCATCAAAATCGGTATGTATCACCTGAATATGTTTCGTTGTTAGGTCTAAGGTGATGTAACCCCTAAAGAAAATATGAAAATTGAATGTGACCGTGTTAGCGTAGGATATTTGCAACAACGCTGTATAAAATGTATGAAATGAAATTATTGAAAAACCTAGGGTATTGCAGTACCGAAAACTGGCCCAGTAGCCCACATATCCCCTCGTAGTTTCCGGTGAGTTCTCGGAGGCATCGAAAACAGAGCAGTGCCTTAACTCACCGGGGAATCCGATTTCGAATGTTACGAAGTCATTCGCAATAAATTCGAGCGACTCCCGGGAAACCGGAGTCTCGAAATCCTAGGTCGTTGCATACAGGTGTGCGTGTAGATTACAGAACATTCGCCGCTTACAATGGTCACATGGTTGAGTACCGGGGCCGAGATAAAAGAGAGAAACGAAAGACACTCGGAGAACGGATAGGCGTCTTTATTTATTTGTGGATAGAATTGGTACACCACGGCGCGAGGTGACGCTCGAAGAATCTCAAGTGAGATGCAGCTGGCAAGAGGACTACTACCTAAACCGTAAAATTCTCCCTAAATCACCGGATACGGTAAACAGTGGCTTCTGAATTATGAACATATTACGAAGATAAATATTCTCCCACGGGACCGTGAGAATTAAAATAATCATTAGCTCTCGAGGATATATTAAATTCGCTAGATCAATTTACGGCATTTATTTTTGAACGCGACTGTAAAGAAAATTTTCTGCTCGGTCGCGCTAATAATTAAGCACAAGATAAAGGTTATTCTACTTTCATAACCGTCGCGGGAGAGTGTCGCGTCTGGTATACGGCTGAAAATATGAGGCTAGATTTCATAGCTATCTACCTTCAAAAATATTGCATTAGAGAAATTTAATTAAATCGCGTTGCGAGGTCTGGATATAAAATCGTTAAATCCGTCGTCAGATTTGTTCGCTGGGCGACCCAACGTCGCTGCAAGTGTCAGTAATAATTATATTATTTTATGAATAATAACTGAACATTTTATGCCATCCTAAATTCCTAAAATAGATAATCTCTAACACTATACACGTACCTTGTATCTAGATGTTAATTACAGTAAAACTGAGATACAAGAGTTTCGGGATATTGTTATTTCCAACTGTTGGTTTAATAATGATCCTCGGTGCATTTACGATAAAGAAAAGCTTTCCACTTCACACAGAATTTATCTAACTAGATTTCTCTCTTCTCTTTATGCAAAAGAGAAATTTTTTAAATTCATTGAAGGTTCTTTTGGTAATTTCAATAAGTCGAAAATAATAGAGCAATATGTTCTCGCATTGTTTACTTTCACATATTTAATTTTCTTTTAAACGCATAAATCCTCAGTCTATTAATAAATTTCAACATATAATCAAATTAGAATACAGTCTAGAAAACTCGTAGATGTAAAAATGATTTGGCAATTATTGCTAAAATATATAAAGAATCTGTATATTGCTTTATAATATAGATAAAATTGCATTCATTTAGATTTCGTACAATTTTTATTGCTACTTCAATAAAGAAGTTCATGAGAAAAAGTCTCATATGATATTTTCAATAATTGTAAAATAAACGATTGGAATCAAGCTATTTTAATAGTAAATTATTTGTTTGTTAATGGCCAAGAGACGTAACCAGAATACTCGTTGCACATGCGTAGATGTAAAAATGATTTGGCAATTATTTCTAAAATGATCGTTATTTAAAGAATCAATCTCTGAGATTAGAGTGTACGGTGTGCGAATCGTGTTATCAAGGAAGTACATTGGGTGCGTTAGAGAAAACGATCGGAAGCGAGTACGAACCTTCAATTATGTAGTATGTAAATCAGCAATGAATTACTCAGACACGTCGCAGCATTTCAGATGCCTCTGATGTGGTCGAGTGACATAACCGCGTGTGATCCTTTGACGTCTGTTTAAGGACTACGTGCTCCATTTCGTATCGGGATAGAGAATATACGTCGGATCAAAGGGTTTCCACCGACTTCCCAGTTCGTCTTTCCTCGCATTTTATTGCGCTCACCGAGAAACTCCAAGTATCCTTTCAAAAGTCTTCGGTCTCGCCATGCTTCGCGTGATTTCGATCCGTGCAAGCTTCTGATACATTCCTGGTCCAATAACCTGAAACGTCCTAGGAAATATTATTTCATGATACGATTATTTGACGAGATGCGCAGTCCTCTTCCGCTTCAACGCGCTCTTTATCAACCGCAAGCTACGTTCTCATTAGGATTTCACAATAGGATAAACGTACCAATTACGGCGGTATCAATGCTTCGATCGTACTTTTCTTTAACATCATTTCTAGTTTATCGTGAAATAATAATCTGGAAGAATGTGTTTTGAATACAAAAAAAAAATTGATAACCCTCAAAACCTAATAATAAGAGAATATTAAAAAATTAAATCAATAAGATTTTCTACGTATTACTGCGGACGAAAAAGAGCTATGTACCAATTATCGCGTGCCCATTACTGCGTGTCTATGAATTCAGTTAAATAAATCCTGAGTAGAGTAACACATAATCTTTTGATTTATTAAATTTTAATAATTAAAATAACACCTTTGTCTATCTCAATTTACATCCTTTTTATTTCTTAAAATCATCATTCTTTCTTTGTTTCTTAAGTTTTTAGTTCCGTAAGGAGAGATTTTTGTGCACTTCACTTTACTTTGTTTTTTTTTTAATTTACTGTTGTTTTTCCATTACCTTTCAATTTAATTTTTGCTATATCTTCTCATTTTATCTATAATACACTTTATCTCTAGAAGTGAATCTCGTTTCTTATCGTAGTTTTGCAATTCACACTGCAGTATTAGGGACATTCCTAGTGATTTTGTGTCGAAGTAATGAGCTACTCTACCACTCGAAGTAACGAGCAAAAGATGTTTTTTTTTTATTTTTATTCTATCGAAGTAGATATCTAAATAGTACTGAAATTTTCCTCTATGTAATTTAAAGCAATATAAAGTGTGTACAATGACATGAACAATGACGAGCAGTCATTGAAAAATTATTTTTCAAATCCTGAGATTATAGAAATATGAGAATGATTGACAATTTTGTTTGGGAAAATTGTGAGAATTGTTAATTACCCAAAAGACTGCCCTCAAACATTTGAGACATTTAGAGAATAAATTCTGTACATTGAAATAATGAAGAAAGTTCTTGTGCTACGTGTATTGGATAAAATTTAATTTTTCAGCTAGAAGCTGCTTTTTCGTCCTACAAAAGAACCAGCAGAAACACTCGCAGGACAACCACGACACAAAGAATACGAAAAACTTACTGCAAACTTATCTTCCATCTGCAGATGTTCGTAACTTTTCTTTCTTTCCCTCTCTCTTTCTCTCTCTCTGTTTTTCTTTTCCTTTCTTCGTTTGTACTATATCCTGCTAAGTTTCCATCCCAAAATACAAACACGTAGCGAGAAGTGCTAAAGAGTTAATTGAAATCACTCGATAAAGTGCAGTAAAATCCATTCGAGTGGTTGATTGGACGACAAATAATTAATTAAAAAACACGAATTAAACAGGACTCAACGTTTTCTTGAAAGTGTTAAAAGGATTCGAATAAAGTAACAATTGTATGAAAATTTCGATTCTCTTACACAATTCCTGTTTGGATTTTATAAACGGATTGTGAACCTTTCGCATTCGTATAGAATATTATAAATACACAAAACCAGCAATCTGATAATCATTATCGTATTCATACATTATTGATCCTTTCACAACTTCTCCGACCTTAATGATATAAATATTAATCTTCTGTAATATAATATTTTGATGCGCCCGCAGCAAGCTCGTCAGCAAATTTGTAATAAACGGTCCCACGTATAACTAATTAAATATTTCATAAACTTTGCATAAAAGTCTATAGCATTCATGATTGTAAGATAGTTTAATTATATATAATATCTGTGGATAAAAAGAATATACGCTTTCCCATAAAATAATACAAAGGTTTAAACAAATTTGGAAAAACGATCAAACAACTTTCTATTTAGAACGCTCCACTTCGAAAATTGTTTAATTCCGTATGAAACATTTTTCGTATTATTAAAAATGAAATATATGAATCTTACGTGAATAAATAATTAACATTTTGATTATACACGACTTTATATTTTAATTACTTTAATTAGTCGTAAGTATTAGTCTCCATATTTTTGTTCTGTCTAATATTAAACAAACAAGTCAATAAATATCCATCAAGTACAATCCTTCTTTTAAATGCGAAAGTGAAATACAGATACAGTACATAGGGCTTTTGTAGTTTAAGGTGCGTTACGCAATGTGCAATGTATGTACAAAATTTGAGAGCACTGTTGTTCGGTATATGCAAATGAGTTAATTTGGCGTGTCCAGATCTGATTGGGGTTACTAGGACACTTGAAAGCGACGGAAATGATACAATTAATTATACACGTACAATATTTCATATTCCTCCTAGCGGTACGGAATATATGCACGCAAAAATTAACTTCGCCGTTCAATATTATTTTCTCCACAGAAATACCAAAACGAAGAGACTAACTTGATCACCTTCAATATTATTTCTCTCGCCCAAAGCCGATCAAAACGAAAAATTATCAAGAATTCAATCAATAAAATGGATAAAACTAATAAAAATATTATTGAAAAGAAAATATTTATCGCGAAATCTATCTCCCGAAAATTAGGTTCAGTTGGTCACGTTTAATCGACCAAAGAGAACACTTCCTCCACCGACGCAAAGCTCAGACAACTGCTTAGTCTAGATTTAGCGTTTCAGGGCTGAATCTTTCATCTGGGACTAGGTGTGCATAGGTTATCCATAGGTGTCAGGCTCACCTCGTACATCACGGCAGCCCATTATTCCCAAATGACGAATATCAGGCCGGCGTAACAGGGAGCTAGTCGAATCGAATAATTATAAGCTACAAGTCTTTGCTAGGGTGACAGACAGAGTGCTGCTAAATATATTCAAATGAAGAAAGACAGACGTAGACGGTTTTCGGGGTGCGGGACGGGGCAGAGAGAGAGAGAGAGAGACTGCAGGGTGCTGGACGCGGTACAGGAATTCGCATAGAGCATTACCAGGAAAAGATGTTCACAGATTGTGCCCCGGGGCAAGACGTATTCGGGTCACTAGTACGTTCTCCTCGCTCCCTCGGGCTTCTCTTTCCACACCTCTTACCCTCTAGCCGGTTCCTGCAGACGCGTAGGAGGATAAATCAGTCGTCCGCCTTCTTCGTCCCTCCTCCCTCGCGGTCCCCTTCACTCTCTCTCTCTCTCTCTCGATCCTCATCCCCCAGATCCTTTGCTTCTTACCCCTTTCTCCTTAGCAGGCAGCTACGATCAGTGTCCCTCTTCCCCATTTTCGTTTCGAGCGAAACGTCAGGCGCACGAAACGCGGCTTGGAAATCGACGCGTGCAAAGCCAAGGGACGTCGACGCCTCTCCTTCGGCTTAGATGATAGCCAGGAGAGTTGGGAATAACACGGTGAAAACGAACGCCGCGCAGCGCCGCGCCGATTCAGGTGCTCGTGACGGCCGTCGCCCAGCCAAGACGGGATCCCATTGGTCGACAGGCTGTAAATCGGAAGCTTGCGTTTTATCGGTGTTGCTCGAAGATTGCCGGAGATCTCGGCCGGTTTTCAGGCTGGTTAGAGGGTTATGATTCGAACGACGATCATCGGCAAAAGTGCTCGCGGTGTTGGATTCCTTTCTCTTCTTCCGCGAAAGGATACCCTCCGACACGTTTACGGCCCGCGATCCGATATCCATGACACGAAATCATGCGACTCTTGGAAATTACTAGACATTCTCCAGGGTGTCGCAAAATTATATGCCGCGGACACCATAGCGCGATTATACACACCCGATTTTCAAAATTACATAAGCCTGGCAAAATTGATCTTGAACGTGAAAGACAAGGATGAAAAGAAAAACCGAAAATTTTTTTAACCCTTTTACTACGACCGCCGTCAATAAGCGATTTGGTGAATTATGCCGGGAACGGGGGTTGCGTATTGACTTGTCGGTTTTATTTATTTTATCGAGATTGCGTCGACGAAACAAGTGCGTAGAGTGTTTAATGTCTCGTGTTCTTGACACTAGACACTGCGGATCTTTATGCAAAATAAAAATTTTCTATATAAATTGCAGGAGTTAGGAGCCAAATAGAAGGGTCTTTCTTTGTATTCTAAGGAATTGAGAATAATGTAGGGACACACCAAAATTTTTTTAACAGTTCCTTTGTTTTAAATTGCACATACCTAACTTTGTCACGAATGCATAAAATCCGCAATCTAACTTTTCTTTTTTTCTTTGTTTTGTGTTTAGACAGACACATTTGTGAATATATACCAGTAGCTAAAGGGTTAATCGTGTTCTACTGATCATGAGGACCAACTTTGTGAGAGATACCATAGCAACTTAACCGTTCCTTAATAAATGAAGTTCAAGTTCTCATAATTTTTTAAACACATCTGGTCATAATACTGTTTCATGTCAGCAATAAGCTGACTCGTTGCGTAGGAAATTATCAGAAACACGATACTGCTATTTCCCGAACTATGAAACGGGAGAATATTATGAATAGAAGTGTTTCAAAAATTATATATGAACTTCAACATCATTTTTTGAAAAGAACAAAGTTGGTCTTCGTGAGCATAGTTCCCTCTAATCTCTAGATATGAATCACAAAGAACGTGCGAACTCCGCGACAAGTGAGGTGGCTGCAAACTTTCTGACAGTCCACTGCATCGTTTAACGTTTGCAGCAACTATTTACTGTGACACATGTCCGTAAATGAGCGAGCCTATGCATTTTTAATGCTCTTGGAAGTTCTGAAAGCAGAGGAGGAACGTTAGCGCCTAGCAATCTAGCACGGTTTTCTTTCCCCGGAATTTGTCCGTAGCGGAATCTGTCCACTGTCGTGCCGTTTTAAAATCTTCCAGCAGCTTTGTTCTGCCTGTCAGATCTCGTGACGCCACGACCTCGATATCTTAAAAACGGTTCATTATCGAGAAAAGGCCCGACCCGGCCCGGCCCGGCCTGTCCTGTCGCCGATGCAGCGGCGTCGCGACACTTGAAATTAGCCGACGGGCCGACTTCGACGTTCCATACCTCTTGGCTGATTCTTCAAGGCCGGCCGATCGACGAACCAATTCGACTGCCAATCTCCGCGACGCTGCCGTTAACGTATTCGGGACACTAGACCGTTGCCCTCCATCTTTCGCTCGGCGGATCGACTTCGTCGAAACATACACTGACTCGTATATTTATTTACACACACACACTGTACCAGCTTTGAATATCTGATTAAAACTTGTTTAACGATTTTCTTGACAAATTGCAGGACTAAGAATCAGTGTCCGAATGTCCAAATTCTGAAAATTTCAGTTAACATTATTTTTTGAATCTCAAAAACATTATTTATTTACAAGCAGCGTTAATTGAGTTCTTTCGTCGCTAATTGCTCTAATCACTGCATATCATTATATTATTATCAGTAATAGGAGAAAGACATTTTCATTTAATTTCTGTGTTTTACAAATAACTAAGAAAATTCTTATTTTCCATAACAATCCACATTTTCCTACTCATAAGTAGACTGCGAATCTTCATGCAAAATAATAATTGTCTATGTAAACTGCAAGAGACTGGGCTCCTAATTTTAAATAAATCTACATAAATTGTTGTAAGTTGCACTCATTCTCACCATAAATACATAAAATTCTACTCATAAGAGAATCGTTATAGAAAATAAAAATTTCCTGCTTGAATCGCAACAACCTGGAGTACGAAATGTTTTTTAAAAATTTGTTTAATAGGTTGAAAATAATAGAACAGTACTTGTAAATTCGTGTAGTGTTTTCGCAGTTTTAATTTCCACCTACTAATTGTTGTCACAAGTGCATAATATCCGCTAACTACTGCGAGACTGCCTCTGCAATTCTTCAATCGTGTAGAACAGCTGATTGGACGAGCATTGTGTGGCTGTTTATCAGAAAGGTGATATATGTTTAGGTACCGAAAGAAACGGAATTTCTTGTGTAACACACGTTTTCGCATCACATGAAGTGGCAGTTGCGTATCTACAAAGGAATTGCAGATTTTCGCGTAACGAGCCACAGAGACGTTCATCTAGATTGCTTTTCTCTCCTCGGTCCTTCGTTACAACCGTATCCTCCACGAATTGTTTAACGTTTACCAACCGACACTGTCGTGCTGTAGCTGCTCCTTTATTTATTCGTGTATGTGGTTTGCTCGCGATGACTCTGCTCCGCGAGATTCATCTAACAAAAGATGCGTCCTGCATGAGCGTCCGCAATGTTCGGTCTTTGTGGAGGACTATTAAGGGGCCCCAGCTATTGCAATATCCGTGCCCATCCTTTCGAACCGTTGACAAGGCAGCGTATTACACGATTCGTTCGTTTAATAATGGCCCCCCTTTAACGGCTCAACCGTGGCCCAAATTTTCATCGTTATTTATCAACCCCCTGGGCTTTGCGGTGACTAGCTAGCTGCTGGTAGTAATCCTTTTTCGCTTAAAGATTTTAGTCTCGGTTGGTTTATGGGACATTAAAGGACACGCAACTTTGAATGTAATATTTTGATGGATATGCAATTATGGTCTTTGTGATTAACGTTCTGTGACGATCACAATGTGCATTTTCTCCAGACCTGCTGCTGAGTATTTATTTTTATCCCACAAAATTTTAAATATTAGGTGCACCAATTAATTTGTGGAACTCCAAGGTAACTGTAACTTCGTTTGTAATTTTGTTTGCAAAACCTACAGTTTCAGGATCATTTATTTCTAACCAATTCAAAATTCGTCTCGAAATAATTGCTTTCAATTTTATTCTGAAAAATACTTAACTTACGCGAAACAATCTAAATTATAAATTTTTTAATAAAATTGTACATTCTTTAAAACAGTGTGTTGGAAAATACTTTTTTTCTATCTTAGATACATTTTTTTCCAAATTATTGGGTCAAGTTAAAGCTAATTTTCATTTCAGGTGACGAATATTTAGAAAATAATAATTACGATGCAGCAACAGCATAAATGTTTAAACTTGGTAATCATTAGCGAACATAATTGACAATATTTGTAATACCTATTTGATGTAAATGATTGTTAAATATTGAATTTGGACTTGATCCGGGTAGTGATCGAATAGAATCAAATTAATATAAATGTTGCTAAATATTTCTACGAAATATAAAATAGAAGGTGAGATTTTATTGCGTAATGTAACCTAAACTGCAGAATGGTATTTTTAAGGATAATGCGATCCCTTCTTTGCATACGGTAATTGAAAAATACATGTTACATATCTTCTTTCAGAGATAGTACGTTATCCAGTAAAAGCAACCACGTTTGATACAGAGCAAGTGCTGCTTAAAGTATCATGTTAGACGATCTCCCAGTATCCGTGAGTGCATGTATGTAAATATGTATATGTATATACATAGACATTATATACAAAGTGTCTCGTAATTAATAGCGATACCGAAATATTGATCCTTCCACGCGCATACAAAATGAAACCCATCAAATTGGAATATCACTTTCGTATATAAATTCTATAGTTTTGGAAAAATTCAAAATGAACCATTCAACTCGTACACTTTTCATTTTGTAATAATTTCTATTTTTGGTAATATTTGTTAAAATTGTTGCACAATAATTTAATATTTTTAACAAAAGAATCAAATTTTAATTTTATGTTTGCTGTTAAATTTCATTGAAATATTTATAATTATATTTATATCCATTCGTCATAGATAAACATTTTCCAAAAACATTTTGCAAAGGAAAATGTTGGTTTAAATTACCTCGGGAACTTCTCATTTCCGGGAGTTGAAGAAATTTTGGAAATTACCCTGTATACAATGAGCGTAAAGTGTTCCTACACTCTTTAAAACCAAATAACTTTTTTAAAATTGTGCCAGTAATGAAAATTTACAAAGTCTCATTAAAATCGGTTGACGTATAAGAAAGCTATGAGGTTTCCTTAGATCTACCAAATACACCTTTAAAATTTTCGTTACGGGCACAGATAAAAAATTTAAAAATCGCGACCATACTTTTTACTTCGCAAATCCGACCAATAACAATTTCTAAAAACAATTACTAACACATTAGTCAGCAGTGGCGACTGATGGCTAAAATTAGTGGGGGTGCAGCTCCACAAAATTTTTAGCGTTTGTTTTAAAATTGTGCAAAAGGGGGATGGCTATTGACATTAAACTTAAGGATTATATATTGTACAAGTCTAAAGGAAAAATTAAAGGAAAAAGGACTCATTACGTTAAATGTTATCTATAATATCAAGTGGAAATAGGGGGTGCTGCAGTTCCACTGTTAGTTAATAAACTAATCCTTCTAACATCTCCAAAAGAAAAAAAATACAATCCTTTTGGTCGAATTTTAAAAAAGGAATTCGGTTTTAAAGAGTGTATCAATACTTTTTACACTCACTGTATATTTCTGAGATCAGGAGATCGAAATATTATTAACATAAACAATTTCACTCAACTTCCAATTCTCCAGATACAAGCAACAAAACAGCGATTTGCATGAACATCAGTAGTGCAATTATTAATATCGCAAGGATACAGGAGAGTTTATCGTGGTGAAATAGATGACTTCCTCCTCAGATGCTAAGCACCAGACGTACCGTTACTTTGTTCACCATGATAGAGTTGACTCAGGGTGATAAAATGATAGGTCAATTTCGAAACGGTGCGCGTGTCACGCTTTACGGCCTCCATTCATTTTATCACGGCATTTAACCTGTCATGACACGCAACACCTTACCCCTTTCGCAGCACCTTCGTAGGTGTAGTCCGCGAAATGCATTAATTCGATATCAAAGAATTGATTTTCTGTTAAACGAAATAATTCCTTCCCGCGACGAGAGTTTACCAATATTAATTCACTTTTTACGGATTCACCAAGGAACGAGAACAGGAAGCACACGGTATTCAAAAGCATATAAACAATCGAAAGAATATACAATTATTCAAGTACTATCGCACTACAAAAGTTTTGTAGAACAGACTACAACGAATTAATTTTTTTTAAATAACATTAAAATACAATGAATAAGGATTGATTGAATTGAAAATAAATATTTGAAAAGATAATTGAAGAATCTTTTAATACATTCTATTTTTGGTAATAGAAATATTTATGTAATATTAATACTAGCAGTAATAATTAGACTGTGGATTTTATGCACTTATGTTAACATATTATCTCCAACATATTAACAATTTTAATTTTGCATAAAGACCCACAGTGTAGTACTATTACAATTCTGACTTTAATGAAATAAATTTCTTTAATAGATTGACATAAGTGAAAATAAAAGTATACTTGCAGTAAAAATGCAAACATAAAATGATAAATGTTGTCTGTTTTATTTTTGTATTATTATAATATTTAGCTATTAGTCCGGATATGCAATAAATATAAATCTTCTTTTTCATACAGAACATTACAGCAAAATAATTAAACTTTTTTAAAAAATCATAACGTAAGATGTTAAATCAGTTGCTTTAATTTTGTGCGACATTTATGGGCGTTGGTGTGCCATACAACGTGTTGATTATGAAACAAGAAAAATTTGGAATAATTGAATTTTTCGATTTTAAAGCATACTACCCCGCTGAGGCTCGCGCAGTCGAGTTCCGAGCCGAAAATGGAAACGGAAGAGGCGTGCGCTAATAATTAGTGGGCTGTGCGAATTGGACGGTTGAATAGAGAGCGGCGCGGCGGAAGGTTAAACAAAAATTCCCGACTCATGTATCTCAGAGCGGATAATGATCAACACGGAGTCGCGATTCAGTCGCGATTATAACTGTGAGTTTTGGAGAGCGCTTCCGGCCAGGTTAGCGGGGAAGATAAATGTTTTTGCTGTACCTGCCGAGATAGCAGAATGATTTATCTGCCCCTTAAATTAATCCGCCTCGGGGCTTGACGCGGTGCCACGCCGCTGGTGGACTTGGTCACCCGATTTTCTGCCGCTGACCAGTTTACTTGCTTTCGTTTGTCCACGCCGCTTTCCGTGTCACCGACTCGCATTTAGAGGGACACTCGAGCGCGCAGAATCTTTCTGTATCGGGCCCACCGGGAGCATGAGCAATTTTAATTACAACGGGAACAGGATTAAAATGCAGATGCTCGTTTCAACCGCGCGTCGCGAGCATTAACCGTTTCGTTCGGATGTTGTTGAAATAATTACGACGGCCGGCTATGATTCAATAACAACCGTCCAACGGATTTCTACTTTTTCCTGTTGCTTAATCATTTTGAAGAAAAATTTGCATTCATGCACTACATAATATTCCGAAAGTTTGTGAAAAATATATTGTGATTTATATATGAATGTAGTATATTCATTATATAAATAAATATTTATATTAATTCTTGAATTATACTATGTTTTATTTCACTTTGTTCGTATTCTATATTTTGCTTTAAACGAGCTCGATTTTTGAAGTTTTAAATAAACTTGTATATCATGATGCAAATATGTTTTTTATCCATCAAAAATTGTGCTTTCTCCATCAAATAAATTTTTGTTGCTTAAAGTGTATGTTTACTATCCTCTATGCGAAAACAGAAAAATCTGATTTTAAAACGTTTACTTATTTACCCAACATTTTTTTATCTACCGACAACTTCGACGATATTAAACGGGAAAAATCAGCATTGAATCAGCTTATTGCACGAAAACATCGAAAATTCCTCAAGCAAGGAATCCATGAATAATCTGAGAAAGCTGAACGAGTTTACCGAGTTACAGCATCAAAAACTTTTCGAAGGGAGGATTCACGAATTACTTGCGAGATGGAAAATGTTCAATTATTTCCGATACATGGACGAATAAAAATAATTTAGACTCCCTACTTGCTTTACAATATCTTCGATCCAATACGACCTCCTCAGAAACAAATTGGCACGTGTCTGAAATTAAAGAAAAAAAATGATTTCATCTAAGACAATTCATCAAGTTCTTTTGGATTAGATAAAAAATCTATTTACTGTGGTCTGCTCCGAAACGAAAGTGGCACTACGCGTTCGCAAGTGACGTTTTCAATTTCGAAATACAAAATTCATGGCGCAGTAAGATTAAGTGCGCCGTGCATGTTTGCTCGCATAACTTGTTAGTGCACAAGTGGCACACATTCGTCCTACTGGTCACGAAAGAGTTAGCGTACCTCTAACGAGTCGTACCGCCGTACCTCAGAGCCGAGCTGTGACAAAGCAAAGGAATCTCGGAGATATGAGGTAAATGGAACAGGACAGGTGCAGAAGCGTGTTCATACGGACGATAGCCTGCAGATATGTTCAGCGTTATTCGCGAAAGGATAGATAACTCATTACGTAGATTTTAGCTACTCTGTCTTAATTGCAGCTACGCTAACACTACGCTAATCCACCGAGGTGAATTTCGTGCGAAGATTTCGTTCAAACGGAAGATACGATGAAATTGTTAAACATATTCACATAATACGTGAAAATTATTTTTGATTTCATTAAATTATGCTGGATTAAAATTTAATTTCAATGGGAGGCAGTTGTAACTTAACAAAATTAATGTAAAGTTATTGTAAAGTCATATTGCAACATAACCATATATTGTACAGTTTGTAATTATAAGCCTTATATGGTTTGAAGCAATAAATAAATAAATAATAATGATACAAACGCACTTGGAAATTATGTGCATATTTACAATCACATTTATCGTGTCTAGAGTTTAGGAACTTACAACAAAAATAACTAACTAACGAACTAACTTCAGAGCCTCGATATATCAACTTATAAATATTATTCAAAAAGAAAGAACTTTTGAAGTCTTAATATCGGATTGTACTTTTTATGTACTTATGACACAAAATGAAATTTGAAAATGTGAAAAGACTAAACTATTGATATAGTTATTAAAAATTATTATGGAAACAAATTTTTATTTGGTCTCAGTAGCTTGGAAATGATGCGGAAAATTTGTATTTTGCATGAAGATCCACAGTCGATTTTCTCGATCATAGAACTTCGTGTAAAAATCTCGAATCCGTATTTTCCAATTAGGACGTCTACTCCAATTAAGACATCTACTGTAAAGAATTAAAGCAATTTCGCTTAATTGGTCTGATTTCGATTGAAAATCGACGATAAAACACACGAGCGTAATAAGAACAATTAACTAAAGATTCGAATAACTGTGTCGAGCGTTGATTGATTCATCGTTTACATTGGTACTTAACAGAATCAAAGGGTTCAAAACTGATTAATAGCGCATGATACAAGGCAGCATTTCGCGGAGTACGTGACACATGCGATCAAGCCCCGAATATGTGCATGCAAAATGCGATACGAGTGCATAGTCTTCTATCTATGTTTGGCATCGCTGCATTCCATGCATTAAATGTAGTACGGAAATGCATGAATAGTTCATGCGAAGTGAACGTTCTCCCCGAGACCCCCGATTCGAACTTTCTTTTGACTGCGGAAGAATCTCAAGTGAATAAAGCCGAAGTCGATGTTTCTGTTTTCGAATGCTTAGGGATCGTCGATAATGCGTTCGAAACGACGAGCCGCTCTTCTTTGCGCCGGATCGAAAATATTACAATAGATTTGAATACAAGAGAACAAACATTGCCTCCAGGTAGACATGTCTAACGTATTTAAAAAAATTTTTAGTCAGCTGCTTCCGAAATCGCAATTCTCTCAATTTTATAGCAATTTGCGCGGGTACAATAGTAAAAATTATTCTATTAGAAACTATTACAATAGATTCAAATACAAGAGAACAAAGGTTATCTCACATTTTGTTAGCTACTCTTTTAATTCTTTATATGTATGTACAATATGTAATATGTATGGCCACAATAATAATATTGTTTCTATCGGATTTCCAATTAATTGATTAGTTGAATAAATATTTATTTCAATAACACAATCATTTTAGTAATTTAATTTTAATAACATGCAATCGTTCAATTTTGGTAATTTGATTTTAATAATTCGATCGTCCAATTTTAGTAATTTAATTTTGATGATTCCATCTTTCAATTTTATTAAATCTCAATAATTTTTAAAATAATATTTATTTTGAACACTCATTAAGAATATTTTAATCAATTTAGGGGAGAATCCAAAATAAGGGGGATCAGAGCTATTAGAGAAATAATTAGAGAATTTATTGATATTAATTCAAGGAAATGATAATCATTCACAGATGATACGTTGGATGCTCTCTAAAAATGATAACATATTTTTTCTACGATACTTCGTTCCATCGATAATCGAATTTGAAAATATGCTGGGTACGTGTGGCACTGAATAAGAATAGGTTACCGCGCCCGTTCATGGTCGGCCGTTTCTACTTATTGTAATCGCACGCGTGTCAGAGTTTCCAATGTGTACATTATCGAAGTCTAATTCTCCTGTGAGAAAATGTACATATAATGTTCAGTGATTTCTTCGCGAAGATAAAAAATAAACTTCAAACATTTTTACTATGGCAAACGAAATCGTATTTAATTCCATTTGAAGTTCACCTCCGGTTTCGAAAAGATGCATTAATGTTCGCATTTTGCGTACGCACTGTTAAATACTTTAAATTGAGCAAGGAAAATTCATTTATTTTACCTCCTATAAATTTATCGACCACTCAGGGCAAAAAAATATTCGATTGAAATATCGCGACTCTGATCGTTGAAAGAATTACTTGAATTTTTATTGAAAACGAAAAACATTGCCGTTTGTATCAGGCATACGTAATGGAATGGTTCACAATATAAATAAATATAAAACAATACACTGTTCAACGATACGTGAAAATTATGAAAGAATTTAAATAGCACCAGCAGATTTTGTCATTTATGGCTTCTAAAAGTTCCGAAAGAATGCTAAAATATAAAATTCCACAGAATTTAATACGATTTTTATTTATTTCAGATCAGATTAAAGCCACTGAAACCACTGAAAATAACATTCTATTTCCCATTTTCTTGAATCTCGACTAAAAAACATTGAAAATCGCGTAAACATCCGCAGTCTAATTAATAACGATAAACTCGAGCACTGTCCCCCCAGTAATTTCTCATTCAGGAAAATCCATTATCGACAGGACTCAATTCGATTCAGCTCGATTTTCTCGAGGATCGGAAATTTGCGCAAACATTCGCAGTCCGCCGAGTACAAATTGTTAAGTCGACTCGTGTTAGTGAACCTACTTCGCGACATCTGTGAGGGATCGATGTTACCGTTTGAATTTCTTTCGAAATGTTCGAGCTCGACGGAGGAACCAGAAGGTCCGGGGGGTTAAGCTTCGGGGAAAAGTGGGAAAAGGGTGGACGTGGTCAGCCGATTATTGGCAGGCGGCTCTGGTATCCTACATAAATCAAGCCGGTCACCAACATCCGTGTTGATTAGCAGTGATATAGTTCGGGTGTCACGCTGCGAGTTCACTCGGTTTCGGCGGAGGGCGGTGGCGGGGGGAGGGGGAGGATAGGGAAAGGGAGCGAGACAAAGCCAGAGAAACGAGATCTATAAACGAGAGACGCAAAAACTGCTGGCCAACCGTTTTTAGAAGTTCTCGTCGACAGTTTGACGAAGCTGCGCTGTCTGCCCAGTTAAATATAGCTTTCGATTTCGCTAGCGACGTCTCGGTTTCCGAGTTCGACTCCTGGCTAGGTTACGATAACACCGGGTCCCGTTCTACGAGCGGTGCGTTCGCCCGAACATTTCCGTCTGTGCTCTTCTCCTCGACGAAATGATTGCCCGCCTCTGCGTGTACCCTATCTCGAACAATTTTGCGGTGCGATAACCAGGGTAGACCGAGGTTCGGACTGTTAAAATAAAAATATTTTATTTTCTAAATTGTATATTTAGGTATTTATGGGATGTTCAAATCACGAGAGAGTGTTCTAGAGTGAATCTCTTTTTATTTCAAGTTCTCCGCTTGATGGACGTAGGCAGACTGACTGCTTGACTTTTTCTCTTACATCTCCCTTCCTCCCGCCCCTACATTAACGGTCAGGAAAGGAAAAACCCCTACGCCATCTTTGCTTAGCCTTCCTGGGTCCTCCAGACCCACGCACAAAGCTCTTACGATCGAGGACGACCGTTTCCCTTTTCGTCGAAGGTCCTTTGGTGCCCCACGGTTTATGGTACCCGTAGATTGCTATTGCGGCCATCAACTACTGTCGGAAAAAATACATGCAGTGCCAAGAAACTAAACAGACCTCTCAGAAATAGCTTTCTCGCCACGCACACCATAAACCGTGTCTCCAGCTGTTCGAGGCTTAACTAATTCTAAGGGACTTTATACCTGGTCCCTACATATATGTTATTTGAAATACTGTTTTTTTAATCAAAATAAAATCTGAAATATTAAATAATATTTGAAATTTTAATGAGAGGTGTCATTTTAAATTTCGCGCTATTCGTTATTTCTCCAAATGGAATCCAGAATCTTCGTGATTACCAAAATTGTAAAAAATTGTTTAAAAAACAGCCATTTCTAAATAATATGTAATAAAATTTTTTAATGAATTTAACACGATGAATTAATAACACAATATTTTACGAGCTACCCAAAACTTAGCTACTGTTCTCAGTGTTACCAGATCAAGGAAACTGTCTAGAATCAAGGGGAAGAGTTTCCCCCCTCTCTGCCAGTACCTTAGTCACGTGAAACGCCACACGTGACCGAAAAATGCAGAAAACGCGTCACGGATGTGTTAAGACCCTATTAGGAGAAACATGTTCTTTTCCTAGGTAACTGAACTGCGTGTAATATTGGTATTTATAGATACGGTCGAGGAAGTGTCGTAGTTTCATCGCCCTTAGGCTTACTCACACGTGGCCGCGTATATTTCACTTAGAAGCCGGACTATAGTTCCGTAGAAAAAAACGATAGGAGGAGCCGTGGACCATAAAGGCCCCACTGAACGGCTATCCGGTATTTCGGTGTTATTGCCCCCAGACGAACAAATAGAATCTAACGGTGCCACCCCAGTCTTTAGTTTAGTGTTAATTTTACGGAAAAATTTCAAACTACCACGAAATTCGTAAGCATTGCCTCGGGAAGCTTAGAGTCGTCTTAAGCGAAGCGTGTCTGTAAACTGAATTCAATTATTTCCGTCTTCGCTCTCCTGTTTGTCCAATTTGACTTTTTCTACCTTTAACTGTCCCGGCTCTCGACTGCCGAAACTGCACGAGTCCATAGAGTTTGTTCAACCGATGATAATTAGACTGCGCTTGTCACTGGAAGTTGCAATCGCAGCCGGATCAAGATCTTAAAAAGACGTTGAAATTCGAGCTCGAAGAATATTTGATACAATTCCATTTACGATGGAATTTTATTTCACCCGTTGTCTGATTTCTTTCGAATTTATCATTAGATCTCTATTCCAAATGCACATTCCGCCCATCATAATTTACAGTAAAGACGTATCGGGTATTTAAAAAATGGATAAATACGGCATCACGTCGAAGCTCAGCGCAAATTGATTAACTGTGGGATAAATAAACTTATTCCTTACGAATAAGAAAGCTCGAGAGACGTATCTCGCCCGTAAGCTCGTATCTTAAAGCCACTCGCCGTGAAAGTTTACGATATTACGATGGTTAAACTATCGAATAAAATAAAATTGATAAGACAAAGTTCGTACGCAAAAATTCATCGAAAATGCAATCTGCAAATTCGATCACTCAAACAAACAGAAATAATTTCAGTGCAATTGAATAGAACTTGTGATTCGCTGAATTATCTGCGCATTACCTCCAGATTGGTAATTAGTTTAGATTGTTTATTTTGCTTGAACATCTGCAGTATAATTATTATAATAATTTTCCCTCCCTTCTGATTTAATCGCGACAAGTTCACAAAGTGTTGTGCAAGCGTATAAGTACTCAATGACCATCCCAATTGAAAGAGAACAGAGTGCTTTGCATTGCTATGACCCTTCATTCTGACCATTTAGGCGGCACGAAGAGAGCTTGTATTTAAAAGTGACTTCTTCTAACTTCACACGTACCATGAAAATTTGATAAATGAAATGCAAACTTTATGCATTCGAATATATGCTTTCGAAACGAAAGCTTGAATGAAGATCGGTGAATTTATTTTACAAGTAATGTACTGCACATCCCGCCCATCATAATTTACAGTAAAGACGTATCGTGTATTTTAGAAATAAATAAACACGGAATACTAACATTGAATTCCTAGCGTGCACAAATTCTCGTCGAGCTCAGCGCAAATTGAACAACTGTGTGATAAATAAACTTATTCCTTCGGAATAACACAGCTCGACACGTCTCTCTCCCATAAGCTCATATCTTAAAACCACTCGCCGTGAAAGTTTACGATGCGACGGTGTCATAACAATTCCGTGAAAAATTCGGGTCCACCGACAGTACAGAATCGAATCCTCGCACGAATCGCGCTTTCAACAAACTGAGACCTCGGACCCAAGCATTCGAAATTTATGGTTCTTCGCTCGTAGTTGCCAGGTGCACAGTAGAGTTCAATGTTCGTGCGAACGAACCGGTCCGCAATATATACCCGGGGCGTTCTGTTTAGACTGGCGAAGTAGTACTTGCCATAACAAGTACTTTGGAGATGCACGGAATGGACCAATTGTTCGTTTTACGGGCACTAACCGTGTCCAATAAAAAGGCCAATGGACATTAAATTCATTGACATTCGTCAGTACATGCACGACGAAGTATCGCCGCCTCAAACATTTTTACGGGAAATGGTGAAAATGCGAAAAGAAATTTCGGATAAAACTACAATCGCCGATAGTAACATCCATTCGTTAAATAATAACAAACAAATTGAACATGGTATTAAGGTACCTCGTTTTGAATGCTGAATTGTACGTGCAAATTAAAATTTATATTTCCCGAATCGTAAAAAATATCTCAAGTAAAACTTACTCTGCTACGGGAGAGCACATTTTATGATGGCCACAAATCTTGAGGCGGACGTGCTTGCGTCTAGCTTTCGAACGGCATTGAACGACCTTGAATGAACTTGGAAAACGAAAACGTCATAGGTCACTGAATTCGTCTCGGGATCGACTGCTGCACGCTCACCTACAAAAAACATACATTTCAGTAATAAATAAACAGAGGTCCCCCTGAAATCTGTGACCTTGTATACATTATCACTGTCAAACACTGTTCGGATAATGGGAGTTTACGGAGGCTCTACTGCATTCGAATAATTTACTTATTTCAAGGCGCATGATCGAACATTTATACGAATATTATACCGAACTTACAAAAAAATGTTTCAAACAAAAATTGTGCATGTTTATACGGAGAATATGATCCAGAAATAAAAAATATGAGTTTATGATAAAAGAAAAAATGACCTTGCAAACGATAACCTTGAAAACGCCCACGCATTAAAAAACTGTTACTGCTGTCCCGATTCGTAACACTAGATATGTGTCAGTTTATTTTTTTAAATCATATGTCTTCGAGATTTTTTGCAATTGCTACTTAAATGAGACACCTTGTGAAGGGTCTAGCGTAGTTGGAAGATACTCTGTTCGGATAATAGAGATTCGCGGGACAAAAGACGGCGGATTGGTAGAACGGGTCCCGAGCAAGTAGAACCTTCGGACGCAACCGGTTCTCGGATAGGAGGGCTGTTGTATATTGATCTACGCGCCACTATAGGAAACAGCAATTCGACGCCTCATAGGAATGGCAGTGGAGAAACATTGAAAAAAGGTAGAAGAGAGAGACAAGCTGCAATAGATCGGGCCACGAGCCGGGCTGCGGAGGCGAGCGCCATCCTGAATTCTAAATATGCGCATCGTGTTACGTTTGCACTAGTGAGTCAGAAAATATGCTGTTTACGGTGCACCAAGGAACACGTTCACAAGTGAACCCAGGTATCCGTGTAGACGACGGCCGACACAGACGCGTCCCCGCGCGAAACGAGTCCAGAGTGCACCGGTGCACCGGTGCATCGTGCTGCAGGTTGCGTCGTTTCCACGTACAGCCGCCTCCTGGTCCGCGATTAAGCCGCGGGTTCTCAAATTCCACAATATTTCGACGATCCTGATACACCGGCTACGGCCGGAATTCTAATAAAATTGATAAACCGAAAGCTTCCGTACACGCAAAAATCCATCGAAAATGTAATTGCCAAACTGCTCGCGCAAAACAAATAGAAATAACTTCAGTGCAATCGAATAAAAATTGTAATTGGCTAAATTATCTGTTTATTGCTCTCGCACACCGGACTGGTGATTAGTTTCGAATTAATTTGAATTCATTGCCTTTTCAGAAACACGCTGCGCCGGTATGAAAGTCCATTGAATTCTAATAAAGTTATAAAACGAACTTTGTACGCAAAAAATAGAAATAATTTCAGTGTAATTGAATAAAACTTGTGATTCGCTTAATTACCTCCTTATTATCTTCAGATTGGTAATTAGTTTAGAACTGGTAATTGGTAATTATTTTAATAATTTTCTCTCTCTTCTGATTTAACCTCGTAAAGTTCACAAGTATTGTGCGAGTGTATGAACACTCAATGACCATTCCAATTGAAAAAGAACCGAGTGCTTTGCTATGACCCTTTATTCCAAGAACTTAGGCGGCACACGATTGATTGAATTCATTTCATTTGAATAGAAAAGAGCTAAATTTGTATTTAAAAGTGACTTTTTCTAACTTCACATGTGCCATGTAAATTTGATAAGTGAAATGCAGATTTTATGCATTCGCGTTACGTGCAATTACGTGAAAAATAAAGAAGCGAAAGCTTGAATGAAGATCGGTAAAGTGATTTCATTTTAATCACTGCAACAACCTCGAAGGACGAATAATAAGTTGCTTCAAATGTTTTTCGAAATAGTCTGGGGAATTGTAAATTTGCACAATATCCGTCGTCTATTAATCATCCCGCTAAAATTAGGGCAGTTGAGCATTTGTTAAGGCAACAACGACAATTAAGACAGTTGGAGAAATTGTGGTCTAATTGTAGAATGCGCGTAACGTATAGGCCACAATTTGTCCAAGTGTCTTAATTTAAATCTGTTTGGAGTAATGTGCAATTTACAGTTTGAGAATCCATGAGTTTAAGGTATGCACCATTGAGATGCAGTCGTCGGGAGCGCTGTTATCTCTGTCCATTTCAGTGATGCTGCCTTCTGCTCACTCTTTCTCATACCCATCTACATCAGCAATAACTTCCTCGAATTCCATATGCATGTCTTGACATTCTGTTCTGATGAAGCTTGCGGCATTCCCATATCACGCGTCTCCCGCCATTTTTTAGCACCTGCGAAATTTCAAATCACTGTAATCCTTTTCTCAGAGACAGCAGTTGACGAACACGTGGTTCATCAATTTTCATTTCACACAATAATTGGTTAATTTTCATTTGAAACATGGCACTTGCAATTATTGAAATTCTCTGAACTTTTCTAATGAAATTAATATTGTTGTCAGTGCGGTGACAAGTGAATTTCTACGTATCTTTTAGCAAAATATGAAAGGAGGCTGATGGCACGAGCTGTTACGAACAAAATAGTAGAAAATGCTTTTTATACATTTTTTATACAACAGGCCTTTAACGAAAATTTAAAAAATCTGTTTTGTATATTTGCACAAGTCACACAGTGTGTCCGGTTTAACTGACAACAGTTCAATATCTCGAAAAAATGATTCAGGAAACAGTTGTAGCATAGGGTACATATGCTGGTATTCGCATGAACATGAAATTACCTTGAAATGCTCCGTGTTCATCAGGTTCAAATTTTTAAATGAAACTCTATCATATTTTTCATTACGTATTCTTATAGCTATACTGTTATAGTAATTTTTTCATTTTACTATGGTAATAATATTTCTAAATTCTTCAAATGTCTTTGCAATTTTATCTATTAGTTTTTTTTATAAATAGACTGCGGATGTTTATGCAAAATAAAAATTGTCTGCATCAATTGCAAGAAATAGAAACCAAATTAAATGAAATCGTAGGTTTAAAACTTCAATTTTTTAAATTTTCCAACAATTTTGAATTTCATCCACTGAATTTTGCTATAAATGCATAAAGATCCGCAGTCTAGTTATAAAAGCATAAAATACGCAATTATCATCGATTATGATACCGACCTTAACATTAAATTTGTTGCAATTCACTCCCATCGATCTGCACAGGAATAAGTATGACGTTTAACACACCAAGGACTCTGTATTATTTATTATTCGGTAAGTTTTACTCGGATAATTTTTAGCACCGCCACGAAAAGATGGTTTTAAATAAATAACGGACAGGTAGAAACAGTCTACCTCGGGACGTGAAAGTATAGCATGTGTGTACTGCCTGATCAGATGAGAGACAAGGATTATTATCGAATTATCTATTCCACGTAGAACGAATGCCAAGTATTTACAGTTTCCATTTCGCATTTATTCTTAACTTGTGGCCAATTCTGAACGGGTCATGTCACTTTAATTGATTTTGCTAATGGGTCCACGTAAACTCCAAAAATAATGTAACGATATTCATAAATTCTTCAAACGTCTACAATTTTGTTTATTAAATTGGGAGGCATTGTCTTTAATTTCGAAAGATATTTCAAAACTATATACGATTTCCAAGCACGTAATAATTATTTAGTGCAAACAAAGCGAGAACACATTTTGGAAATTGGAATGCATTGTTGTTAATTTCGAAAGATATTTCAAAACTACATATGATTTCCACGGATGTAATAGTTATTTAGTGCAAACAAAGCGAAAACACATTTTTGAAATTGGGAGGCATTCTCTTTAATTTCGAAAGATATTTCAAAACTATATACGATTTCCAAGCACGTAATAATTATTTAGTGCAAACAAAGCGAGAACACATTTTGGAAATTGGAATGCATTGTTGTTAATTTCGAAAGATATTTCAAAACTACATATGATTTCCACGGATGTAATAGTTATTTAGTGCAAACAAAGTAAAAACACATTTTTGAAATTGGGAGGCATTCTCTTTAATTTCGAAAGATATTTGAAAACTATATATGATTTTCAATATGTAATAATTATAAATTAGTGCAAGCAAAACGAGACGATATCCGCCATTCATTAAACATGTCACTGGTATATTATAATGAACGATTTGATAACGGGAGACGAGAATGAACGGGGAAAGTATTCTTCCAGCCTCCTACTGAAAGACAAACACGCGTAAAGAAGGGTCGTTGATTAAGATAAATCTTTATTTATAGGTGCGATTATCCCCGTTTAAGTGGAAAAAGACTGAAGCGGCTGTTGAACGCGTTGGCAAGGGATACTTATTTAAACATGGAAGACTTTGCACATAAGTTATGTGACAGTTCATTCACTCCTTTAGATGAATACTTTTTTCACGATTTTCCCGCGCGTGGCTCGTTTTGTCATTCTTACGTGGGACCTATTCAATTAAAAGAATTTTTTTACACAACTCTTATTTTTAATTTCGATCGATCTTAGGCACCTTCCTGACGGCAAGAACAACTATTCACTTTAATTATACAACAAAAAAATTTGTCAATAACGTCGCGCTTCTATAAGTAAATTATGCGATAGGTTGCATCTAATTAAAATGTTTTATGACACGGTGATTACCTGCGTTTTCCGAGGCACGACATTCGAATGTGATTGATAATATTTCGACAAAATGGGGGTAGAAAAAACTACAAACACCAGTACACACAACTACAAACTACAAACACACGGAAAAAAGCTAATTAACGTAATTAGTCGAATATTTACGGACGCAAATACTTCGCCGTGAATATGTTATTGCGGCGTACACCGGTAATCGTTGGCGGAATATTCGCTCAGATATATCACTGGGTTTAGTTTTTGGACGCCGGATAATGAGATGCAGTCGCGGTCCACGTTAAATCAATATTTTCGAATTGCGAAACACCGTCTGCCAACCAACAATAATATGCAACAAAAACGCGCAGCATCAGTTGACGTTAATATATTTATTAATACATCTCCGGCAATAACGAATTTAACATCATAATTTTTTCCACGCCATATGGAAATCACCTTTATTGCTTTTGTCGGTATTCGCGAATTGCTTTTCTCGAAGTCGAATGTGTGTTTAACACGTAATTGTTTTTATGTGCAGAGGCAACTAAAGATAGCCATCTGAATATGTTAGACTGTGAACATTTATGCAAAATTTTCGAAATTAATTTTAAGAAACTAAAGTTAAATAAAACTGGATTTTTCACAACTTTATAAGTTCCCAAATAATATTCTCAAATTTTCCTAATATCTTTATAATTTTGTATTTCAGTAATCATTTTTGTCATAAGATTCGTAATTTGATATAGAAAATGTTGCTAAGATTATTATTATTAATAATAAACTAAAGATAACTAAAGATAGCCATCTGAATATGTTAGACTGTGAACATTTATGCAAAATTTTCGAAATTAATTTTAAGAAACAAAAGTTAAATAAAACTGGATCTTTCACAACTTTATAAGTTCCCAAATAATATTCTCAAATTTTCCTATCTTTATAATTTTGTATTTCAGTAATCATTTTTGTCATAAAATTCGTAATTTGATATAGAAAATGTTGCTAAGATTATTATTATTATATCAATATCACAGTTCACTTTAGTTTATTATAATAGACATTACACACTTACCAGTGTACCATATCCCCCACTATCACTGTACCACATCCCCCACTACCACTGTACCACATCCCCCACTACCACTGTACCACTTCTCCTACTACCTTGTACTATGTTTCACATGGACCTTCTCATGCTTTGCTTCGCGCGACTGCGAGGACACGGCCTCCTACATAAGTACATATACACCCCCCACCCCACCTCCTTCCACACTCCCCAGGAGCTTGGTGTGGAGGACCCACGAGTAGGGGGAGGAATCGTTTGCGGCTCGCGGGCCGCAAGTTGCCCAGGCCTATTCTAGTATACGTCATACTATATTCTAATTATATTTTTTCTGTATTCTGTAATGATATGTGGTCCCCTCAGGGTTTCAAATCCATTTACCACTTCTCCCCCTCTTCCACTCTCACTATCGAACGTTCCGAACCACGTATATATTCTAATTATATGAAAACAAAATTAATTAGCCTACAAAGCCAAGGCTATTTAATATAACAGTCTGTTATAAATGTAATGAATTGAATACAAATTATTATTGTACACAATTGTCACGATGAAAGAAAAATATTTGAAACGGCGTAGATTAAATTATCGATGGCGATTCCAAATAAAACGAAAGAGCCAACAAAGAGGTTACGCCGTAATTGTTTGAATCGGTATCATTAATTCCACAAGCAGCGGGACGAAGTTCCTCGGTCGTCGATTGTAAAGTATAATATAATTCACGGTGCCTAGGATCAAAATCTTCCGTCGTCGTAGCCGCCGCCGTCGATCCTCGAGCGTTTGTTAGTCTTCGATATGGAGGTCTCGATGTCCCACGAAATTTTCTCCGCTCAGTTTTATCGCGTCATTTTCGTTCCGCTCCAAGAAAGTACGTAACAGCGTGTCGTAACTATCTTCCTCATTTCCAATTTCCTCCCTTCTTCATCATTTCCCCTTCTCGCCGCGTGTTCATTCTCCAGCGCGGGCGAGGGTGACGCCAGAAATTTATGGAAAGCGTGAATTTCACGGGCAAAGAAAAGATAGAAAATTCGAGCCCCGCCGGAAAAGAAAAAGAAAAATGAAATAAACGAATGCCTCTCTTGGTCCATAAAGCAAAACTGCTGATGAGATTTCGATGGTTTCGATCGGACACCGGAATCTCGGCACCACCCTCCGACGGGTTTCGCCCATGTAATTTGCACCCCCGGGAATTTTAGTTCGCAAAAATTTCATTTGCGCTGCGCGCAGAAATTGTGAGAACACTCCCGATCCTTTCGCTACGAAATACAGAAAATATTTGCTGGAGAAATCGTCGATATTTAAACTGTGATGAGAAAAAAAAGTATAATATACCTGCACTCATTTTAAAGTGATAGTAAAGTAAACTAAAAAGAAATATATACATTTGATTCATACAAAATATGTCATCGTGTTAGTCGTATTTACGTCATCACTAGACATTTAGGCTGCACTTTAACTTGGGTAACCAAAAATTTTTACCTTTTTCTTACGTGATCCTGTAGATTTTAGCGAGAAAATGCCAAAAATTCAAGTTTCAGTTCGCGGAGAATGAAAATAAAAATTTTCTAAGTCGATGGAACACAGGTTAAGTGACAATATATTGCTTCATTTAACAATTTTAATACTTGGCACTCTTGGCGACTCAGAGTCGCCATTAAAAATCGCTGTACCATTATTCACGATATTATTTACATTATTAAATAAGTTGGTATCTAATCAATTACTAAACATTTAAGTATTTTTTGAGATATTATATAAATTTCATATCCATAAAGTGAAAATAAATAATATAAAATGGAATTATTCTAGATTGGAAGAAATGTTTAATTTTTCAGTTACAATAGCTCCGAGTGCAAAGGGTTAATTAATCGAAAATACCGTGACGACATTCTATAAACGATGTCTTCTTAATTTTTAACTACACCCATTAATTTTTGTTTTAAATGCATGAAATCCGTAGTATCGTTATCGCTTTAAAAAACGTATGCATGTATTCGCATGTGAAATGGTTGTCCGTATATAGACACAATGAGAATCGATGAAAATTTGTCAAATTGTAAGATGAACGTTTTAAATTCGTCCTTACCGATGTACCATGCCACTGCAATGTTATATCATCGGTGAGTGTAACAGTTCGTAATCAACCGTATAATGCGTGCTACTCACTATGTAGCAAACAAATGACACAGTGATTTGCATGAGCTCATGATATGTCAATCAGTTTAATAATAGTTTCGATAACAACGGTTGCATGTCAAATTTGCAAAAGCCGGGGACCATTGAATTTCCGGTAATGATTCGCTTGTAATGTGCTTGGATAACCGATCCATTCAGTAAAATTAACAACTGGCCGCGCGCGGTTTCAAATGCATTTATGCACTGCACACATACTTCCGCAGCTATTGCAGAAAACATTAGGCATTAAACGGACGGACGTCGTGAACAGCTGATTTTTAACGATGTATACGCAACATCTGCATTCGAATCACTACGATCTCGAAGCTGCAACAACTCCTTTATTGCATCGTTTTATCAAATCATTAAATTGAACTGAATTTGATCGTACAAAAGTTAGAGACTGTATGAGCTTATTACGATAATACACATCGCTACTAGTTAAATTATTTGTAATAAATAATTTATTTGCAATAAATAACTCTGTAAGATATAAACAGATGTGTATTATAAAATTTGTCAAAGAAAATACAATATTCAACTTCAGGTATTTGGATTTAAATTGTTCCAAGCTTGTAAATTGGTTATTTGTTAACACGTTACCAGCAAACCACAACGAAAGTATCGCTATAGCCACGCGTATGTTAATCTTCGAATAGATTATGCATGTTTCAACAGTTCGAACTACTGAATTATATTATTTACAAATGACGTTATTATATCACATGCCACTAATCCGATTTGACATAACTCCTACGATTACGACTGCGATAAGTATGTTTTTATGACTAATATCCTGCATCATAAAGAAGGTTTATGACGTGTTCGCATTCTTATCTACACGATGAAATGACCAAATTCAGGAGGACTTCTGTTGAACTAACGTGAACGAATACGTAAAATTATTGTGCCCTTACGATTATGTTTCAACCCTTTAATAAAGGTATTTGTGTGCGTACATTAATATTTGTGTTAAATCATTTGAATAAGGTATTTACATTATATAAAAATATTATATTAAAATTAAATAACCGCAACATTATTTTATATATAATATTTATTCACTTGCACTTAAACAGAAAGAGCATTTTGTGATGACACTATTTTCTATTTTCAGTTATCCCATGAAATAAAAATCCCAAATAGTGAATATTTACTGGAATGTGCACATAGATCTTCCAAACAGAGAGAAGTCACTACGTACACTGATCTATCGCTATAGATCCCTTACGCTGAAATAGAATTTTAGCGTGAAAGACTTCTTTTACGAAGACGTATAAATTTCTGACGACAAATGGCTCCGTTGGGATTGAAGGGGTTAAACTAACTTAGATGGGTGAAACAGCGAGGAAATGAAAGTATACTAAGGTGATACGCAACCTCGGAAACTATTCTCAACATCGATACTGCAAAACTCTAAACTTTTCCCACATACTATTATTTTGCAAATAATACTTTCAATTTTATATTTACGAACAGAATGTAAATGTTTGTACTAGTCTATGTGATTTCTTATCAATTAAAATTTTTATTACATTGTATAATAAAATTGACTTAATTCAATTTTTCTGAAATCTATCGAAGTTGCGAATCTGTCATGAATAATTCCAATATATTTACATCTTGTCAGTATTTTAATTGCACTTTTGTTTATATTTATGGAAAATTAAAGTAATGTAATCAATTAAATTACATATTACAAAATAATATAACATATGTGATGAATAAGACTAAAAATTTTACATCGTAATTAAGTAATTAAAATTTTTCCATCCATATCTGTTAAATGCAAATATAGCATTTTACAGACACTGGTAGCATGTTACAGAAGACAATAAATATATGCTTTTCATGAAGCATTGTATGTGATGACTAATTTCTGGTTCGACTAGAAACTGATTAATAGCATACCAAGTACAAGTAACTTCTTCGAGCCTGATTTATAAACAAATGATAAGGCAACGAGTTAAACGTGATTTTCATTCCTGGGCGTAGTGGGTATGAATATTTAACAACCACTTTTAACATAACGTGGTATTACTATATGGTGCATAATTTGTAATTCGTAAACATATATTCGCATACTTTGTATCCTAACGTGTTATCGTTTACTCGTAAAATATACTCTAAAGGAGAATACTGATAATATTTGTCAACGTCAAACATTAAATTCTTATTTAAAAACTTAGAAAAACACAATTAAGTAACGTTTGGTTTAACCATACGTGTAAAGATGACTTAATTTTTTTATTAGTTTTTATCATTTTTAGAAATGATAGTTCACCAATAAATCGTGCAGGGGATGATTCTACATGAAAAAATAAGTCGGAAAAAAGAAATAACATTTTTTCATTTAATGCTTCGTTTACGAGAGAATCGAATTTAAAGATCAGTCGGGTCCGCTCGCTTTGGTATTCGCAGTAGAATTGGTTAGTCATGATCAGACGGGCCGAACAATCCCTATCTAATAGCACGCGTATTCGCTGCATTTTCAAACTTGATTTTCTCGGGCACGAGGCGTCAAAAGAAAGAATATTATTGTTCTTTTTCGACTCATTTTTACACGTAGAATGCCGATTGTACTGTCGGACTATACACTGTACACGAGAAAGACAAATTCGTCTCCATAACACGGATTTGTACAATTTCACGTAACATCTTTGTCGTGGAGTGTGTTAATTCACATATTAAATGGCTGTACAATGATCCACAACTGACAAGAGGATGGAAAAAATCAAGTTCGAAAATTCGTCGTGCACACGTCCTACTGAATTGAAATCGACCGACGAGTCTGATCATGACCTACCGTTTCTACTTGCTAATTGCTGAGCACTTGGATTTTCAACGTCCATTTTCTCGGAAACAGGGCCCCCTGTGAGAAAATGTTGCTCTACATTTCCAACTTAGTTTAATACTAAATCATCGGCAGTTCAATCGCCGATCACCCAGTACATTGCACCGGAAATTGTAGAATTCACATATTAAATGGCTGTACAGTGATCCACAACTGACAAGAGGATGGAAAAAATCAAGTTCGAAAATTCGTCGTGCACACGTCCTACTGAATTGAAATCGACCGACGCGTCTGATCATGGACCTACCGTTTCTACTTGCTAATTGCTGAGCACTTGGATTTTCAACGTCCATTTTCTCCGAAACGGGGCCTCCTGTGAGAAAATGTTGCTCTACATTTCCAACTTAGTTTAATACTAAATCATCGACAGTTCAATCGCCGATCACCCAGTACATTGCACCGGAAATTGTAGAATGCGATCCCCATCGCTAATTGGGTAACAAGACACTCGAGCTCGCAGGGGCTCGCAATCGCATTTAATGGACATTCAGTTCTCGCCTATGTAACGAAGGTCAGCCGGCTGCTCGAACAACAGAAAATCGCGAACAGTAAGCATTCTTCATCACTTTCTCTTTCCGGCATCTCTTTCTCCGGCTTTTTCCCCTTTCGTTCCTGGCCTTCCTGGCTGGGTGGGAAAATCGTCTTGAAACCCCGGCAACGTAGCAGCCCATTTTCCGACGCCATTGTTTAGCGAGTACACGCGTTCGCTAGCGTACAACGGTTCGCTCGTCACTCGTCCCTCCCGCCATTCATTCACTTTTTCTCTGTCTCTGTATCCCCTTTGCGTTACTATACATACACTCTCTCTCTCTCCCTCCCTCTCTCTCTCTCTCACTGCTCCTCCCTCGTGCTCGCTCCCCTTTATTCCCCGGCAACCCGTCCTTTTTCACCCCTCCCCCGCCTCGTCGACTGTCTTTCTTCGCAACTGTATTTCCGACACTGTTCCATCCGGGCCCCCCGTCTCTCTTTTCGTTTGTACACCATCCCCCTGCCTTTCTCTCTTTTCCCTCTCGGCCATCACGTTCCCGTCGCATCGGAAGAGACGTTGCAACATTTGTCGCGTGCCGTTTTATTGGCGCCCCTTTCCACAAAGCATCACCGCTCCCTTGTTCTCTTAATTCTCCGATTTTCGGACCGGGCTTGCTGGCAAACTTTCGACGTTTGTCTCTCCTCTCAACGGTCAACCTACCCACGCTGATGGACTCCCGAAATCTATTTAACCGGTAAACGCCCAAGACCGAAATTTTTCCGGCTAGCAGACTCGAGGGGTTGCACGCACGCTCGTGAAACTGTGGTGAATTACAATTTTTTTTAGGGTGAAAAAAATTCTGTTCTTTTGTTTTGTCGCTGTTACATACATTCGAAAATATGAACCTTTGGCTATAAATTGTGAGATTTTCGTGGAAAAATACGAAACGGGAAAGATTTGCCATTCCGTGCGACGCTCTTCGTGCGCTCTAACGTGAATTACGATAACTTTTTTGGGTGAAAAATTTTCTGTTTTCTTAAACTGTTATATACATTAAAAAATGTGAAATTTCGACTATAAATTGTGAGATTTCCCTGGATAAATTCTGAACGGGAGAGATTTGCTATTCCGTGCGACGCTCATCGTGTGCTCTAAGGTGAATTACGATCATTTTTTTTTTGGGTGAAAAATTTTCTGTTTCCTTAAACTGTTATATACATTAAAAAACGTGAACTTTTGACTGTAACCTGTGAAATTTACCTGAGAGAAGCTGTTGCGGTAGCCACTGTAACTTCCACAATTTTCATTTTTAAACCAAAGGAGGCAAAAGCCAATTGCATGTTGACAGTATCATTACTAGACTGCGGATGTTTATGAAAGTTAAAAATCTTCTGCATGGATTTTAGGAAGTAGGAATAAAATTTGTTTCATTTCATGAAAAACAACATCACAAAATTCTCAAATAGTTCTGTTACTCTCTATGTCATACTGTAACATAATTAGATATTGTATAATTTGTATTGTACATGCTATATATAAACCTTATATGGTTTAAGGGAATAAATAAATGATAATAGTTCTAATCTGTTACTGATTTATATTTCACCCAAGCAATTTCTTCATAAATGCATAAATATCCGCAGTCTAGTCATCACTATTCGATATTGTAGCATTTTCTGCACAGCCACTGAAGTAAAGAATCAGTTTCATTCAAACATTGCGTGCGCAGAAAATGTTCCCAAGAGCAGTGGCAAATCACGGCGGAAAGGAATTTTGTAAACACGTGGCGTTGCGAAGAAGACAAGGAAAAAACAGATACGTTGCCGTCGTGTTGGCGTTCCCGAAACGGCATTACGGACCGTCGCCGCCATCATCAACGAAGCACAATAGCATCCCTATGGGAGATTCTGCGAGGACTCGCACACAATACAATACGCGGGAGACACGCAATCTCTGTGCAGCATGTGTGAAACTTGACGGGGAAAAATTAATAACTAACAGTATATCGTAGTAACTAGGGATTGCAATACCGATATACCGGTATTTCGTGCCATTTTGCAAATTCGGTATTTGCTAAGGTAAAATACCGGTATTTTCGGTATTAGTTATTAATAATAGATATTTTTTTGGGGCATCTACTCTTATCTGAAATACGTTCGCCGCTGACGATGTGTATGTGCGCTTGCCGATCAAAGCACATTGTCGCGGTGACTGCTGAAGCTACTGCGCTCTTTTCGGTGTGGTACCGATGCCGCTGCGCTCTTTTTGTATTCTTCTGTATTCTGTGCAACATTGTGGCGATGAACGACAACGTTTGAGGCATTTTTCTGTCTATAAAGGCGGATCCCGATGAGCACAGTTCAATTGTCGCTCGACTGCGAACAAATTGACTCTTCTGTTTGTCCTAGTGAAATTGTGCGTAGTGTTTTAAATATTTATACTATATATTTAGATATTTTTTAAATTGGTGAGTTTCTTTTTCACAAGTACACATTATACATTATGCTTCATTGTTCAAAATATTGACATGTGTAACGTATGTGTAACGAAATTACAATTAGCTATAAATTAAAAAATTGCCATGAACAATAATACAAAAATAATACAAAAAATAGATTTATCCAAAACCGTCAGTCGAGAGACCGAGTTGTTAGAAGATGAATGACATTGAGGCAAATATTTAGAGGAAGTATATCGCTCGTTATTAACAGTACCACCAACCAGCGTGGATGAGGAAAGAGCATTTTCAACTGCAGGTAATTTGTGCAGAAAAGTACGTTCAAGGCTTAATGACAGTTCAATAGATGCATTATGTTTTTTATAATCACATTTCAAAAATATAAAGTCAATAAATTAGTTAATGTTTTTTTCTATTAAACAACTTTGTTTTTGTACCTAGATTCCTAATACCGGTATTAATACCGGTAGCAGTCCCTAGTAGTAACCACTTACCGGATTAATCGGGTGAAATTTAATACTTAATCCTTGTCTTGAATTATCCCATTCGTATGTTTTGCTCGTCGTATTTTTTACGTATCTACTTCCAGAATGCTCGAGTACCACACGGATTAAGTATTTCTTATTATTAGACTGTGAATTTTTGTGCAAAATAAAAATTGTCTGTAAAATTGCTGAATTAGTGCAACAGCATTTCTAAGTACATTAAAAGTTTTTTGTGTTTTGCATTTCGAAAAATCCTCAGTCTATTTGTTATTATTAAGGGATGATCGTGTGTAGTAGTCAAATTGAATTGTTTTATAAAAAAATAAATAAATGAACATATATGAAAATTCTTAAATAAATTCATAAAAACACAAAAGCTTTGCTACAGTTTACACTTGTTTAACTCTTTTACGATATGATTAAAAATTGAAATTTAGTCTTCTGATGTAAAAATATTTTACAATTTAATGAAAGATTAATTACTACTTACTGTACGTACTAGAATCGAGTTCAAGTTAGCGATGGAAAAATTTTTGTACAGAGTGTAGCAATGCAAGAAGGTGCAACGCCTAACTGCAGATAATCCCTTTCCGATGATTCCATACATTCGTATGTGGCCCCATACGTATCCATTTCCAGCACACCTACGAATTAGAACATAAATTCATACACACGTATCCACGCGGAACGTAAATATCTAGACACACGTATACACATTCGCGCGCGTTTATGGTCGTATGTACATATGTATGTCATAAGGTCCCCTGATTATAACCGCAAGATTATGTGTTTGCGCTGACAGACTTGAGAAAATTATTTAATAATAATCTGTATCGTGCAAATTTTTAAGCAGCTAATAGTATACTGAAAAAAAGTATAACACTATCAAAAGTTTAGCAAACAGATTCGATTTTTTACTGAATTTATTTTAATAAATTTTATTTATGTGCCTTTCTTTTAAAACGAAATATTATCAAAACGCTTTATAAAATTTGCATTTTAAGCAATAGTAAACAATATTAGACTGAGAAAATTTCCGACATAATAATAATCGGTTCTTTTCGGGTAAAACTATTTTGTTTACAATTCATTAATATTAACCCAGACCAATAATTATAAGCATATATAATTATAACCTAACCAATTATAACTATAAGCATTCTTTTTGGGTAAAACTATTTCGTTGACAATTCATTAATATTTGTTTATAGTTGAACGTTTTCGACTTTTATTCCGTTGACTGTTTTGTCATTCGCTTTTGATTCTACATTATTTTTTTTTTTTTTGCGCCCGGCTAACGGAAAAGTATCTAATCATTATCCTGCAAATTTTTAAGCACTTGCAGCTATTATTGTGCTGAAGAAGGTAGAACAATATTAAAAGTTTAACAAACAGACTCAATTTTTAACTGACTTTATTTTAATAAATTTCGCGTATGAGATACTCATTGTGCCTCTGTTTTACTACGACATGTATCACCATAACGCTTTATAACATTAGCATTCTAAGCAACAGTCTACTGAAATTTTGTAAATAATATTTCATCATCGAATGCAGAAATGATTAAAAAGTGCTAAACTAGCCCAACATAAAATCCAGGAGTACAGAAATGACGTATTTCTGATTAAAAGAATGTTTGAGCAACGAATGTTTGCGGAGGCAGTGAGAACGTGAGGCAGGCTCGAGAGCCAGCAGCGAGCCGTGGCAGCAAGAGCCCGACGGATCTTTGGGGCCACCGGCCATGGCCACGAATTGGATAATGCATAACTTACAGAATGCCGCGTACGTTCGTACATAAATGTTCGTAAACAGCGTTGTACGCACAGTGCGGAGTGCAGTGATGGAGGAACGAGGTTGCATATTGGTGCGCGTTGAGATTCATGCGAGGGTGTAGGTGAATCGAGGCGATCTGCATAGGTACGCTATCAGGCGCGTAGTGTGGTCGCCTTGTTTGCGATTGGCTCGTTGACTTAAGCCGATGATGCACGGCTTCTGACTCTGCGTTGAATATAAATCCCCGCAACCTCGCGGCCTACGCTACCCGTTCTACCCGGCGAACGTTACTTGCGCCGAATAAATCTGATCGCAACCGGATAACGTCCGCGAACCAACTTCCTACTGGCCCGACGGATTAATGCGGTTCAGATCACGCGATTCGAAAAACGGAGAACTAATTTCGACGCCTCCCGCAAATCCCGTCCGAATAAATTGATATAGAATCGCGAGTCGATCACACTGCTCGCTAACCGGCCGGATCGCTTCTTGCCGTCACACATTCCCTGCTCCAGGCATTCTTTGACCGTTCGAGTACCGCTCGTAAAATGTGATAGAAAATTGCTGAGCGATCGCGCTTCTTTCGGATCGACATGAAAAATGCTCGTCACTTAAACCCCTTGCCGTACCAATTTCTTTACTGTTACAGTGATTAAACATCTTCATCCCCAAAAATGTCGTAGAAGCTAAAATTGCTAGATTGATTTTAATGTTGAAATATTGATTTAAAATCTTCATCACGAGTCTGACTCGTTAAAATACGGCAAGGGGTTAATTGATTACCTGAAGCAGTTTAAGAGTTGTCACTCACTCTACTCTTCCCCTTCCACGACGCTAATCCCCACTTTCCAGCATCCCCACGCTTCTGGTCTGACGACACTAGATCTGGGCAGCGTAGGGGCCCCTCAAACGCTCGCTTCCCCCACCATGCGTACCTTCGTAGCTACGTATTCCCCTCAAAATGCTTTCCCCTCTACCGCAAAATGTGGGAAAAAAATGTCTGTCGTTAAAGATATTTAAAAAATGTAATATAGAGTACCAATGTTATGGAAAACCATAATTATAACGATTATTTTAAAATGATAAATTGTTCTAATCTATAGTATATGTAGGATTAAATTACGAAGATTTATAACTTATACTTACATTTCTAAGCCCTCCTTATTTGGCACACTGCGAGACCTGTAACAATTAAAACAATAGTAGTTAATATTATCTAATATCAATTTTACATTAACCAAAACATAAGATAGAATTTCTATTCAATGATACGATTTTCAATTTGCTTTTAATGAAAGATACTTCCTTGAATAATCTTTTGTTCATTTTGATCTACAACTGTGAGCAGCTGTAACAATTTCATTCTTCTAACATTTTCTTATTCAGTGAAACAGCTCTACACTTGCACTCTCTGCAGCTCTAAGGTATCAGAGTTCTCAGTATCGCGCAAATTTTTAGTCATAAAATGTAAGATCGAGCGAGTATGGTAGCTGAATGAGGACATCCTGATTCAGTTAAATTTTTGTCGAGTCTGCAAAGAAATTTATGACGTCACTTTGTCTTGGTGAAATATTATCCCTTCCGTGTTCACTAGTTTCGATGGGTTTTCTTGAATGTATCACGCCAGTTCGTTTAATTAAAAATAATACTTCGGGGCATAAATTGTTTCATTAAGTGATAGGGATTCGTAGTATAGCATCCACATCTAATTCTGTCACTCGCATGGCATAATTGCCATCTCGATGGATCAAATATTTCTGGTTTTAAATAATACTCTGTACATTCAAATCTTTATGACAAATTATGATTAAATACAAGTTGCGCCGAATAGAGATTAACATTTTATATATAATTTATTTAAATCGATGGTGAGGCTGATAAAATTTTTCTTTGTTAAATTGTTGAAATATTTTACAAAAAGAACTTAATATTGCGCGTAACAATAAAATACGTAACTGGGTAGCCTGTTATCGAAATAAATAATGGCAGCAAACATCAATGAATAAAACGAGATCACCAACTGCAGAAATATGACACCTTTTTTAGATTTTTCATAAATTGATACTTTATTGTTGGGATAACAATCGGTAGAATTTTAACTAGTAAAAAGTTTCTATACACGCTCATTTAGTGGCATACAGCTTTTCGTTTAAAAGTGCAGTTCGCTTCGAAATATAAAATAACAAAACGAGAGGCTAATAAATGACTTTCTCTGCACTTTTTTCACGAACAATTGTTTTCATTTGTATTTTAATCCATCCTCTCAAATACAGCAAATGCAGCGTAGGAGTTCAGAACTGTCGAGCACAGAAGTGTCAATCACATGTGCTGCAACCACCGAAATTTTTAAATTGTACATAAAGATGTTTTTACTAAAATTGTTCAAGAGACCAAATAAAATTCAAATTTAATACCATCAGAAAAATTGGGTATTAAATATTAATCTATGTACACAAAAATTCACGTTTGCTTTTGTATTCTACATAAACATATTGCTTTGCTTTGATGTTCTGAAACTCTTTTAATCATTCTACTGTTACAATTTTTATCATAAATGCAGAAAATCCAATTACGACTTTTTTTAATCTAACATTTAAAACATCAATATTACGTTTACATATTCAGAAATATAAACACTATAAAGATTTAATGTGGTGTACAGAATGCGAAGTTATATTTGTTTATTTTGAAAGAAATCCACTGGCAAATTCAACGTATGAACAAATACATTAACTAATGGAATTCCTGGAATTTGCAATCAACGATGTTCTCGAACATTCAGTTGCAAATGATAACTGCACATTAACACGAGACGGTAGGTAAGCAAAAGTGCAAGTGTTTAATCCGCGAAAACGTTTTGGTTAACACGCAGTCGTGTAAACGGAAGTAGGAAGCCATTATTATAGTTTGATACAATAACTCGCAATATATTCGTGTATAACTATATAGCGCAATTAAGCCAGCGATACCACCGACAAGTCATGCAACTGGTGCAATCCCAGATTATTGCTTGCAATGCGGGCTTTGCATGCAACGTCCGGTATGTGTAGTTTTGAGTGTTTGGATATAGCAAGAACTCCGCTGCTTGAGGTGCGCCGATGTTCCATACCGTGATTCTGTTCGTGTAAAATCTATACTAGGAAATGGTGCGAATTGTTAATGAAAAAGTGTATAAAAGATTCTGAAACGCGCGTCCGTTCGCAGTTCTGTATTTCTTTTAATGAAATAAAGGATAACTTCATCTGACACAATGCTTCTACAATATACCTGATAAATTTAAGTAGAGATTAGCAAATTTTAATCGAATGGTATCGTTATAATTATATTTGGTTAGCGATAAATTTTATTATAAGACATTTTTTAATTATACCAACTTTTTCTGGTAACTAGAAAACTACTTGCAAACTGTTATGTTATATAATGCTTACCATATGTTATTATTATGTTATATTTACTATTATAGGAATTTCAATTTTGATAGATAGGACTTGACAATTGAAAATTAATTATATAATTCAGTTCAAAAATAAGAAATTTAGTGGAAAAAGAAAATGCCTGACTATTGCTTGACTTCACCCCTTAGGTACCTTAATTTGTGTTTTCATCATTTTAAGTAGCTTCTTTATGTATGGTATTTTTATATTTATATAACACCGATATACATATTTGAGTGAATTAAATAAAATGTTGAAACACAATTGAAAATTAAATTATAATCGAGTTTAAAAGTAAGAAATATAGTAGGAAGAGAATATGTCTGACTATTGCTCGACTTCACCCCTTAGGTACCTTAATTTGTATTTTTTTATAATTTTAAGTAACTTCTTTATGTACGGTTTACTTTTATATTTATCTAACACCGATATACATATTCGACTAAATTAAATAAAATGTTGAAACGAAATTGAAAATTAAATTATAATCGAGTTTAAAAATAAGAAATATAGTGAAAAGAGAACATGCCTGACTTCACTTTATCACTAATGTACCTTAATTTGTGTTTTCATAATTTTAAATAGCTTCTTTACGTATAGCACTTTTATATTTATCTAACAACCATATAAATATTTGAGTGTATTAAATAAAATGCTAAATATTCAGTTTTCAAGAAAGATTTCCACGAAAGTAATTACACCTTACTTTAATATAAAAATTGTTGTTGCCGTGTGATTATTAATGACTGAAACATCTTGTACAATATTGATTCCATCGTTGACTACATAGTGTCAACACGATGGTAAGCATGGGGGTTAGCTGGCCAATGCTTGCTTTCCATTATTGTAATTTTAGATATACCATCGCCCTTCCATTAGAAATAGCATTGCACGGTAAGTTAAAGGAAACCGACGGGTGAAATTATTGATTTAGTCTGACGATTACAGCTTGTCTTAACCATTACAGAACTGTAGCTGCGATAGCACCGGCAGTTCTCGAACCTAGCGAACGCGATTTGCCCTTATTGTTTGCAGTTTCAGCTTTGTGCCACGTACTACACGCGCCAATCAGCAACAATTGCTCACGACAACGTTGCAGACGCTGAACGGTGACTTCAAATATGTAGTTTCCACCAATTAGGCGCACACTTCACTCTGCGAGGTGGAAATTCTGTAAAAGTGTTCTTTTGAACAGCAATTCAAAGAATGATTTTTAAAAATCCATCACTGAGCCTGATAAATAGTGAAAAATCAATATTCAATAGACTGAAAATGTTACGAATTGTAACCAAGAAATATATGAATAAATATAATGTTAAAAGTCGAAATTACTGAGCTTAATAAATATTGAAAAATCAGTACTGAATAGATTAAAAATGTTACGAATTGTAACCAAGAAATATATAAATAAATGTAATGTTAAAAATCCAAATCACCAAGCCTAATAAATAGTGAAGAATTAGTACCGAATAGACTACAATTTTTTGTAACTAAAAAAATTTACCAGAATATTCGGATACAAGAAATATTACGGTCGAAAGGAGCAAGGTAATCGAGAGAGAACGAAGACAGAAAAATGGAATGAGCCGATAAAAAGGGTAAGAGAAAAAAAGCGAGCGAGAGAGAGAATAGAAGGAAATTAAGTGGAAAAAGAGAAACGTTGAGTACTCGGCCAGAGAATGCTTCATTTACTTATTTCTTCTTTTGCGACCGAAAACATCCACGATGCGGATTACACGTTACATAAGATTAATTCTTGCGGCGCACCGTTGAAAATTTAACAAGAGGCTCGACGACAAAAAGCAGCCAGGTATTCCAATCATTCATTGTGCTTTTTACGTTGCTCCTTTCAGTCCCCGGACATTGGCTGCCGACGGGAAAATTAAATTGACCGGATCAGTCGAAAATTCTTCGCTCGTAGTAAATACACAGACAAACGAAATTTGATTATGACTCGAGAAGAACTGCTATTCCCTATCTCCAGTCCGAAGCGAGTGTTCAAACACCGCTCATGTCCAAATCTATTAATTCCTCTATGAAAAGCAATTATGCTTCCGAGCTTATTGTGAAGGCCGCTCGTTTCCAATTAACCCCTTGCACTATAATATTTAGTCAGACTCGTGTGACGAAGATTTTGAACAGAATCTGCTAAATATGTGCGTCATTAATTACCTGCGAATCGATATAAAATTTTACTTTGTCAACGTTGAAGTCACATAGCCACGCAATATGTTTTTCATTGCATAATCTATTATTATTAGGAGCACTGTACTCTATGATACTACAATGAAAAAATTACCAATCCGGTGACAAAAGTGTGTATATATAGAAAAATAACTAAGGAATTTTTTCAAAAATTCCACTGAAATAGAAACTTAGCGAGGTCCGATTTTCGACTGAACCTCGTGTTGTTCGAGTATATCGGAATACTTGGCCAGTATTTTTTTCTTAATTTTGACCACTGGATTTTACGATCTTTGCAGTACATCGTAAACATTGATCATCGAGTTTGACAAGTTTCTGAAAGTCTATGAAACCTGAGCATGGCGGAGTAAGTGGCGGGAGATGGAATGGGCGGTTTTCCGCACCCTCGAATAGCGCGAGCGCTAGGTTATTTGAGACCTATACCTTTTATCTCAAAGTTGAAACTGCTTTACTCTCCATACACACACGCAGAGAGAGAGAGAGAGAGAGAGAGAGAGAGATATGCACACATTTGACTTGCGAAGCTCGAGGCTATTTTCCACATGCAGCGATCGGGAAAAACGTGGTTGAAAAATGTTTAGTAAACAGCTATCGCGAATTGGACTATCATATTTAACGAAAAATATTTCGGTTACCGTCGAAAACTTTTATTTGAAATCTACTGAGTTTTCGGTGGATTATCCCTAATACTCGTTACACTTTATTTGGAACAAATTTAATAATTCGAGAATGTTATTACATTATTTTCAACTATCAACAGGAGAAAATTTTAATTGAACTTCTGTTCCCAAGGGTTCACTTAAGGTTTTATTTTACAAGAAGGTCTAAATAGAGCAGTCTATTTATAAATATAGTTAATATTTATTATTTCACAACAAGCATTACTTGTTTCACCGAAGATAATAACATCGATATAATAAATGAAACAAAAACTAAATTCGAAAGACGTTATTTAACAACCGTAAGAAGCAATCATTCTGCGACTGCTACGTCCGTGCATTTGTACGAATACCTGCACGCGCGCACACAGTTCAAACCGTAGATTACAGATAATAGAACATTTGGATAATAGAGAATTCAGATAATGGTTGCTCCCAGATAATAGGAATTCTACCGTACCTTGTGCTCGTATAGTTGAACGTTCGTATGGTAGAACGCGAGGATATTAAGACGTTCCATTGTACCGCGATCTATCAAAGGCACGCGAAAATCTGAGCTTAAATCTTGGGGAAGTTGTTCGCAAGAGCCACCATGGTCTGAACCTGTGGACAATGCTACGTCATTGCAACATTCTCGAGGCTGCGCGTCGGCGTCGGAAGGGGTGGCGTCGCTCTCTCGTGAAAGCTTACTCTTCGAAACACGACCGGCGAGGGTCTTAGAAGAAAAAAAAAAGAAAAGAAGAAAAAAAAAAGGAAAAAAGTACTCTCACGCGGTTGACAAATTGGAGTATTCCTCGGCGACGCGGGGAGAGAAGAATGTCAGCGTGGGTCGATGGTTTCCCGCAGGTAAACACACCGGACGGATATGCAAGGGGTGGTCAGAATAACGGAGGGTTAAAATCGTGGCGGGCGTGGAAGATGCGCGAGTACCGCCAGCCGGCGCGGCGGACAGACACAGGAATGGACAGGGGAGAACAAAAAAAAATACAGCAGACGATTCAAACTAATAGACTCAAGTTTCTTCGGTAGAGAAATTCGGGATCCTGCAAATGTCTCTGCTGGACAATCAATAGATAATCTCAGTTCGTGGAATGTACATTATGTAAAATAAGTACCCGGAATTTGTAAATAAAACTCAAATTGCTTACGTAATCGTCCAAATTTATTTTGTCGTCTTCAAAGTAGGCCCCATCAGAAGCAATGCACATCCGCCAACGCTTCTTCCAGTCTTCAAACCACTTTTTAAACGCTGAAGAAGGTAGCGCCTTCAGCTCCTTCTGTGAATTTTCTTTTATGGCCTCTATCGACTCAAAACGCCTTCCCCGAAGGGGTAATTTGAGTTTCGGAAATAAGAAAAAATCACAGAGGGCCATATCTGGTGAATACGGTGCTTGTTCGACCACATTTGTTGAGTTCTTGGCCAAAAATTCGCGTAACACGATCGACGTGTGCGACCGAGCATTATCGTGGTGCAGGATCCAAGAATCGCAGAGCATACTCGAGATCGACTGGTACAAATAACTGCTGTGAACACACTGATCGTCATAGTGCGGTCAAACTTAGCGTAAGAACTGAATACAATGTTGCCTACTTACACACAAAAATTTGTTTCAATACATGCACTATGGAACTTAAAAGTGAGAAATTCCGGAATTTCGGATTTAGCGTAAGAACTGAATACAATGTTGCCTACTTACACACAAAAATTTGTTTCAATACACGCACTATGGAACTTAAAAGTGAGAAATTCCGGAAACTTATTTTACACAATGTACAGTGAATCACAGTGGTATTCGGACACTTTTAAAAGGGCGATAACTATTTTAAACCCTTGGCTTACAATATCCTGTGAGGGACGTAATGAAGATTCTGAACCGAGTCTAATAAATATGTATGTTATTAATTTCTTTTAAACCGAAATAAGATTCTATGTTGTTTTTGTTAACGTACAGCTATTGGAGTACATACAGGCATACAACAGATATAAATTTTCTCCTGTTTCAGGAAATTACGAACTACAAAAAAAGTTCTAATCACTGAAACTGTAAAATAAATCGTAAGGCAAGGGGTTAATATTGGATTATACGACTTGGATTTTACTTACTAACATTAAGTTTACTGCATGACGTGAACAGATAATTTTGAAAGAATCGCAATTCATCAGAATTACAGAGAAGGCGCTAAAAGTTGTTACTTCTCTTTTTATACGAAGATTGAAAATGGAAAAAATACACATTTTGAAACGTAATGAGTAGACGGCGGATCTTCGTGCAAAATAAAAATTGTCTGCACCGATTACAATCCACAGGAACCAAATAAAAAATTCCTTCTTTTTTTAATTATCTTATTGATGCCTTTAAATTGTCCATTTTTGTCATAAATCCATAAAATCCGTAGTCTGGTAATGAAATAGTAAAATTTCATCTAAATCCGCAAATAGTTATATTATTAATAGTTGCACGTTAAATAATTATCACCACAAAGAGTGGAGGCCGCATCGGCCCTAATACTTAAGGGTTAAATGCAGAGTGTAACTATGATTCTACATGTAAAACTAAAAGTCGGAACAGGGGAATAACATTTGTTTGACGCCACGTTCTCGAGAAAAGATCCGTCGGGGTTCGCGTGCTTTGACATACGCGGCAAGTAGAATTGGTTGGCCATGGTCAGACGCGTCAGACGATTCCAACGTGTGCTATCATTTTGTCCGGCTAGATATTGGCAAAAACTTTACGTTTGTCAAATAAATCTAAACGAAGTTAGTAAAATTCAATTCTATTTTATATATATGTTAATTAACACGTCCTGAAATAGTGTATAAAAAGTCGCAAAGCGAGAATACATAAAAATCGTGAAATTCAGAATGTCTCGTCGAACAGTTTTGCACCGTTAAGCTAAACACGTTGAATAACTTGGGAGCCCGTAACACAAACGAAATATTGATCATGTTTCCGTGCAAGTAACGGTACACTTTTAAATAAAGCAACGCTAATATTGAGTCCCCGGTGCATTGAATCGAACGGAACGGCACCGCATGGCACTACTGACGTTATTCGATTGTATTACAACCACCTGTTGGGTTAAATAAATATCTAAGACAGTAGCCCGCTGGAGTTGGAACGATGTTCGTGGGATTTAAACACCTTTCGCAAATAACGTGCTCGATTAATCGTTCGACACCCTAGGTGGACCACGAATATCGAAGCCACAGTGAGTCGAGCTCGTAACTCGGTGCCTCTCCATCGCTGAATCCTCCCCGGTGCATTGTTATTTGCATAACACAACTTTCACAATATCCGACGGCTGGTGCTTCGCTCCGATCGAAGCATAGTTCTTGCCGTTGGTCTAACGTGTATGCCGGATCGCATACCGTGATTCCGATACAAAAGCAGCGCCCGCAAACAATAATCCCCTATCGTAAGAGTTCCAGGTATCGCCGTTGCTGTTCTCCCCCCTCTCTCTCTCTCTCAGTGCAACCAGAAACATACCAGAGCTCCATGGCGGACAGATAGAGCAACGGAAAGTCGGCACCGCGGACACGAAGTTGGCCCTGGGGCTGTACAAGTGTCCGGATTCGAATCGCAGCCACGCTGAATTGCAAGATGGCCCGGGAACTATTGAATGTATGCTCGCTACGTTTCTGCCGCGCTGATTCGACAATTGTTGGCATCGCAATATTGAGGCAGTTCCACCCTCGCCGTCACTATTTTACAGCCGCACGTTGCTTCGTTCTCTCGCTCTATCTGATGATCGTCAACGATTACCTTTTCCCGGTCTAACCAGCCTGCTGATTTTTATTTAATCCCTTCATCGCCATGAACGAGATATCTCGTCACCATGATTTCGAGTCGTACAATGTTACGGACGAGATATCTCGTTTATCTTCATTATTCATGTTGTCTTTGTAAAGACACGAACAATCGATTTTTTGAGACATGCCACTCGTTGATGGAAAGTGCTTAAAGATGATCAATTTTATATTTATGACGATAAATATAAAATACTAAATATTTTACACAATTAATATTTTGAAAGCATTGTGAAATATCTTCTATCGTAGATTGAGATTTTTTTCTGTGGGTTGTATATTATTTTTGGATTTGTGTTTCTTACTTTTAATAGTAACGGGAATAATTTAAGTTAAGATTAGTTAGACGAGTTAATAAGATTAACACCCTGTATAAATAAAGTGTGTTATTATTTTATCTAGCACTGTATTTTGAACGGTAGCTTCGGCAACCTTATGGTCACTTAAGGGATTCCGGCGAACAGGAATTCCATTCGCAATGTCAAAATAGATTAAGGTCGGACCGAATCGCGCCGTGGCACTGTGAATTTAATGAATTCATGCGAGTCGTCGTTGCCATTTTTTCCCCGCGGTTTCCCTGTGCCCCATTCAAGTCGCGTGTTTGGACGCATGCGTGAGCACATTGTGTGCCTTGCTGCGATCCTCTCAAGGATGCTGCTGCAGCAAGGACGCAGGCACGCGATGCCGAGTTTCTGACCATCGTGTGCCGCATTATGGACTGCCGGCCATACGTCTGTATTCCATTATGTAATGGGCCATTGTACCGCGCAATCCGGCTGCGGAAGAGGAGAAATGCCACTGGGTGTCGTATACATCGGCCCGGTGGCAGACGAACGTGCCATGTCGGATTCCGTAATCAAAGGAAACGACTGCGAATGAAATTATTGATGGCCGGAGTAGTCTTATGGGAACGCGCACTCCCATCTCCACCTTTTGCACCGGACCATGATTAAAACTTTCATATTTACGGCGAGTTTTTCCCGCGAAATTTTCAACTACCTCTGAAACCACCCCTTACGACCCTCCAACAACTTTTCGTAAAATAACAAAACTCGATTTTTTTAAAAATCCTCTTGCTTAGGAAACTATTGTTCGAACACCATGTTTCATCCCGGAATTTATTTGGAAGTGTAAATTTACTTCCTTGAAAAATGTAATTACAGAGGTCATTCGATGTAACTTTTGTCTTCTATAGAAGTGTCCACACTATTACTAGCCAGCGTTTCTCTTGTAAATAGTAAATATTAGAAATAAATGAGAGAGGAAAAAGTAGTGCTGTTAGTAGTAACGTGAGAAACATTTTGAATATTTTATACCAATATGTTGACAAGTATTCTTTGACTAATAAGTTGACAAGTAACTTTGAGTAACAAAGTAACTTCTGACCTTGCATAACCTTGGAGGTCATTGTGCAATATACGGATGAATTCGTCTAAATACATGCTTTCATATGATATAAAATAACATACAGCATTCCATTTAAAAAAGTTAAAGGTCACCTTCATGTCTAACAAACTGGTATAAACACAAAAAATTACATACGCTATTGTGTTGCCAAAAAACAGCACTGCTTTTTGTAGTACAGTATATTTTCTATTACCTCTTTCATTTTTTTTTAATATTTACGAGAAAAACGTTGGCTAGTAATAGTGTGAACACTGTATACACGAGTCACATTATATTCTGACGCGTACAGACTTTTTTCTTAGAGAAGAAATTAATACAATTTGGACAATCTACTTAAACTTTCAGTGAGTCTTATGCTGACGAGTAGACTGCGGATGTTCATGCAAAATAAAAATTTTCTGTATAAATTGCAGGCGTCAGGAGCCAAATAAAAAGCTCTTTCTTTTTGTAATCATTCGAAGCAGTTGAAAATGATGTATCGACATACCTAGATTTTTTTTTAAATTGTTCCTCTGTTTTAAATTTCGCAAACCCAATTTTGTCATAATTGCATAAAATCCGCAGTCTACTGATACGATTATGCTCTCGTGCAGTAGAATCGGTTAATATTTAACCGATTAATTAGCGAGCGAAAGATCGAGCGTGTTTGAAGCAGCTTCGAAAGGAACGATTGATCGTACGAAATTCGGTCTTCTAATCGATTACGAATATTAGTTCGATACACCAATTTGCGCTCGTCCCGACGATTAACTTACGGTGCTATCGTGAGTTCCTTCCCTCTCGCTCTTTTTCTCTGTCTACCGCGTGGCGCTTTTGGCAACGAGACATCGAGTGCGATTGTTACGGTGGCAAAAAAAAAAGAAAGAGAAACAGCAAGAGAAAGCGACGAAGAGGGAGCGAGACAAAAAAGGAGGGAACTAGAGGCCGGTCGAGAGGTGACAATTAAAGGTAAGGGGATGTGCACGGGCGCGTAAAGTCATTAGCCTTAATTGGAGTGCGCCAGTCGGCTGTCAGCCGTTGAATAGGTGACATACGTTTCGCGATATGTTCTGTAGTTCGAGAGGGAACGTCCAGCATCGCCCAGGGCCATCGATTTTGTCCCTATCCAGTCGTATATGAGCCATTTCGTGACAGGTCAAGATTTCACGGTACGGTACTCCATGGTTTTTCAAATGGGGATCGCCGAGGCCCTCGGGATCTTGATCAATTGATACGTTCAAAAGTTTCAAGGGTGCCAAAATGAAAACAGGTCCAAACAAAAGTAGTTTGTGGACTATACAGGGTGAATTCGATAAACATCTCCGTTACTTTTCGTTGTACAAAAAAACTTTGTAGGACAAAGTTACACTGTTTGAAGGGCCACGTATAACGATGTAAGGGAAAAAAATTTCAAGGTCATTTTTATGAGAATTCAAGGTTATAGCCAGCGAGAAACTGAAGACGCGTTCCTTATTGAAAATGTTACACATTCAAACGTCTTTGAAGACTTTGAAAATTTTTTCTTGTGACTGAAACCAACATAGATTTCAAGATTGAAGCTTCCTCTTTACAACGACACCTTAAAAGTTGATTTACGATTTAAGAGAAGGTATTGTCTTTTACTGTTTGTTCTCTAACTTGTGCAAATTCATTATTAAAAATTACATCTTTAATTTGAAAAATGTGAATTTATACATTGGAGTTCATTTTCCGTCCAATAGAGGCATTTTCGAGAAAAACGTCTGAGTCAAAACTTTTATATTCTTTTGCGTACAATCTGAATATGCAATAAAAAATACCAGGTCCCATTAAAAAAATACGACTTCAGATCTAAAAATCCTATTTCCGGTTAATTCTGGAAATTGCAACTACCACCATTCGAAAGACTATACTCGTATTAAATTTTATTACTAAAATTTCTTTAGTTTTCAATAAAAATCACTCTCCACCATTTTAATAGGGGTGCTCTAGGACACCCTGTATATGACGAAGATGTATTAATTTTTTGTTTACAGCTACTCTTTGGATAGATATACAATTACAGTTTTCAGCAATTTTCAGTTCGTTCTTGTTTGTCTGTTTAAAATTACTCAAGCTCGAAGATGAGTTATTACTTATAGCGATATTTCGCGTTTGTAGAATTTTTAAGAAAAACATTTTTATAGTCCGATAGTCGTCACAATTTTTCAGACACAGTCGACAATCCGGTAAACAAATGTTTCCGAGAAAAGTTAATCGATATTCGGTCATCTATAAATCCTAATACGAAAAATGATAGAACATTTCTTTTTTAATAAAAAAATTATGATCACTTAATTTGTGTATTTTTTACTGACGTCGAGACGAATCCAATCACTCATTACACTATCCAAATACTCCACTGCAGCAGTGACGGTAGGTTTAGTGTTAAAGAGTGATGGGAAATGACTGATCAAATAATCTCGACGTGTAGCCTGGTAATAGACAACAAAATTTCAGATCAAACCTGGAATTCTGAATTAGGGCGTCCTAAATACCTCATCCGTAAATGCACCTTTATTTCCCAGTTCTTAAAGGATTCCAGAGCGCTGTCGGCCTCAACAGACTTTTTAGCTTCCGACAGACAGACAGGCAATGGAAAGTATGAAAAACATCAGAGACTATCACAATCAAATATGAAATCTCGAAGGATGCACGAAGTCTAACGGGTTCAAGCGGATGCAAAATATATGTGTATATCTATATGTATATATCCGAATGCGTCGATGCATATTCGCTGCAATATGCGTCGACAGATAGATTCAGCCAGTGGAAATACGTGCCTATAATTCTGATGGATAGGCAAGGCTGAGCACGAGTGATTCACGAATTTCCGAGCGTCCACGGCCGCCTGTTTTTGGCGAACGGAAGACATCACGTTCGCGTACGTGTAATGGCCAAGCGTAACACCACTCTTCCATCGTCAAAGTAGTTTATAACGATGACGCTAAACCGACTGCCATAATGGCCGGCGGAAGACGCATGATCCTCCCTTGCTCGCCGATGCGAATACGATGCCCGCTCGCGAACTGAAACGGCTTTCAACGAAAAAGCGCAACGTGACCTGCATCGTTGTTGCGCCTCTAAATTCTATCGCACCTTCTAATGTGTAATTTTTGCATACACGTCGTAGCTCGTTTGAAGTTCGAACACTCGATCTGAGGAACTACGAAAAAATTTCGGCGGGGCGATTGAAAAATATTCTCCACGTAATAAATAATTAGACGAGAAACATTAGTGCGATTTAAAACGGGCGAAACAACATTACGAAAATTCTGGAGCAGCGATGAATTATTTTCAAGTTTTTAACACTAAACCTACCGATGAAAGCGATTAAATGATTTATTTAGACTTTGTGCAATTTTTATTCCAATATGTGCTTAGATAAAAAAATTTGACAAATCATTTTCCATGTAAGTAACTTTATAATTTAAATAATTGTAAAATGAAAAATATAAAATCGGTCATTTGACCGGCAATGGTAGGTTTAGTGTTAAAATCATTAAAAAAGGAAAGAATTCGGATCCTGTTTTTCGCAATTGATGCAGAAAATGTTTATTTTCCACAAAAATTCGCAGTGTACATTTTCCGCTGTACCAATTCGTTGACGTGAATATTTCATAAAAAAAAATTAAAATATCTGGTGGACAAATTAATTCGTAACTCTCACAGTGAACGAATTATGACACAATCTTGATTTAAATTTAAATTTTTTTACTGGTTTCCACCACTGAGAATGTGGACTCAAAGGAAACAGATGCAATATTAATTAATCTCGACTTCAATTCCAAGACGATCACGGAAAGCTCGCACCATTTTTTCTGCATACTCCATGCATCGTTAATGATATGCTCAGAATGGTAATTTCGAGTGTAACGTGACAATCAAAAATACGTTCTGGTTTTAGGTCCGCGTAATCTAGTGCTTCGTCAACGGACTGTAATGGAAATGGCTAGCCTATTGTTCCTTTGCTATAATTTTCACTGGATGGCTGCCGCATCAAAATGCGCAGTAATGACTAAAGAGCCGTGAAAAATTCGCTACACCCGCACGCACGCGTATACAGATAAAATGATGCACCTGCTCGGCCAAGCTCACTTGACATATTACCTTAAAAATTATTTCGCAATCTTATATTCGCCACAGATTTTATTTCGCACTTTGCGAACCTTAATACAGAGGTACGGAATAATAATCAGTGGCGTATCTTCATGCATGTGTTCGAAACAATTTTTTAAAAATTATAAGACTGAAAAATTCGATTTAATATGATTTTTTTACTTTTTTATTGTAACACGTGAGAAATTAATTTTATTGTAACGACCAGGATGGAAGAAACGATCAAACATTAAAGCTCTTTATAGAGGTGTATCCATCAATAAAAATTGGAGAAACAAATCACTACGATTAATTAACAAGTCATTCGTATTTAAAACACTTAGGAAAATCGAGTCATGAGTTGATCGTTGACTGTCATATGTCTGTCCTATGTAAATGACCAAATTGTTCATCTACACTTAAAAATTAATTTTTTATATAATCTACAAGAGTTTAAAAATTAATCACTCTAATAAGCTTTAACTCTGCAGTTTTTATTACAATGATAAAATTACATTGATTGTGTGGAATTTTTTGGTTCAAGTTACGCACAAGCCGGCTATATTGTTTAAACATGTATCTTTTGTTAAAATTTTCTTGCGCTACTGAATTTTTTCATACAAAAGCACACAGGTTACAAAGAAAATAGATATTTTTGATAAATCAATTTTTTATCGATCGTAAAACATTAATACAGATATTTTTGATGTCTGGTTTATATTGTGTATATTTCCAAAAATGTGGTTTTGATCCCCTATCCTGAGGGCTGTTTTCGAAGTGCATGATTTGCTGATAAAAAAGCACGTGTCAAATATTTTTCGAAGGATTATGTTTCACATAAGTTTCATCAAAATTGGCATAAATATGTTCCCTTGTAAGTGATAAAATATTATCAGTAAATAATGTATGATTTGAAACATTCGAAGTCTGAACAATACAGAGCAAAGTTAATTTTTCTTCAGTTCTCGTAAGTCGTGGGATCCAATGAATAAGATCTGCACGGTACGAATATATCGAATTTGCATTTGCGTGTCGTTCCACGTGTAAATCAATGGCTGTTTTCGCCGAAATAATTGATTATAGGGAAACAGATTATCAAAGCACACATACACACACACACACACACAGAGAGAGAAGAGAGAGCGTTTGTTCACGGCGATATACGGTATATCCAAAAAATACACGGTGATTAACGATCCTATTTTCGTCCGCAGCGACTATCGCATTTTTCTCTGATTCGTGCGCTTGAACTGCACAACAGAAATAGCTGTATCTAACGAATAAACTGCGGATGCATGCACGCTTAACGAGTATGCGGGCAAAATTTCTCGCGTAAATCAAAACGCGTCTAGATTACTGCTATCCGCAATGGCTTCTTCCTCTCACGTTTCCTATATCTCCACCATCTCAAAACATTCCTGGCAACCCCCTTTCGTTTTCCTAATATTTCGACCCCGTTTATACGTACCGCTCCGACATCTTTAACTCTGTTAACCAGTGTAACTCAATGAAGCGAGCTGTCAAAATGAGGGTACGATGATTGCGTGGCTCCGCCACGACACTCATTTTCCAGCATATCTATCACGAAAATTTCAATACATTCAACCGCGCACCGGCATTCTACTATCGAACCTTCGAATATTTTACTGTATGCTGAATTTTAGGACAAGGCTCGCGCTATATACGCACTGACACCATTTCGTCTTTCTTCTAACGTTCGTACAAAATCTCTTTTGGATTAATTCTTTTAAAATTCACCCGAAAAACTGTGTATGCATCCCCTGTGGTAATAAATGTACAAAGTAAACTTTTACAAAAAATTTTGTATGAACATTAATTGTATTTTGAGTTGTAATTTATATACTAATATATATTATTTTGTAATATATATTAATTCATTCAATACAGATATGATAAGTGTAATATAGATCATGTCTATAGTTATAATTTATATTATTTTCAATTAATATATTAATTTTATTGTTTAATATATGTATTAATATATATTAATATTCATTAAATAGAGACATAATCCGTGGTGTAATAAAATCATGTCTATTAGTGAATGAAACTTGCTACTATGTATTATAATATTGTATTATTTCATGAGATGAGACAATATACATACTTTCGTAAACGTTTCGCTCTTTGCTTGCTTTCGTTATATTTTTCTGCGATTATTTTCCTGAAAACCCACCTTAAATACCGAGTGTAGTAAACCCGGTAGCCATTCATCTAAATAGAAATTGTAGGCCGAGTTACCATTGAGCATGTTCCCCCATGAATTTCAAAATCACGGTAACCCTTTGAAAGAAAACCGAACAGAAAGAACGACACAGCGCCGAGCCGTGCTGAAGTTGTATCCCGGGAAAAGGGTTCGCCATCTGCTCGGCTAGAATCACATGAACCACCGGGATGCTATTATTTATATGAATGGTTGGAGGGGTGTGGGGTAAAAACGAGTGCGAACTGACAAGTAGCGAGCGTGGTAACGCACGGGGTAGCTACTATCGATGATCATCTCGGAGTGCAGCGGACGCGCAAAACTGCAGTGACCAGCGCGCTGTTAGCGGTAAAGGTCCGCATTGAAGCCGGTAATCCTCGCGTAGCGAGTGCCGCGCGCGTCCAGCTAGCATGGTCATCGGCGTGCCGATGATCGCAGAAATGTGCCGGGGCCCGTCCATTCGCATAATTGAAAAAAACCAAGCGGACAAACCCCGAAAAAAATTGAAACCGAAATGCAAAGAAGGCAAAAGGAGGAGCGAACTCGGTCGGTCGACCTCATTACTACGAGAATTCAGTTTTCCTCGCAATCGGGGAATTTTCCTTTTACCAGACGTGCCATGGTGAATGAAAAGAGGGAGAGAGAGAGAGAGAGAGAGAGGGGAGAGAGTGAGAGAAGGAGTGGGAGAACCGCGGGAGTACCTCCACTCTTTTTCTCCCGTCGAATGTCAGAGCCGAACCATTAAAACGTTACAAAGGTTTATCTGTGAAGCAGGTTACGTCAACTGCACACGGTCGGTGCATTCGATCCCGTTCTCGCAACGGTTCGATATCTCCATACCCAGTCGAATAGCTCGCGGACCCGCGCTTACACCGGAAACTGCAAATGAACCAACGGGCCACTCGATACCACTGAAATATCGTTCCCTCGAACGACTTCGCCCATGGTCGTCCGAGAACCGATCAGGAAAAATTCAAGAGCTACACCGCCAATTACGCCCCCGTTCCTCATTTGTATCTTTTTAACGGTCTCCCCCCTCTCGCTTTCTCGGGGTAGTTTCGATATCCAGGAAGAGGCTGCGCGCTCGGTTCTTGCTCGGCCATACCTATTCTTTGAACGCTGGATGTGAACTAGCTAATTCGTAATTGCGGTGATAGCTTTTTGTAGTCTGAGGCACTGGTTTTTGGCTCCTCCTTCTGGGAATCCTTGTTCTATTGAACTGTTAATCAGTGTTGTGCAGTAATTAATTCTTTTCTAATCAATTCCTGTAATCGATTGTTTAATGTAATCATGGTAACTGTAATCATTAATTAGTCAATCACCGTGGAAATAAGTCAGTAATCATGATCACCTTCTGTAATTTATAATCATTGATCAATAATTTTTTAATCATTCAACGACTAATTATATTTTATAATAGATCTGTAACGTACACTGTTGTGCAAAAGAAAGAAGTACCCTGTTTAATTGAATAGTTCTGAGGATACGTGTTATTGCGGATTGTGTAAGACTTTAAATGCAATAATTTATTACCAATAAATATATTATTAATAATAAATCAATCATTGTACAATACAATTTCTACATAAAGATATTGTTCGTCGTTATATCTTATAATTATACTGGGTGCTTCTTTCTTTCGCACAGTAGTGTATATCTGTACGTTGAAAATCGTATTAAAAACAAATTACACTAAAAATAAATAAATAACTTGTTCTAAGGATTTTCTATGTAAAACTGTCCAAAACTCGTATAATTTTTGTCACATTTCTAGTATAATTTCAGCGCAAACTCTGAGTTCATTAAAAAATGGAAACATTCTTTTAATTTCAATAATTACGAAAGAAGAAATCCTTATTGTTTGTTAACTAGACTTTTAATATTACTGGAAGTATAAAATGCAGAATTTTGAAGAAGTCGAGAATTAACCGGTCAACTTCGAATAAAAAATGACCGGTTGGCTTTATAATAGAATTTTCTTTCGCGAGGTGACTATCCTGACGAAACTTTAGTATTCCATCTCGAAGAAAAACTTGGGATAGAGCATAAACGCGGCTCCATAAAGTGTGACGTTGAATTAACTGCGTTGTATGTAATTCATTTCAGGTGAAATTACAGGTGGTTTTTGCAACGGTACTCGGGGAAAAATGTTCATCGTGAAATTCATTAATTACACTTTCTTTTTTCACCAAGCCACTAAAAGCCGAAACATCCCATAGTGGAAACGAACCTCGAACGATTATCCTTATAACAAAGAAACAAAAAGAGAAACATTCACAATTTCGCGCGTGAATGATTTTTTCACGAGAATAGTTATTACTAATATCTCAAATGTAAATTGATATTGCCTTTCACTTATGATTTGATCATTTAAAGAAAATTCACAATTAGGTATTTGTTACAAGATGATAAATAAATTTTATTGGATCTAATTTCTATTCATTATGAAGAAAGAATTTATAACATTTGGAAAAGTACAAATCAAGATAATAAATATTTAAGTAAAAAACATTTTCATCATATTAGTAGAGTGTAGATTATAAGCATTTGTGAAAACACGAGTAGATCAGTATTTTTAACAAATAAAAATGACTAATACTCCTGTACCACTGCAATTGATGCAGACAATTTTCAGTCTAGATATCAATTATAAAATTTCCTGAGACGTTTTCGAGCGTTAAAAATACTTTTCTTTAGCTACTTCTATTTTTCACTCGTCTCTCGAATGAATGACGCAAGTAATCCATGCATAATTGGACCGTTGATCAATTCCACCAACTCATAAATCGATAGAATATCGTCGGCCTTATGGTACAAATTATTCTATTCTTAGTGTAAAATTTAAGAATTAGTAGCCGATCAGTCAACCGCAAGGGCGCCGATAATTCTTCGCGTGGTAAATGGCGCATACCGTAAAACTTTAAAAATGAAATAGGGTAGCTTAATTTATGTGCCGTAATTATGAAAAACTTGGCGGATATTGGAATTCTTCCAGATCTTATGTAATATTAAAGTTTAAAGAATATCCTCTCTAACAATAAACTGTCATTTCGTAAAACTGAACGTTTCAGGATTTTTAATTGTGTAGTCAGTATAAATTAAAAATAAAAGGAAAAATTTGACACAAATACATTTTGTTCGGTTACGGTCTCGTAATCGACGCGGTTCACGCCTTGATGCGTCGACTTCCAAAACCGTCGGTTTGCTGTCCGCCAAACTAATATTGGACAGCCTGTTCGAAAATCGGTTGAACGTATTGCCCCGATCGAAGAAAACGCGTTTCGTCCCGGACCTGTCAGAGGACTCGTCAGTAAGGCTTTACTGACAGGACCTGCCTTAAACGCGGGGAATGCGCGACGTTTTCCCAAAGTTCGATAACGATGTTAGAACGATATTGAAATTACGATGTTGGAACGATGTTGCCCGGTCGACTTCTCCGACGAGAATGTCCGAACGCAACGTGGCTCGGATAGCCGTGTTTTGTTCGTTCGTTACGAGAACGAAAACAGTTGAATTCGAACAAAAGACAAGCGATTTCGACATCGATAGTCATTTGTTTCTGCAGGGAACTCTCTTCATCGTGAAGCGAGCTCCTTCGTAGTCTATGGACAATGTAGTAACGTTCATTGGGTAACGCAAGGCGATGCGTTGATTGGGTTCTGCCGAACGCTGCATTACCGGCTCAACGCACCCTTGATGACTCGTCTCCCTCCACGGTTGGCTCGAGCAACTTTCGAGTGGAGAGAGAGAGACAGAAAAAGAGAAAGCAGACGACTCTGATATTCTCCAACCAAATTCTTCGAAACCGAGGACCGTGTGTCCCGTTCGGAATTTAGTTCGCGACGAAACACATTTGTTACAGAAACTCACCATTGAACGAGCTCTTCAAGTCTAACCACTGAAACTTTTTCGAAGAAGAAATCCATCAATTACCGGGGAGTGTAGAGATGTAAAAATGAATGTAAGTACTAATATTTTATACCAAAAGTTACCGCAAGGAAACGACCTTACGGAATGATCCGAAATTTTTCTGTTCGTGCCTTTTCTCAGATGTGAAATGTGTGTTCAAAAAGATACGAGTAAGAAAATCATTCCACGTAAGAGTTCAAACATACTTAACCCTTTCGCTACAATGGATGAGATATCTCGTCTCCATGATGTCGAAGAAAAGATGCTATACACGAGATATCTCGTCGCTATGGTGTCGTACGTGCGATGCTATGGACGAGATATCTCGTCACCATGATTTCGTCGTAAAATGCTATGGACGAGATATCTCGTACATCTTTATTATTGTGTGCAACTTAAAAAAAATCAAGCTCTATCAACGAGGATACAAGAAATAAAAAATACGTAAACAACTATAATCGAAAATAGCAAATTTTTTAACATCTTTACTACTTTTGAATTATTTAGTTTTACATCATACAGGGTGTCCGGAAAATGTTGTATATCTTTCTAAAGGGGTAATTCCTGAAATCATTAGAAGTAATTTTCTCCTTTGCGGAAATGTCCTCCGCGGCTTACAATTAGTCCAGAAATGATTGGCGAAAAACACGGACCAATCAAAGCGCGACTACAGCGGACGAATTCCAGCTCGTCCAATGACGGTCTGTTTTTTTCTTTAATAAGTCTTTAACAAAGCCGCGAAGAACATTTTCGCGTGGGGAAAAGTTGCTTCGAATGACCTCAAGAATCACCCCCTTCAAGCACAATATTTTCGGTACACCTTGTATACTTGAAGATATCTGAGGAATACATATTTTTTAGAGGTCTTAAACAAAATTTTAGTAAGGTCGTAGTACGGTATACCGCTGAAGGGTGAAAGAAAATGGAAAAAATCGATTTTTCGAAAATGGGAAAACCAGAATACCTTAAAACAAAGGATCGCGCGCGTTCGCAGAGTTCGATGAATCGCAACGAGAGCAGGCGAAGCACCGCGCGCGACTCCCGGCAACAATTCGCCGGATCGCTAACGAGTCCTCGTCTGGCGAAATTATTTTTGATTGAGCAGAACGCCGAGCTGTTCGAGCGACAAAATCAGGTCATAGTAAGGCTGCTTTCGTCGAGACTAGTCTCGGTGAGTAGTGGGCGGGCGACAGATCAATCTGAAGGACCATTCTTGGAGGTTTTTGCACGTGGCCGCGCATGCTGCCGAGATAAACATAATGCCCGGACCGCTTCTTCTTCCCGTCTCCTTCGCGTCGACGAGTGCGCCCTCGTCTCTGAATACATTTGCAAACACGAGTGCGTTATTACGTCGTCTCCCACGAAACTAACGGAGACGGTGATGCAGATAAAGGGAGACCGGTGCATCAAGTTCCGGGCGGACCGTCGGCGGACATTTGTTAAAAGAAGTCCGTAACGCGAGGCCACGTTCCTTCAGGTATTCACCGCTCGTTCCTCGCACAGTGAACATTTTTAATCGCGCCGAAATCTTCCACGGTTTCCTCGCGATTTACCGCTATGGGCGAAACTGAACGCACTTTTTAAAATTTTTTAAGAATTCTTAACGTTCGATATGCTCGCGCAGTGAACATTTTTAACACGTTCGTCGCCTAGCGCGATTCGATTGAGTTTCTTGCGGGGCCCAAATCCAACAAAATGTTTTAACGAATACCATGCGACATAGTATAATGTAATATTTTATCTAAAATATAAATTAATAAAAAGTATAGTATTTTTCAAACGTATGTAATGCTATTTGGTCCCCTCAGGGTTTCAAATCCATTTTACCAACTTCTACCTCTTTACCACTCTTCACACTATCGTCTAATTTCCAATTTCAGCGGGACCTACTTTTTATTAAGGTGGGTTCCGAACCACCTATTTTGCCAACACGTGAAAAGCACCCAATAGGGACACACCTCCCGGCTTTTTACCAAGCGGTCACCCATCCAAGCCGCCTTCCACGCCCCACGCTGTTTTACTTTGGTGATCGTACGAGAACCGGTGTTTTCAGCGAGGCAATGGTCGTTGACAATAAAAAGTATAGTATAATGTGTATATTTTTAATATTTTTATGTTGTATATCCTATATTTATATTTCAGTGCTTATTCCATTAAATTCTTTTCAAAAAACCAACTGAAAACCGTATTTAACTTGAACAAGAAGAGTCACCCATATTTGTTAATCGCGCCAAAATGGACTGCAGGGGCTGCGTACGTTTGTCTGTAAGGTCATTTCAAGGTCATGTTATTATACATATCTGAATGTATTTTTCCATCGGTTACACGATGCAATAAAAAAAATGTAGTTATGTTAGTTATGTACCAAAAAACATCAATGACCTCGACAACTCTGAAAAAAAATATTCGTGCCAAATATTTGGTCCATTGACACCATGCACATTACGTAACAAATAATTTTTGCATCACAATAACCTGAAGAGATATTTAGGTGTTCTTATTTAAACGGACCACCCAGGATTAAATTCATTAACCTCTTAACTGCGAAATTTAGTTTTAAAAATCCCCGACAGAGGTATTAAAATCAAGCAATGACGAGTATACACGTCGAACGCAGTTAACTGGTTAAAAGAAAACAACTCTGCAACTCAAGATCCCAAAACCTTGTATGTACAACTATTCATATTATAATTTTGCGATAAATAAATATACATATATATATAAAAATCTGTGCGCGGCGGAGTTGTATTAGTTTGTTCGCATGATTTACGCTGTTAATTCTTTCAGTGAGTCGCGCGAAATTTGCTTGTGCTCCGTCAAATGTGCGGGGCCGTGCTTCGGGGATTTCTCTCTGGTGGGAAACGTTGTAACGGAGAACATTTTACGGTGTAGACATTTGTCTGCTTGCATTCGGGACCGTGAACGCTTAAGGAAACACGTCGCGACAACTATTATTCGCAGGTTGTCCTGCCTCTATTTATCGTCACCTTTGCGTTGACGGAGACGTGCTGCAATTAAAACTTTGCGATCATCAACCAATTTCTGGTGGACATTATTTTGCGCGACGGACTGGCTAAACTTTCTCGTATACACAGTCGGTGATCAAATTATTAGAACCACTTTCGGGAATTTACGACTTTGCGCGGGAACAATCAATTTCCAAATGACAGCTCATCTATTATATATGGAATTATTTTTCTTTTCGAAGAACTATGATATAATATTGCAACATTGATATAAGGTTCAGTGGAAATCTGCGTACAAGGAGGCTATGTATAGATCAGTACACAGGACCGTTTCAAAATGTTTTTGTGGAAGGCAGTGCAACCTGTCGGAACAAACATAACGTATATATCTTCTATCACGGTGCGGTGGCGAGAAACATAATTCTGTTTTGCCGAGCAGATTTAAACGCTAGCTGGTGTGGTATTACCGAATCTCACAATGTTTCCTAAAATGTGTCAAATTAATGGACTGTAGACTTTATGCATTAATAAAACAAGAAATAGATCGAATAGTAAAATCATTTAAGGAATTTAAAAAATACTATATCATTTTCAATTGTTTACAATGATTAAGAAAAAAAAAATAAACGCAGCCTCTGTACCTTGCAATTAACGGAGTCAACTTTGTATAAAAATCCATAGTCTAATAATTAAACTATACTATTTCTTACTTCAGTAACAATTTATTAAAACGAGTATCGAACATTTACTTCTTGCAAGGAATTTATAAAACTAGAATTATAGTTTGAATAAAAAAATTGTAAATATTTTACAGAATAGTAGGCGAAGAACAACCTAACGTTTAAAAAAGTAAGAAGAAAGCGAACGTTCTGTTCTAGCTGAAAAGCTGAATAAAAAGAATGAACGTATTCGGATGATATAAAGGGAAGAGTAACACACGAAGATTTGCAAAAATGTTGGCGAGCGTCGTGAGTCGAAATTCAAGAAATTTGTATGCGACAGTTGAATCTCGAGGGCTTTTGCAACATCTTCTTCCCGAGAAAACGGTCATTAATTTCCTCGACTACGCCGGCTGAGTATGGAAAGTCCATTACTGCTAACCGGACAACTAATCCTTACCCACTTACCCGAACGGCCAGGTCTGATTACATCGACTCTATTACTACTGGCTGCGAAACAACGACTTCCAGGGACGAGAGCGTAACGGACAAATCAATTGCCAGGAAAATTCTCAGTCACATCACCGCGTTTTAGAAATGCCTTCTAGCTCGCAGCTTTACGTTCGCATCGGGAATGCAATCACTTATTTACAAGAACATCGCTGTTTTAAAATTGAACCAACTTCAGTCTTTTCAAGCAGTTGGATGTACTAGAAAATTGTCGAAATGCATAAAACTGGCATAGATTTTAACAGATTTCATTAAGCTATGCTCAATAAAAATTTAATTTCAATGATGTAGATACATCGTAGCAAAAAACTAATATAAACTAATTGTAGGTTACTCTCCAAGTCATACTGTAACAATTACATACTGCATCATTTGTATTGCAATTTTATAGTTTAAAATACTGTATTAAAAAATTTCTTTTACACGTCATCTAATCAACTGATCCCCTTTCAATTACGTCAAATAAAAAAAAAATACTCATATCAGTTGATTCAATTTTAAAAAGCTCAATTTACTATAAAGAGTGTCTAAATATTAAAGCAGATCACGGCGTGTAAACATATTAGAAAGAAAAATGAACGCGAACAAAAATATTTCGAATATGGTGGGTTAAGAACATTTTGTAATGAAATACTTTTATTTTATTTTCAAAAAAAATTTAATTATTACGAGAAACTTACACAAAAATATTTCTATTTTACGGAATAAATAACACTAACAACACATTCCGTAGTGACTTTACCAATTCAAGCAAAGGGTTAAAAATACAACGTTCGCATGGATAGAAACACTGGTGACACCGTTTGCAAAAACACCCGGAGTAGTTCAGCGTTGTTTAGGACCCATTATGGAGCCCCATAACTCTTTCGATGCCCGGTTTCTACATTTCCCGTTTCCATGTAAATTCAGCTGTTCTTAGGTTGCGGAACCAGTTCGCAGACACCCCGTATAATTCCCTGAGAGATTGAGATTAATAGGAACACTTTGTTTCAGACGCTATAAACGTTACGCCGGTAGTTATCCGGCGTTCATGGTTCAGCCGAAACTTCGCGCAGCCTCTGTCACGAAACGGGGCACGCGGGAACGCGTTACACGCGTGTGTACCGCTCGTATATCTTTTCTCGTCTCGCCCCGAAGGCGAGGAAGGTCGCGGCGTTATTTGCAACAGGGTGTTCCACGCCGACACGTTCAGTCAACACGTTCGAATAGAGGGGGCGAGGAGGTTTTCACGAATCGGAAGCTGCCGGCGAGGCAAGGATGAACTTTGCATGCGAAAGCCCGCAGAAAAAAGTAGACATCGAACGGAGCACGTCCAGAGGTGAAAATGGACCCGGCGATAGGAAACGAAACGCGTGAATTGGCTTAAGGGTGGTTCTGATTTTTCATTTTCGAAAAAAAAAACGGTTTTTTAACACGTTATCTACCGACGACTATTCCATAATTTTTGGAAGTCTACAACAAGTGAACCCATATATTTATTTTGCTGAAAAAACACAATTTATACACGAGGCCATGCAACTTTCGTTTCAGCTTGTTTTTTAGTATCATTTGTTGTTCTCGTGATGTTTCTCGGAAAAATATTGAAATTTTTTCAAGGGCCGATTTCGTCCGTCTAATGCGAGAAATAGGCAGAAAAAAATAGATTTAACCTATTTCTCGTGGCTAGTATGATGTTTTCTCGAGAAATGCACAGAGAGGAAAAGAGAAACAATCTCATACTTTCCGAACATCTGTGTATTAATTCATTTAATCTCATATACACTACTGTGCAAAAGAAAGAAGCACTCAGTATAATTATAAGATATAATGACAAACAATATCTTTACGTAGAAATTGTATTGTACAATTATTGATTTATTGCATTTACGGTATTAGTTAATCCGCAATAACACATATTCTCAGAACTATTCAATTAAACAGCGAAACTTATTGTGTTCTTATTTGATTTTTTACGCTTTTCTATTAAATATGACCGGATGCTTCCTTCTTTTGCACAGTAGTGTAGCTCGTGTCGCGATCCCTTCTACCCCTAACGCGTTTCAAAAGTTCGACCCTGTATGTTCTACAACGAAATGCAAAAGTAAAAGAGGATAAATGTAAGACGAAAAATAGACGAGTATAACTTGAAACAGTGCAAAGATGAAGGAAATTCGATGATATCAACATATTGTTTACAACTTAATAAAACTATAACGGAGAAAAACAAACTCTTATTTGGTTCCACTGTTCTACTAATGAATTACAATTAACTAGATTCTCATTAAGAGAAAATGTTTTAAAGAGTAGTTACTTTTAGTAGCGTATAATTTACAGTACCGAAAAAATTGTTGAAAGAAATAGGAAAATGTAATCTAGCTTTAGAAGCAGCTACGTTCGCAATTTTATTTAGCTTTCTTGTATAATTAAAAAATTTTTCGCTGTTTGTGCGTTGGAGTGTTATATTTTAAGGGTTTTTAACCCTTTTCGCTATAATTATTTTTCTAGGTATGCAGCTGTACACAAACCCGGGTATCACACCAGAGGTGACTTCAGAATGCAGAAAATGAAATATATTTTTGTCACGCATTTCTTTGTAAATTTACGTAGCTGCAGATTTTCTCTTTGAATTAATCTTTTTTGTAGCACTCGTTTCACATTTGCTAAAAATAGTCGTTCTTACTGCAAGTATCTTGTTTGTAGAAGTAACGTTGTTTTATACACAGGGTGTCCCAAAATTCCTTCAACTTCGGAAAATGAGTAAGGTTCCATTAACGTAGTCATTAATAAAATAATTCCAAATGCAGTGTCAGAACGTAACTGACGTAAAGTACACAATTGTAAAATACAATTTATTTAAAAATGTTATCCAAGACGTGTCTAGAAATTTGACGTAAGCTTAAAGAAAAAATAATTAACAAAAGGAGTAAAAAACAATTCAATCCACAAAGTAACTCGAGTCGAATTTCATAAATACCATGACCAGTTTTATTCTTATGTTGGAACGGAAGTGGAAATGCACGATTTGCGGGTTTTAATAAATTCCCCGAAGACTGCACGTCCTCGCAGGAATGGGTGTTCACAAGACGCTCGACAATAAAAGTGCAATGCGCCGAACGTAAGGTCTAACGGATCGTCATACCTCGTGGAGGTCATAGCCTGCCACCTTGCGAAATCCTCCACAAGCTATCATGCCTCGTTTATGTTGGCTGAGTCTTCGGGGGACCGATCTTCGCAGTAAGATTTGCGAAAAATCCATGGATATAGAAAATCGTGAAAGTATTTGCATTGGACACTTTGTTCAGATAACCGCAACAGATGGAAATTGTCAAACTGATAGCATTCTGTTTATAGTTTAAGTGTGTATCTTGACAAGTAACTAACTTGATTTGATAAATAACCAACTTGATTTGATAAGTAACCAACTTGATTTGATAAGTAACCAACTTGATTTGATAAGTAACCAACTTAATTTGATAGGTAACCAACTTAATTTGATAGGTAACCAACTTGATTTGATAAGTAACCAACTTGATGTGATAAGTAACCAACTTGACGTGATAAGTAACCAACTTGATGTGATAAGTAACCAACTTGATGTGATGAGTAACCAACTTGATTTGTTAAGTAAGTAACTTGTTAAGTAAGTAACTTGTTAAGTAAGTAACTGGTTAAGTAAGTAACTTGTTAAGTAAGTAACTTGTTAAGTAAGTAACTTGTTAAGTAAGTAACTTGTTAAGTAAGCAACTTTCTAAGTAACTAACTTGAGAAGTACCTTGATAAGTATCTTTGTAAGTACCTTTGTAAGTACCTTAAGAAGTGCCTTAAATGTGTACCTGAATAAATAGGTTATGATAAAGTATCCTTGATTCTATGTCAACTTTGTCCTAATAAAATTAATTTTTTCAGCACGAACGAAATTTATACTGTATAAAATTGAATATATATTTCCTCATTATTATATTAATTTTATGAATATAAATGAACCGAGCTTGTTATATTAGTTCCTAATTCAACATTAGTTTTTCTGTATAATAGAATATGAATTCACTGCACGCGCTTCCATGCATTTTCATTTCCCATATTAGGCGTAAGTAATTAGCGTTATGGCTCTGTCGATAAAGTGTTAAAACGTTCAAGATAAATGGAGCACCCTGTACACATTAAGTTAATCGATATAATGGAAGATAAATTATGAAACAACAATAGATTAATGGCTTCCAGGGAAGTCTCTGTTTTATCCTTTTCTTGCGAATATGTTCAACGATCGAACACTTCTGAGAGACAGCGTAAATCAACATATCATTTGAATATATCGATCTCGCTTGAATTACAATAAATCGTATTCCTTGAAAGTGTTCGTTTATTTCGCAATCGCTAAGTATTCGCCGAGTATTCGCTATTAGGCTTTCCCGTTCTCTAGTGACTCTAATCAGAAGAACAATAGGAAGAGAGGCAGCAGTGTACGTAACACAATGTACCACTATATTTGCTTGAATGCCTAACTGTAGTTTCCGTAATGCGGTGCTCAAATACCAGCATTGTCGAACAACATCTAACGTATCAGCAGGTTATGTCTGTTACCTTAAGTGAGTAGAAGATTTCGAGATTCTTACATTACGGACACGGAAACGTATTTTGTCTTGCGTAAGAATCCACGTTCTAACATGAACAAAATGCATTTGGTATCGTAGATGTTTTCGTATCAAGCGAATAAGACTCTTTGAGATTCTTACTTTTTTATTATTTTGTCTTGCGTAAGAATCCACATTCTTACAGGAAGAAAATGCATTTCGTATTGCAGATGTTGCTTTCCAGCAGTTAAAAAATGGTTTAGTAGTTTAAATTTACTAGTGAAGATATTTTATTACATTATTCGACTCAATGTAACTATTAAACGAAAAAGTATATTTTAATTTGTCTTCTGCTTCTTGTCAATTGATTTGCTACTTTGAATTGTCCAAGTTTAATCTGTTTTGTGTATTTATTGACCCTACCTAAATTGTTTAACGCAGTACTATGTGGACTGGTAAAAAAGGGTAAAAATACTTTTTCGTAAATGTCGAATGCCCCTTTGCAAGAATCTCTGAAAGGTTAATGCACGATTTTATGTTACTATTTTGTTGAACTTTGTAAATACGTCATTTAAAAAACTAATCGAGAGTTTTAATATCAAATGGCTTATGGTTTACAGTGAGTCAACAATAATTGTTGTACGATTCTCCATTACGACGTTAGAACAGTTTAAATATCATACGTCTACTGTATGACTAATCTACTCTGTGATTTTACCGATTTAGTTTTGCACAATGTATTTGTTTATTTGCCACGTGTTTCTATCTGGAGCGTACAATTTGTTCGTAGCTCCTGAATCGTTTCAACCCTTTTCTCTGGTCAAGGGCCCGGTTTTGACAGGATGAAGAGCCTATCCGAAAAAAGGGAGAATTCCAAGCTCAACCCTTGCTCGTGAGGGCTCAAAGGAAGAGCACGCACATGCGTGGAATAAAGCGGTTCCCATTGTCGGAGGAAATTGCCTTTGCAATGTTCAGGAGGCTGTTTCCATTCGGTCGTCTCCTACGACAACCTGTATTTTGTCTGAGCAGGGACTGTACGTGGGAAGAAAGAAGATAGGGACTAGGTTGGCTACTCTTAACGTATGATGATACCCTTTGAGGACTGAACGTTATCTGGGCGGTCTATTGTTCGGGGTAGATCTGAAACTTTAGAATGGGAGAGACACAATAGTAATAAAACTAACCTGAGCAATGTTGGAGAATAGGAGTAGTGAACTTTGCTCGACAGTTTTCTGATTAATGCGACAGGAATTTTTATTAGGAAAAAGTTCACCGTGTGGTGGTTACCTGAATCGCACCCCGTTGCTGAATTCGCTATTATTTATTAGACTGCGAATTTTTATGCGGAGTTGCCTAAAATAATTGCGAAACTGGAGTTGAAGAATCGATAAATTGTACACTGCAATGGTATTTTAAAATTCTTTTAATATTTTAAACCTTGATTTTAAACCATGATTTTAAAGCTTGATATTTTAACGATATTACAACTTATTGTAACTTGATATTACATACAACTTGACTCTACAACTTGATTCTACAACTTGACTCTACAACTTGACTCTACAACTTGACTCTACAACTAGTGATTTTTATCATAAAGTGGATTCAAAAAGTATTTAAACACTAAAGTTCGCGAGAAATTTTCAATATCCGATCTATGATAATTTCGTTAAAAAATGGTACAATAATAAATTTGGACCCATTACAAAGCACGAATTTTTCCTAGAATATTTGTGCATGATGTAGGCAGGAGAAAAATTAAGGCCCTCGTTTATTGTTGTGTTACATTTTTTTGTTTTTGCGAAATTATCACAGTTTGGATATGGATGGATATGGACAATTTTTCAAGAATCGGAAATTTATTGGTTCAAGTAATTTTTGGGTCTTCCGTATGTTCTGTTCTAATGGAACAAGGGTAAAAGAAATTGCAATTTTAATGCCATATTTGGGCGCAGATAAAAACGAGAAGAGAGAACTGAAATTAAAGTAATACAGGTGCTCGGAGCGAAATCCTTGCGGAGATAAAGAACGGCCATGGAAGATCACCTACACAGTAGCGGGCGAACACACCTGTGCAATTGTGGCCCGTTAAGAGGATTCAGTTTGACGATCCCTTCTCGCTCTTGCTTTACTTTATTTCTAGAATATTGTCTGAATATAACGCGATTACATTTACTTATGATTTCCGTGGAGGCGAGGCAAGCGTCTTTCTCAATTAGTATACGTGCGATATGCGACGAATTGTTTTGGTACTTGAACACGGATTAACAATAAGAGGTTTACGGAATATTGTTAAACTCCTTTTCGTGGTTCGGTGGAGTAAAATGCAGTTCCTTGCAAACAGTACAATTTATAGTAGTTGCAGCAAATTCACCATGCTCCCAATTCTTATTTTTAGTAACTAATATGTTACAGAACTTTATATTGATTTGTAACATATAACTCCGTCTGCTGCAAATATAAAAACATACAGTCGATGCAAATATTTTAACTGTGATAATATCATCAAAGAAACAATAATTATAGTGTGCAAATAATTTTTGGCTCCACTGTATGTTGCAATTTCAATAATTTAGAGTTATGTAAATGACAAATAAAAATGTGTACCGAACGTATTTGTTACAGCCCAAGACAAAATAGACAGTTTCATTTACTAAGAATATGAAACGAGAATAGTACATCGGTATCAATAATTCCACTGCCTTAAATTGCAGAAACGCAGCGTTACATAAAAATACGAATTTGAGAACTGCAAGTTTAACTAGCAACAGGGCCGACAAAGCTCCTCGAAGGGGAGACGAGAAAAATCGAGGATTCTTCGTCAATCGTACTGTAAGACACGTTAGAAAGGACTCTTAGCATTCACAGAAAGAATGATCGCTGGAAGTAGAAAGTTCTTTACTCGCACGGTTCATTGTAATCTGAAACCGTGGAAATGAAAGCATTCTGCGCGATGCCTTTATGACACAGCGGAGGAGTTTCTATAATCATCAAGTATGGTCGTCGGTCGTCATTCACGTGAGAAACTGTACACACGAACACGCCGCGTACGAGAGAATCCATTTCCTTCGTTTCTGCAGGCGGAGTTCAAATCCGTGCAGAATTTCGATTTTTAATCGTTGGAAAATATAAGACGTTTCAGTGATTCCAATCGGTGCTTCCAATATCAATCTTTCCGCGTAACGAACTGTTTTTTAATGCTCTCCCCGGTATATAGATCTTCGGAGATTAATCGTTGATAAAGTGTTTATAAATCAAGCGAAACGGTCTATCATGCCATTAAATCGAAATACACGCGTTTCAAATGAAACCGTGCTTTTAAAATGTTGAAATAAATTTTATTGTACAGTTTAACTCTGTGTTATCTCTGAATCCATATAAACTCATGTGGAATTTCAGTTTTGATACGCAATTTTGAATATAACAAATAAATACCTTGTGCTTTCCAAATATTTCATAAACTATATTAATTGTATACGTTTTATTACATTTAACGTTTCGTGTTTTTACGCGTAGGATTATTATAATTCGATTGTTATATACAGGGTGTCCTAGACCATCCGTCCACCCCTATTAAAATGATGGAGAGTGATTTTTATTGAAAACTAAAGAAATTTTAGTAACTAATACGAATACCGAATGGTGGTAGTTGCTAGAGACACAGTCTAAGATACCCTGTGTATACATATAGTACGTAGATGGATGGGACATCCACTTTTTTAACTTATTTGAAACCGGATATCAGAAAAACACAAAAATATTAATAAACCAGATTCTACTAATCTGTGACGACGGTAACATTTAAGATAATTTTCTTTTTAATATTAAATTTGTTTGAAAACTGTATTACCTAACTATACCCTACTACTTTTTAATTGCGTTGCCGACCAATTCATTTTTCGATCGAATAATTCGTTGATGCAATGATAAATTGTGATGAACCAATTTTACACTTGTTTGTCTACATTTTAATTATCGGTTTTCTGACAGATTGGAAATTTATAAAAAAAACTTTGCTGACAGGTAGGTCCTTTGCACGTTTCGTGTTCAAGGAACATATTTTTCGGACATCCGTATCTAATTTTCTATATTATGAAAAACAAACCATCCATTTTCAGCGCTGCATTTACTTTTATCGTTGATGGAACAATTTTCCACATTGAAAATATGAATAACGACAGTGATAGACGCTTGATCTTTTTGATAGAATAATTTCTATCAGTGGCATTAAAGAGTCCTAATATAATCGTTAGTAGATGATGTGTCAAGAAAAATCAGATGAGCAAACTGCGATATTATTACGTTTATTAAGTTTATGTTGATATTTTATAATATGTCCAATTATGGAAGATAGGAAATTATGACAAAACTAATAATATAATTTACAGGCTCATACCTACGTATGTACGCAAAAATAAACTTCCATAGAAGATTCACAAATAAAAGAAAATCGTGAGGACCACAAATATTATTATACTCAAACATTGAACCTACCGAGAATAAAAGGTGACTGTTACTTTATAACAGGCCTGGGCAACTTCTTCGCACTGTCACTTCACGACTCGCACTACCAGTGCACCAGAGAGTATGCAAGGAGGATCCAGGAGTGAGGAAAAGGACAGGTTGACAAGGTTGACAGTACTGATAAAAGTGATAAGACTGAGGAGACTGAGAAGACTGGGGAGACTGAGAAGACTGAGAAGACTGAAGAGACTGAGAAGACTCAGGAGACTGAGAAGACTCAGGAGACTGAAAAGACTGACAAGATTGACAAGTGTTGACAATACTGACAAGTGTTGACAAGACTGACAAATGTTGACAAGACTGACAAGTGTTGACAAGACTGACAAGACTGACAAGACTAACAAGTGTTGACAAGATTGACAAGACTGACAAGATTGACAAGATTGACAAGACTGACAAGATTGACAAGTGTTGACAAGATTGACAAGTGATGACAAGACTGACAAGACTGAGAAGATTGACAAGATTGACAAAATCGACAAGATTATGATTACCTAGACACATTGCTATTTTTATCATAGCATATGTTTGATTTATAACATGTATTCAATCATTTCCTACGAAAGAGCCTTCCAATTTCAACAGACCGTCTTTACTAATTGAAAGAATCGGCTAGAAAGGAGGATCGAATTTTCTGAATAATGTAGAATTTCTTTACGAGCTGTATAAATAAAAAAAAGAGAAGAAGCTCCTCGACGGTGAACAGTGACCGAAGTTATTGAGAAAGCGAAAATAGACTTGGGGGACAGTTTAACGACAACTCTCGGACGGAAAACTAGAACGCTCCTCGAAAGATCTAACACGGGTAAGCGAGCTAACGTTCCAGAAACTCGATCAAGCTTTAAGAACCTTATTCGAAATTGATGCGCGCGGTTGCAGTCGACCGTGCGATCCATTTGCCATCTGGCCGCAAAATCTTCTGTCGGTTTCCTTAGTCAGACTGCTATTTTGTCAGGCGACGGGCTCGAAATAGATACTTGACCCCGTTCGCACGGGACATCGTGTTGAGAAAATACAGATATCTTACTTAGAATTGCGCTCGCAACAGACATATTAGAATATACATACTGAACACTAAACCGACAGGAACTCCTTGAAAGACAGCACCTTACAGCTTGGAACCGGCATGGAACTACTGTGTCGACCCACCTCTGTTCGACGTCGCGACAATCTAATGGTTTAAATGAAAACGCGCGCGTCACACCGCCTGCTATGATGAAAATGTTAAACTTTGAACGCTCATAAATGCTATTCCTGATCCGCGAGTCCGAATTCGGACGAAATCTAGGCTCGACAACGTTTCGAAAATTAACCCTTATCACTCTCGAATGGTGGGTCAAAGTCACCACTAGAAATTGCTGTACCATTATTAAAAATATTGTTTACATTTTTAATATATTGATATCTAATCAATTGCTTAAACATTTAAGTATTGTATTGTATTGTAAAGAATTAACACTGCCATATTATTATCCTGGTACCTCACATGACCCCAGTAAAATTTATTATTCGACTACGGATCTTTATACAAAATAAAAATTGTATAAATTGCAAGAGTCAGGAGTCAAATAAAAGGGTATTTCTTTTTTTTAATTATTCTAACGAGTTGAAAATAATATATTTACACACCTAAATTTTTTTAATTGTCTTCTGTTTTAACCCTGGAACGTCACACTTATTCGCGTGTCACATTATAATTAATAACGGTCTGGGTTTCTGAGATCCACAGTGCAGTTCCAGGGCACATTCCCAATTTTATCATAAGTGCATAAAATCCGCAGTCTAGTTATTATGTTACACCACTTGATCATAATTATGAGAATGTATTAAAATTTTTTTCTAGTACCAACTGGAGTATTTATAAGAGCAATGAATACTTATCAAACAATAATGAATAATCGTAAACAAAAAACTTTAGAAGCCTGCAACGTCTAGAACCTTGCAACTTCCGTCGCTGCTGAAATAATTTATTGATCCCTTTCATTTCATTTTTCTATATTCTCTATTCGTCCTAGAAATTCTTCCCACGGCTCGTTAATCGAGCAGATTAGCGTTAATCCTGTGACGAATGGCCAGCTCATCAGTCACCTGTTAACACGTGTAATGCCGCGGTAGTCATCGCTAACAGACGCTACCAAATTGTTTAGAAACGGTTACGGTGAAGCGGATATCATCGAACATCCATTCTTCGGAAATGTAAGCAACTATTAAGCGCGCAAATTAATTCGTTGCTGTTCCTTCACCAAATTCTTGTTTGCAATTTGGAATTCGTCGTTTAATACGAATAATTAGAAATAATAAAAGTAATATCACAATTTTTACAATTGCTAGTTGAAATACCGTAAAATTAATGACGAATCGATAAATACACACCGCAACAGCATGCAGAATACCGGCTATTATTAAAAACAAAAAAATAAATTAATTGTGATGTTTACTAATTAACAGCTCTTATTTATAATCAAACTGTTCGCGCATTTGTTTCAATTATAACCGTGAATACTCGTAAAAAGAATATAATAAAATGTGAATTTTGTTTTTACTTCGATCTTCGATATCAATGTGTCGAAACTAATTAACGGGAGCACACTTTTATTTAGCTTCAGATTTATATTATTTCTATATTCCTGGTGTGCATAAAACTTACACGTTTTACATGAACATCTTTATATCAAAGTGTACGTGTGGCTATCAACATTACGTATTAGCGTCCCGTATTGTACACGAGTTTCCCGTTTCGTTGCCTGAAGCAGAATCCCAAATTTTGTAGCATCTGGCCGTCAATTCACCCTCACCCTCGTCCTAATTAGTAAACTATCCTTCACTTAAAATATTTGTTTAGTGATGGAACCCAGAAATTCGGCCACGTTGCTACCATGTATTGTACATGACAGGATGAACGCAACCCTTCTCCTTGTAGAAAGCAATTTAGAGGAAAGTAAACTTAAGTAGGCACTCCAAAAAGAATTAGCTACGAGGGTACTAATTTTTAATGAAAATTGTTTGCATTTCAACTGTTTAAGCTATTGATGTAGATGTCTTTCGCGAAATTCCAGCACGAATAAAATGTACTACACAAAATGTACTTTCAAAATGCAATGACTGCATTATATTATATTTATATTTAATATTCATCTCTATTGAAATGGTAAATAGGACCGAAATATTCTACTATTAATTGTTTAGTACTAATTATAATTGTTCTACTATTTAAATTTCTATATGAAGCATACCTTTAAAGTTTACGAAAAAATGTAATCATCCTCTCGTCTCGGCACGAACTTATGGAGACAACCTAATACAAATCCATAAATAACAATATTATTAATAGTTATACATTCAACGATTATTAGCAGAAATGTTAGTGGAGCCACGTTGTTCCTAATAGTTCACTTAACCCCTTGCCGTACAATATGATTTTGAACAGAGTCTAATAATTATGTATGTTATCAATTTCCTTTAAACCGAAATAAAATTCTACTTTGGTTTTGTTGATGTACAACTACAGATATAAATTTTCTCGTTTTTTAGGAAATTAAGAACTGCAAAAAAGTTCTAATTACTGAAATGTAAGACAAGGGGTTAAGAATTAAATGAATATAACACAATTGATTTGTTCACGTCTGTCAAAACTCGATCGTTTTTATAAAAGCTAACTTTTACATGTATGAAACATAGTATTAAAGCTATCTAGGAACCCATCGTACGATGTCCCCTTTATTCGTATAATAATAACTGCCAACCCATAAATTATGAAGTATGACTGTGGCGCGAAATTTTGCAGAACACAACTCCGTCGTCGGCCAATTTAGTCGCGCTTGAATTAGGCTTGTTACAGGCAGGCATATCGTAGAAACGAATGAAATTGTGAATGAAGCCTGGAATAGAATTCTTTACTCCGCGATTTGGGAACATGCGTATTCAACGGAGGGAGAAAAAATGATTATTTACATATTTTTTCAGTGACGAACTTGGCACTTAATAAGCCCCTAGCACAATTCAATTTTGAGACCCCCCTCTAAATATTTTCACTATCCAAACGCCCTACAGTGTGCATTATGAAAAAAAATTTAAATAAAACAATTTTTTCTTCATTTCTCAATTTTGAGTCCCCCGAATTTACGATGTTTTTTACGTTTTTTAATGTTTGTTACGATGAATTATCGCTGTATTTTTCATTAGAAAGAATTTTTCGATTGAATATATTGATTACAATAACGCTCACTTTGATTGATAAGATCAACTTAGAGTAACGTTATGTCTGTTTAACATTACTGTTCAGAATCGGAAGTTTCATATGCAATAATCTAAATTATAAATCGAATAAAAATAACCAGTTTTAAATTTAGATACTGGCGACTTCTGTTATTTGCAGACGGATACTTCATGTGAATCAAAGAATCAATGAACAGCGACCAAGTTGTATCAACAGTCGGTATTCGCGGAAAAGCAAACTCATTCGGTATGATCACAAATGAGGTATAGGACCACAGATGAGGTATAAGAGTAGACGAATCACTATATGGGGTTTTGTGTCTCGTACAATAACAACTGGTTTTCCTACGCCCTCTACGCTGACAAACGATAAATCTTGAAACTAGATCCACGAAGAGTTATGTCTGTTATGCTATGACTACCGACGAAGTATAATGACGGTGTCATGACTCAAAGCTCCCCGAAGACTAGACAGAAAAACCCATAAAATGCAATTTCTAATCTGTACGGATAATTATGTGTGTACCTCATAAAGGGCACTTCGTCTTAGAAAGAAATATTAGATCGAGTTGAACAATCGAAAAAACACAATCTGCAGCTTTGACAAAATTCACGCGAATTTAGAAGGAAGTTCTGGATCTTAGAATGTATTCCCGTGGGAATTTTTAAACAATTGGGGACTCAAATTAAAGATAGTGGACGGCACTTTATCATAGGAGCGCTTCGATTTAAAACGAACACGAAAGCACATGGAAAAAAACAATAGAATCCTATCGTCAGCTCAAACAATATTGACTCGATAACATTTTTTAACAATGAAGTAGAATCATAATGTTTAAAAGAAAAAGTTCGAAATCATGTCAAAGAATTGCTTAATTTTCGCAGCCATTAGCTCGATGTGATTATCGATTTTTAATATTGTATAAAGTAATTGATCTTTGTTTAAGAAAATATTATAAACCGAGAATCACAACGATTGTCCGGGTCTCACCACGTGGAGGTTGCTGCGAGGGAGACCCACCCACCCACTTAGCGATTCTTTATCGTCCCACCCGACGAGAAATTACAAGATTGCAAAATTACAAAATACAAAAAAAATCCCTTTTAGATGTATGTACTCTTCTTAATACACATTTGACAGTGTTCTATTTTTTACCACTGTACAAACGAATAGTAAGAAGAGCCTAATTGGAAGCCTACCCGCCGAATTCTTAACCTGCCTAGTGATTCAGCTAATTTTCCTTTTGCATGCGCATGCATATGCTTTTTACATATTTTTTTCATTTGGATCACTTTTTGTGATTTTTTGTTTCGTTTTTACGTAATCCGCATGTATTTTGTATTTGACAAATATATTTGTAAATTTACTTTTGTTTTATTTTTTAACCACTAATTTGTTATGAGACTAGAGGGTAGCTACCCCAATTCAGTTTTTGTGATTTTGTGTTTCTTTCTTATGTAACTCCATTTATTTTGTATTTAACAAATATTTGCATATTTACTTTTGTTTTATTTTTTAACCTCTGTGATTATTTTATGGGAGTAGAGGTTAGCTAACCCAATTTTGCTAAAATGAAAATACAGACGCAAGATGCAACACAAATAACAAACAACACCAACATGCAACCATGCACACATACCAATTTACATAATACAATTTCTACATCAATCACAGTTGAAGTCGTGTGAATATTCAAATTCTTCCCCTTCTGAAATCATCTGAAACAAACTTAATTTTGTATTAGCACATGAAAAAAAATATAAAAAAATAACCCCCGAAAAATAATTGTCCACTCGATATATATTTCAAACAAACCCGCGAGTGGACCAATTTCTCGCAACGCTAATTGACAAGGTACGTATTGAACCTTTCAAAAAAACAAACGCGACCAGTGCATTATTTATTCGTGATGTTAATTGAACAAGTACAATATGGAAAACTCCCGTGCACTTTCAGTTTCTTTGTGCGCGACTCTAAATGGAAACGCGATAGCAGCCTTCAGAATTTATGGGGGAGGAAAGCAAAGACGAATCATTATTTCGCAACGCTAATATACAAATACTAAATAATAAAAATCTCGAAACAAACGCGAGCAGTGCATTATTTGACGTCACGCTAATTTATTAAATTCGATATAAAAAAACTCCCGTGCACTTCAATTTCTTTATACGCAACACTAAGGGTTATGCAATGGCTGCGAGTATTCAGGGGCAGCCATACCGGCTACCAGGGGCAGTCCTATCAGGGTGCAGTGCGGCATTGTGATTTGTCGGAACGTAGTTACGATGTTTCGCGAGCTATTAATTTATTCGCGGCATGCATTAAAAATGGCAAAGTCTACTGTTGGGGAGGACCCGTTCCTCCATTATCTCTCTTTGCCATTGTCAAAAACGTTATATAAAGAAATTCTGCTGTCAACGTTAATTGCAAACCGTTATGTTTCTCCCGGATCTCTAATCGAAACGAAGTAGAGGCGTAGCGAGATAGTTAGCGACTGGGTTTTCAAGCCCATAGAATCAACCCCGGATTCAAACGCTATGACACCATCCACCTGCCTGGACGTCGTAACGCCAGGACAGATGCGCCCCTTCGCTCAAAACGTTATTCCAACTCGCGAGTATACACTCCACGAGCTGGCCGCTTTGAGTATAGACCGAAGCCTAGTAACGCTGACTTTTTCAGTCAGAGATGGTGCCACGCGGTCACGAGCTGCGAGATCGCCTACTTGAAGAGTAGGTGAGATCTCTACTAATCTCGCCTCGCACATTCCCTACTTCCATTTCGATTTCAGCAAATCTAACCCTAATTCAACCCGTTTTATTTCTCTCGATTATCTAATCGAAACGAAGTAGAGGCGTAGCGAGATAGTTAGCGACTGGGTTTCCAAGCCCATAGAATCAACCCCGGATTCAAACGCTATGACACCATCCACCTGCCTGGACGTCGTAACGCCAGGACAGATGCGTCCCTTCGCTTAAAACGTTATTCCAACTCGCGAGTATACACTCCACGAGCTGGCCGCTTTGAGTATAGACCGAAGCCTAGTAACGCTGGCTTTTTCAGCCAGAGATGGTGCCACGCGGTCACATGCTGCGAGATCGCCTACTTGAAGAGTAGGTGAGATCTCTACTAATCTCGCCTCGGACATTCCCTACTTCCATTTCGATTTCAACAAATTCAACCCTAATTTATCCCGTTCTGATTGTCTCGCAACACTAATCTAAATCGCAACACTAATCTAAATCGCAACACTAGTCGCGTATGCCTGCACCACACCCGCACAGCCGTTTCGACTGCGACCACTTTTTCAGTGGATCGTTGCAGCTCGAGCATGGGCGCCTGAAATATCGAAAGTCTCGAACGCAAACGCGATTCTTTTACTGCGCAACGCTAATCCAACGAACAGAGCATCCAAAAGACTACTTTACTCTTTTTGCAAATTTATAAAAAAAAGTCAAACTCTTAAGAAATGGGTGGGATCAAAAATATTGCTGGAAACAGCAATCAAAATTGAAAAGGGAATCGCGACTATTTCATTCGCAACGCTACATGAACAATCTACAATGAAATTGATAAAAATCGCGAGTATTTCCGCAACGCTAACAATTGATCTCTGTTCAAAATCGACTAAATCAACACGCGTGGTTTTTTTTCGCAACGCTATTGCAAATCGCGGACGTGCCCATCTCGGCTGATCGTTGGGGCGGCGAGGCCTGCCCATGTGTACAACTAACTACTTCTACAACTACAATACTATTTTTATAGACGAGTACAGTGACAAGGTAGTAACGAAATGACTTCCCATCCGAAGATGCGAAGCCATTGTAGTTGCCCTCTTGAGCGACAGTTTGTCGGGGCCTCTTCGGCATATAGCCTCTTCTTTTTCTTCGGCGGTCCACCAAGCATCTGAAACCCTAAACGTGCTCGCAGCGAAAACGATCGACGACTTCCGAGACGAATCAAGTTTCGATAGAAGCCGATCGTTCCGCTGGTGCGATCGAGCAGGTGCGTAACGTTTCGAGGCCCTAATCCGCGCGCGTTAGCGTTCGCGTCCGCGTCCGCGAGAAGCTACACGAGCAGGAAGAATCGAACTCGAAGCATCCATTCGAACGTCATGCCTCGTTCGATTTAGCTTCGAGAACGAAATTTCGAGCTCTTCCAGTGACTGGCTTACCGTGCGAATCGCGGCCTACCCGAAAGAGAAAGCGGTAGCCAGCCCCGGCCCCTACCTACTTATTACGAACATTCACACCAAGAAGGTAAACTACCTACCTACCTAGTCCTATATTTAAAAAATGGCAAAAGACACAAGCACTCCAACACAGTCGCTCCACGGTTCTCACACATACGCCAGGGTGCAAATAGCCTAACACCTAGAGAGGATGTCCCGGGACGCCTCCGACACCCTAACGTTTGAATCTCATGCAAACACTCTAAAGGTACGTACCAGTTTTCCTGAAATCGACTGACAATGGCAGTGATCATTGCGAGATAAATCGACAAATTGAAATAACTGTATTTTAGACTGAATTAAAATTGAATATATTTTTGAATATATTATGAACACATTCCACGAAGATCTATGTAGCATGTCACAGATCGACAGGAATATGTGCTATTGAATCTAAACCAAAGAACCGACGCAATTCCACTGCCTAATAACAGACACACACAAGTGGAAAATACGTCGTGCACGATACACTAACCATTGTCAGTCGCCACACATATGATTAAAATAATATTCCATGTACCCGTTGCTCTCACCCTCCCGAGTAGCGCCTGGGCACGCGAGAGGATTCGAGCAACGAGTAGGGAATCTCAATTTCCTGAAAATCCTAACTAAAAGAATCGGTTAGATATTTTACGGGCTAATATTCTCGCATTTTTGAAAAATGACTATTCAATTTAAATTATTAATTTTAACTTTTCATTTAAAATTTAGTATTAATTTACAAATAAAATATTTTATTGTTGGGAAGGGTAAGGAATATTTATTTAAAAGATTTATTTAGTTCAAAGATTCTAAAAATATTTTAAAAATGATTTTCATCTATTCTTTTATTTATTATTCTTTTTGAAAATATTTAAAAACCCTCGGACGATCCTTTCGACAAAGCAAAGTTTTTAAAGAATAAGAAAAATAAATGAATTTGCTTTGTCAAAAGAATCTATCCGTCGCGAATCGCCTTTTTTGTACGTGGTATCTAATGCTTCCGGGCAATTCAAACGAATTTCAAAATGCAAACGAATATCAAGATGATAAAAAGTGGCTCTAGTAATTATGTACCAAATTACGGAAGATTATCTTCTCGCAATTTGGGAATTCAATTATCAAAAAATTTTATATTTAAAAAAAAAACGCGACGTACAAAAAGACCCTACCTAGCTAAGAAACAGATTACTACCCGCGGGAACGCTTGGCGTTTCCACGGTCACTGTACTCGTAAAAATGAACTACACAAATCAAGTAATGGACAATCACAAATCTAGTAATAAAAAAGTGATGTTTTTCCGCTTACTACTTGTTGGGGGGAGAGAAAGTTACGTTGCCTCCCCCTTGAAGGAAACGCGACACGTTGCCTCTGGATCGCAGCTATCGATGGCGTTCGACGATCGATGCATTCTGGAAGAGTGCGCAATATACCTCAATACCAGATACAACAGACAATTAGTATATTCGATTCATCTATCACATGGTGAAATTAAATATAAACTTACCAGGATTATGTGGATAAAGTATAGAGGAAGGTTCTTCCACGATGAATTACGATGAATTACGTTAGCCATATTATCCTTGTTTCCAACGCGACAAACTAAACAAGATGGACCAAACTAAATACTACACTTTCGAACGAGGATTCCTACAATCTCGATTAGAGATTTCAAAAGACTAGATTTTTTTAGTAATGGTCCAATTTAATGGAGAGATTAGACGAACAATCGATACTAGCGTTGGGCTCGACACAGATGCACAGTAGCAGCCCGGCCTGCGCGCTCAAAAAGTTGTTTCCGCGGAATTCGTCCTGGCCGGAAAACGAAAAGGTCGGAGACCTAAGGCTTACAATCGTACTTCTGAGCCCATGTTCCAGGGTGCCATCGGGGGACACCATGTAACAATATCTACTACAATTACGATTGTACGCGATAGGATACGGGCTGCCAGGACCACCACCTTCCTCTCGAGACACAAACTCGCTTGTTCTGCCCCCCAGTGTGCCACCGAAAAATTTACAGAAACAACTCCGAGCAGAACTACAGGGTGATAGCTGGGTACCAACCGAAGCCAGCGATCGTAATCGATTGCACCCGAGAAGCGGGTACAGGTGCATCCGCGATGGACAACATTGCCAGCAATATGCGATCAATCAAATTAATTTATTGCTACTACTACACGTAATGAATAATCATTCATAAAATACATCTATTTATTTAACTAAGTAGAGGCGAAGCGAGATAGTTAGCGACTGGGTTTCCAAGCCCATAGAATCAACCCCGGATTCAAACGCAATGACACCATCCACCTGCCTGGACGTCGTAACGCCAGGACAGATGCGCCCCTTCGCTCAAAACGTTAGTTCAACTCGCGAGTATACACTCCACGAGCTGGCCGCTTTGAGTATAGACCGAAGCCTAGTAACGCTGGCTTTTTCAGCCAGAGATGGTGTCACGCGGTCACGTGCTGCGAGATCGCCTACTTGAAGAGTAGGTGAGATCTCCACTAATCTCGCTCCAGACATTCTCCACTTTCATTTCAAATTCAGCAAATGCAACCCTAATGCAACCCGTTCTGGTTTTCTCGGATACATAATAAAAACGAAGTAGAGGCGTATCGAGATAGCTAGCGACTGGGTTTCCAGGCCCATAGAATCAACCCCGGATTCAAACGCTATGACACCATCCACCTGCCTGGACGTCGTAACGCCAGGACAGATGCGCCCCTTCGCTCAAAACGTTATTCCAACTCGTGTTTATAAACTCCATGAGATAATCCACGAGCTGGCCGCTTTGAGCATTGACGGAAGCCTAGGAACGCTGGCTTTTTCAGCCAGAGATGGTGCCACGCGGTCACGTGCTGCAAGATCACCTACTTTAAAGGGTTACGTGCTACGAGATCGCCTACTTGAAGGGTCACGGTGCTGCGAGATCGCTTAGTTGTAGGTGAGATCTCCACTAATCTCGTACAGACGCTCTACTTCGATTTCAATGTTTTTAAAAATCCTATTCATAATACCGAGCAACGATAACACCGCTGCAATAAATTAAATGATATTAATCGAAGTAGAGGCGAAGCGAGACAGCTAGCGACTGGGTTTTCAAGCCCATAGAATCAACCCCGGATTCAAACGCTATGACACCATCCACCTGCCTGGACGTCGTAACGCCAGGACAGATGCGCCCCTTCGCTCAAAACGTTATTCCAACTCGCAAGTATACACTCCACGAGCTGGCCGCTTTGAGTATAGTCCGAATTAACGATCTAGTAACGCTGGCTTATTCAACCAGAGATGGTGCCACGCGGTCTTGTGCTGTGAGATCGCCTACTTGAAGAGTAGGTGAGATCTCCACTAATCTCGCTCCAGACATTCTCTACCCCAGTGTTGTCCAAACGCGTGCCGAGCTACATTACCAACGATTCAACAATTTAAAAAACTAATTGATTTTTAATTGAAACAATGTTCGTCTAATCTCTCCCGTCGTACATTCGTTTAACATATAGTAAATATATAAACTAATTATGCTACAGCTATCGCAAGGATGTTGGCCTCCAAATGTGGAACCTCGACAAATGTAGGCGCTTTGGGGTATGACGGGCGTGATAGCCGCGATCTGGTTTCTGCAGGTCTATCAGGCCCGTTCATGCCTATGGAAATTGTAGCCAATACCCTCCAGAAGGTGTCACGCTAGCGACGTGATTCTGAGTCACCAGTCCACTATTATATACTCGCTCGTACTCAATGAGAGCGCTACGTCAGGGAGCGGGGCACCCGCCGTGCTCACCAAAATAATACATGCTATCACGTAAGTGACTGCACAAAATAATACCGAACCCGGCGGGCGGTCTTTAACGGTCAAACAGGCTGCGAGATATCGGTTTCATCTCCACATGACACATTTTGGTTTGTCGAAAGTTATTAAAACTTTCAACAATAGGGTACTGGCTACTGGCAAAGTCGAGTAGCCAAACCACTAATTTGCGATAACTATCTACATGAATCTTGGTTAACAATGGATACCAGCTAAACAACGGGTAGATGGAAAATGTACCATTCAATGCACTCTGCCCGATACCACATCAAAGCACCGGAAGCGTGATCGATTGATCCATTTTGCATCTGTAACATAGGTGTGACTCTACTCTAATGAGGGAATTATTAAAAAAAAAAAAAGCTCCCTCAACAACAAGTGACTCTACTGCTGGATCCTTCTATTAAAAGGGAGATGGAGGATCGCTCACAAAAGAGATCGTTACAATCGTGCCCGGCTGATAGTAATATAATTACGGCGCGGACCTGCCGGTAAAGCCTCTGAGTGTCGCAAGGGCCTCAACATTGAAAGCCCACGTTGCCTAAGCACGGCCAGATTGAGTACGCCTTGTTGAGGCCCAAGACCCCGCCCAATTCTCTAGCAGGTCGAGCTGTACCATCGCCAGCTCTCCGATTACCCAGAAAAAAAGGGTACGCGAAAACTATCCGTCAATCGGACTTGTAACGATCTACGAATAATCATTTAATTTAAAAATTGACTCGAGAATACTATATGCAAATAATATTGCATCCATGGAATAAAAGATCGATCCATCTCCCTTTGTTTAACCTACCCTACCTACCTACAGCTTGGCAAAATATGAAAATATTTAAATATTTACAAATATTTACTCGCGACGCGGGTCTCGCTGGATTTCCCCGAAAATCGAGCGGTACCAGAAAATCGAATGCTTACCTGAGAAGCAGGTGGAAATAAACGAGCAAAGCAAAGCCAAGCAATAAAATATCATTTATAATTCTATATGAATTATAAAGATATCTCACTAAAATTCTAGAAAATCTACCTGAACTGTGAAGTTATTGTTATGGCAAAGCATGAACTTTAGAAAAAGAATTTAAAAAAAATTTTCATAAAAGATATGTAAAATGTGCCTAACTTCTAAACGCGTTCACGAACGAATTATATAATATACATGGAAACAAGGGTGGCTAACGTATAAACGGAAGGGGGAAGTCCTCGTCGAGACAAGGTTACCTTTAAAATATTAATTAGAAACAAATAAATTAGAATTTGTTTCGAACTATCCGGAAAGTAAAATACAATAAAATGAATCAAATTTATGATAAATGATGACAAAATTTTTTAATAAATTAGTATTAGAGAAATTTCGTATACAAAAATATTCACACAAATAACCTTTATGCTAATAAAATTGTAAGTAAAAACAAATTTTAAGAGGATAGATTTATTTAATAAGAAATTTGTATATAAAAATATTCAAATAATTTTTATGCTAATAAAATTGTATGTAAAAATAATATTTAAGGGGAAAGATTTATTTAATAAGATATTTTCATATAATATTAATAATATTTATTCAAATAATATATTATATAGACATACAGGTGTCCCAACCGATTTTGACATCGTAAATTGATGTATTAAAAAATACCTCATTCCATTTAACGAAACACAATTTATATGACCTTTACACGACCGCTCACGAAAAAACTAATAACATTAGATTATTCTCCACTCGATACCATTCAGGTTTCCTCTGTAACATTTTTTGATAGGAGTAACAATAGTGAGAAAATCAAGATGTCAAAATTGGACAGGACACCCTGTATATTTATATATACATAATATGTTTTATATAAGTTTATGGTATTATATGATCTATTAAATATTCAATAGTTTTATTAAATTTTTTATGGTATAATATAAAATGACTATTAATTTTTCATCATTAATTTGCAAAAAAGATGTTCAATAACAAAGTTTAAATGGAAAGATATATTGATACTCACATCCTCTGCTACTTGAAGAAAGTACAACTCGTTGCGCGCTGAATATCGTCTAGCGATCTCGGCTATACATGTCTTTCAATTGATTTTCCTTCAGGCTCTGTGACGGAAAGAATAAATTCATTAATTTTTCGACCAAGCAACCGTCAAAATCTAAATCCGAATTAGTAGGAAATAAATAATTCGGATTGAATATAAAATCAAAATTAATTAGAACGGAAATTATTTAAATAATTAAAAATAAATAAATACAATTGATCGTTACGACACAAGAGTAAATTATCGCAAGGAGGCAGTACGATTCGAGAATAAATTCAAATCAATTGAAAATAAATAACTCCCTTGAACACAGAATTAATTTTAATAAAAATTAAGGTAAATAGACTTGATTTCTATCGGATGATGCAACACAGAAACGGTACGCACCATATAACAGTTCCCGTTTTGCGTTGTACACTGCGTCTTCATAACAAACGACGCGACGTGCAGTTGTCAAGGTCAGAGGGATTCTCGGAGATAACGAAATGTACGTGCAACCACTTCGACTTCTGCGTATACAATGAGTTTGCGATCGGATCCTTGCGACCGATTTCCACCGATGTTCGGCGATCTCTCCCGAATAAACTACACACCGATAAATAAACCATTCAATAAAGTCAGTAACTACGCGCAATAAAAAAGAAAGATTCAAGTACCTGTATGTTATTTTGTAAATAATGACAGGTATCCCAATGAAAAAAAACAATGCTACTTCTAATTGAGAAAAATGTTAGCCCCTCTCCCAGAAGATTATGCCAAAAATATTTAATACGTACTGAAGTATTGCTTTGAGTATCATTTTTATTGCACCATAAAAATTGTCATGAAATACCAAGGGAGAGACAGAGAGAGAGAGGAGTCAGAACGACATGCTACTATTTTAATTTGTGATTAGTTTTTTAATGAATGAACAGTAAATTAATTAGTGGGATGATATATTATACAACATAGTCATAACAGAAAGAATAAATTCGTTACTTTTCAATCGACCGACTGTCAAAGTCTAAATCCGCCTTAATAGGAAATAAATAAGTCAAGTTGAATATAAAATAAAAATTAATATGAACGGAAACTAAATAAATAATTAAAAATAAATAATTAATCATCACGACGCAAGAGTAATTTATCACGAGAAGGCCACACGATTCGAGAATAGATTAAAATCAATGAAAAATAAATAACTCGCTATAACACAGAATTAATTTTAATAAAAATTCATGAAAATACTATCGATTTCGATCGAATGATGCAATACGGAAACAGTACTTACCATATAACGCTCCCTGCTTCGCGTTGTATACACTCCGTAAGAAACGACGCGGTTGACAAGGTCAGAGGGAGACTCGGAGATAACGCAACATACATCCTTCCAATTCGACTTCTGCGGGTGTTATGACACCGCGGTCGGATCTTTGCGACCGATTGTCACCGATGATTGACGATTTCCCCCGAATAAAAATCGGTGAGCCGATCATGGCCGAGGACACTCTGCATACGGTCGATTAAACCGTGGAATAAACTCTGTGACCACGCGCAATAAAAAAAAGGTTCAAATACGTGAATGCTATTTTGAAAATAATGTGACGTATCCCAAGAAAAAAAGCAATACTACTTCCCTTTCAAGAAAAATGTGGGGCCCCCTTGACCCACCTCAGAAGGTTATCCCAAAAATACATACTTATTACTCCGAGAATGGTTTTTATTGCTTGTTTTTATAAAAGATTTCATGAAACACCAGAAGGGGAGAGAGAGGCAGGGGCCACAACGAAATTTGTGACAAACTAATTTCTGATTATCTATTCAATGAATCAACGATTAATTAATAATTATGTTCATGTACTTACATCCTCTTCACTTTGAAGCGAATGTAATGCCTTCAGATGGATGAATGAATGGAGGGATGGACTGTTTTCTCTTGGTGGACTCTGTAACAGGAAAAACAAATTCATTTAATTTCAATAGATCAACCGTCAAACAACAAAGCGGAAGCATTAGAAAATACACGCTTTACGATCGTCCGTAAATCATTAAGAAAGTCAAATGTAAAATCAAAATTAAATGAACTAGATTTCTATTTCACGATAAAACACAAACAATTAAGATATTCGTTTAAATTAAATCGATCGTCCTGGCACCCAATTATCGCAAGAAGATAGAAGATTCGAGAATCAATTTAATAAATCAATGAAAAATAAATGACTCGCTTGAACACAGAATTAATTTTAAAAATAATGAAAATACAAATAAATAATCTTGATACCTATTGAGGGGATGAAACAGGGAAACGATACTATATATATAATTATTTTTTTAATTAATTCTGTATTTAAGTGAATTATATATTGTTTACCGATTTTTATTTCTTCTACAATCGTGTCGTTGCCTCTCGCGATAATTTTCTCTTGTGTCATAGTTTTGCAGTACATAGAGCGCCACTAATCATAGACAAAAAAGCCCATAACAAGCAATGTCTATAGTGATCTTGTTTGTCGCTGCATGAAATAGCGCTGTGCGGACGTTTAGTAAGAGCAAGTAAGAGCAAGTAATTTGTGCCGGAATTTACATTACGTCTTATGGGAAAACGGCACGAATGATTTGCTGTTGTAATAAATATTCAATACTCTTCATTATGCATCATCATAAAATTTATTTGAAAATTGTTGCGTTGTTGTTGTGGTAAAATGTGGTCAGTTATTTAACAAAATTTACAATACCGACATTCTAACAATCTACATTATCGACATTCTAGCAATCTGCATTATCAACAACCGCCACAAAAATTTCACTTTACTGCTATGTGGCGCACGTAGCTATGATAAAGTTGTTCAAAGAGAAGAATGAAGCATGTCCGTCTGTAGTTTGCCTATTTCATGACCCTGTGCAATCACGTTAACCTCGGATTGGATCGATTGGATCATACATTATAAGAGTGTATGCAACTTGTGTGCCTCCAAGTGTAAGTTACGTTAAAAAATTGATAAACGTAGTATTCTACAAAGTTAATCAGCAAATTACAAAACAGGTGGTGGCAGAATTGGATAACGAGGAAGGTTATGTAATCAGTGGACGACGTCTATGCACTTCTGTTGACCAGTATTTAGGTTGAATAAAAGTTGTCTAATATGGGTATTCTCAGCCAGATTTATCGGGTCACTGTCACTCTCCAGATTGTAACGGCATATTACATCCGTACGTAATTGTTGAACTATTATTTCAATTAGCGGATAATTTCTGATATTTTTGGTGATACGTTTGCTATATTAATCTTCATCGTTTTTTAGTTGTGTCAGCGGAACATGATATCACGAAAGATCCACTTGAAAAAATTGGACAATTCAAAGATTGGCTATTAAACAATCAAACGATTGAGCCACCACAACCGCATCCACATACACATAGTAAATAATAGCGTAACATTATGTTAACCCTTTTAGTGCCCATCGAAACGTATATCATTGTTAGGCACTAAAAGTGTAAAATGTAAAAATGCCACTAGTTGTAAGATGGGAGAGAATACCAATAGCAATTAGATCCCAAAAATTTTATTAAAAAATAAACTTGCAAGGTAATATGCCCGAGTCCTTTTTAAACATCTCTCTCCCAATGAAAAAAATAATCTTGGCCATTTTCAAATAGCTACATTTTATCGTAGCATATCATCGTCAACTCAAATCTGTTCAAAATCTTTTTATGAAACAGTTCATAAAGAATTTTGGAAAGATTCTCGTTATTCATATCTGTGGCTTGCATCTCCATAAACGATCCTGTCCTTTTACTCCGTGAATATCAAATCTTAAAATATATTTGAATCGTCCACGTCAAAGTGTAATTTAAGCTCTACTAATTGAAACAAATATTATTTAAGAAAAAGGACAGTTGAAAATACAATGTAAAAGAATTCTGTGTTTGCAGCTGTATATATGTTACAGTAAATGTGATAAATCCAGTTTTCTGTATGATCACTGGTATAAATCCAGTGAATGTGACAAATTCTTGAATATTTAACTAACCATAACTAATCCAGACCAAATTTAGTGGTGATTATATATAATAATCGGCAATTATACATAATTACCAGATTAATCACATATATAATCTCTACTAAATTTGGCCTGAGTTAGGTCTGGGTTAATTGTTAATTTATTTTATTAATTTAGCTGGCCGGTTAATTTGATAAAAATTCAAGAATTTATCACATTCACCGGATAAATTCACCTTTTGATATTTTTTCGTAAATGCATTAATAATGGAGTTATGGCCTGAAACAATTGCATGGCCCACCCTGTATTTCACACAAGAGTGCGAATCTAATCAACCCACGAGAGCCAAGCCTGCACACGAGTGTGGCCCAGTTAACAGAAGAAAGTTGAAGAATTCAACAAGAGCAAGATAACGAAGTCGAATCAATGAATGAAAAGAGAGCATCGAAGAATCCTTGGCCCACCCCATGACATAAGGCGGATTACCCTTAAAAAAAATGTGGTCAACCTTGTTGAAGGTACACCAGTATTTGGCGACCCTTAGTCAACCTCTAGATGGCCCCTAGCCCCAAGGCCCACAATCCTTCCACTCCTGCCACAGCCCCCGGCTCGACTGACTGAAGTTCAGTCACTGAACGCGCCCGCTGAGCTCAGTTGCGCACGTGCGCAGCGATGCGCAACTCTCCCCACTCCAACTAATTTCTGTACGTCTCGATCGCTGAAATAAACAATTATTAATTATAATTTCTGGCTATTTAATATTAAACCTACCACTGCCGATCGAATGACCGGTTTTAAATTTTTCACTTCGCAAATTATTGAAATTATGAAGTTGCTTACGTGGAAATTGATTCGAGAAATTTTTGTATCCAAGCACATATTGAGATAAAAATTGCACAAAATCTAAATAAACAGAGCCGTTTCATTTTGATAATGAAATTTTTCATCATGAAAAAGACGTCGTTTTTACGTCTGAAAAAGACGTCTATTTAGGGCGTAAGACGTTCAGACCTTAAATAGACGTAAGAAATACGTGTTTAATACGTCGCGTGCTATCTGAGCGTTTAGTGCTCGGTATAATTAGTGTTAATGGTTATAACGATTCCATTTGCCAACGATGTCGACAAGCACTCCCTTGATTATCTTGCTATCTAATCTTTTAGTAAAAACAGCTAATAGAACTCGAGATGCAATGTAACTTTTAACACGCGAATACTATACCAAGCATAATTATATCGAGCAAATGTAATTAATTAATTTATTATCCCTGCTTGCTTAATGATTAGAACAATTCCTTTTGCTAACGATGTTGTCGAGTTTGGCTATTTTACCATGTATTGTTTATAGTAAAAATGGATAATAGTACGAGATACAGAGATACAGAGTAACTTTTAAAGCATGCTCATTTCCCACAGTTTTATACAGAACTAGTACAGTTTGCAATTGCTTCCAACACTTTATGACTAGTAGACGACACTAGGTCCTCGAACAAAATATCAAATACATCTTTTTGTTAGTATTTCTTAAGATTTTCCGGACTCTGTCTAATTAACTATTACGAATAATAATTTTTCAGAAAAACAGTTTCATTGGTTCAATTGTGCTCTTCACTGCAGCTACACTGCAATCATCATTATTAGACAGCAGATCTTCATGCAAAGTGAAAATTTTCAATAAAAATTGCAACAAACTGGAGTGAACTAGAAATTTATTTTCTTTCGTAATGTGTTTAATATGTCGAAAGTAATATAACAATATTTTAAAATTCTTTCAATGTTTTTACTGTTTTAAGTTACATCTATTCATTTCTGTTATAAATGCACAAAATTCGCTGGCTAATCATTATCAATCCCAAAATCTCTTGATAAAGCAGTTCATATAGACGACCTCAGGGAACGAGGAGCATGCGCAACAGCAATTTGCAACCCCCGCGCGCGAGAGACCCTGCCCAGTCACCCCCTCAACATCGAAGTCCAAAACGCATCCGAGCCACGCATTTCAAAGTGCAATCTACTCGACCAATTGCAGCGGGTGCTGTTCGACGAAATCGACAGGCGAAAATAGAAAACAGAAGAAGAAATTGTTGCGTGTGTGCGCGTCGGGTTGATGTCCGGTAAAAGTTGTTAATTTATTTTCGCGAGAATGGGGCAGGGTGTGTGCCGGCGGATCGGACGGCAAGAAAGGAAATGCACTTATTGGCCAGCGTCTGGGTACTCATATTGATCCACGGCGGTGGCCGTGGAGTAAGGGTGTCTGCGGGTGGGACACCTAAAACCTGCCCAAAATGCATTTTTGTTTGCGGCTCGCGCGTCTTCTCCTGATATCCGCGGCCTTTTGCGTCGGTAAGCGATTGCCAAACAATTATCGCAATCGGTGGAACGTTTCTGGCATTGGTCGCGGTTCGTTTCGTCTATTAATCGTCGTCGTTTCTCAGGTCTGTGCTCCGAAGATGAGGAGAGGTTGGTCCGAGATCTGTTCAGAGGATACAACAAACTCATCAGACCAGTTCAGAATATGACGGAGAAGGTGCACGTGAACTTCGGCCTGGCTTTCGTGCAGCTGATCAACGTGGTGAGATCTCATTATCATTATTTGCCTCCGCCTTCAAAATATTATCTCCACGAAAACAATTCTATTTCTCGAGCGTTCTGTTTGATTCAGCGCTATTTCGTATTGTCATGGAAATTGCGAACTCTTCCGAATTGTTTGAATTATTCGTTATGTTGTTTTGCCTCTTCCATAGCGTGCATGGGCGCGTCAGTTCGCCCATGCATATTCGCAATAATAACAGACGCAAAGATCATTGTGTTGATTTGTGCTGCATTTCGTCTGCTACAATTCTGTGTTACAGTACCCCGTCGTGAATTTTGCATAAAATTAATAAATAAAATAATTTTAATAGTGCAATAGAATAGTCAGTGCAACACAATCAATGAAATAGAATAATAATTTTAATAATGTAATAGAATCCAATAAAACTAATTTTAATAATGCAATAGTATCGTCATTTGTAACACGATGGAACTGTAGATAAGCTATATTTGCTAATATATTATTATTCGAAATTATTTAAAAAAAATTGTATAGTCTATTTCACAAGTAAATTTTAGCTGAAAAATATAAGTAATATATTAAAAAACACATTTTTATTATTTTATGTATCAAATATCTTTTCTTATTGTACGAGTTAAAAATATGTTAAATTTACACGTCGCGATACGGGTCGTTTATGATAACATATGCGTTAAATATAACGGTACTGCGTACATTGTACCTTGTGCTTTTATGTGGAACTTAGCATAAATAGCAACCTTAATTAATTTCTAGAATGAGAAAAATCAAATTATGAAGTCAAACGTGTGGCTGAGATTCATTTGGACGGATTATCAATTGCAATGGGACGAAGCTGACTATGGCGGTATTGGAGTACTCAGGTTGCCGCCTGACAAAGTATGGAAACCCGATATCGTGTTATTCAACAAGTACGTACCGCAAAATTTTTCAATTAACAATTACTGAAATTATTTATAAAAAATGTATGCCCGATGATTTCACACGATGAACTCAATATTGAGTTAAGAAAAAATGTTTGATAATTGCCATACGTATTTTGCATTTTTTAAGGCAATAATGCCACAATTTTTCCACACTTTACCACAATTCTCATAATCCTTCCTCAACAAATACATGTAAAAAAACATTAAGTATCACTAGACTATAGATTTGATGCATTTCCCGACAAAAAGTTGTATTATTGTGCAACTCGCTAAAATTATTCGCAAAAGATACGAACGTCTGCACGGCTCCAGCAACCAACGCAGACAATGTTTACTCTGAACAAAATCCGCAGTCGAATCATCACACGTCCCATGTAAAATCGCGTTAATCGCACTCCGTCAATAGACAAAACAACTGCGTGCGGGTCACACCTCTTTCCGTTCAATTTGGAATATAAAGGTCACACGTAAATTTGATTGACTCGCTCCGCAAAACTTCGAAGTGAAAGCCTCGGCCAAATAATTGAATGCATCGACCTATTTCCAGCGCGGACGGCAACTACGAAGTGCGCTACAAGAGCAACGTTCTAATTTATCCGAACGGCGACGTCCTCTGGGTGCCTCCAGCGATTTACCAGAGCTCGTGCACCATCGACGTCACGTATTTCCCGTTTGATCAGCAGACCTGCATCATGAAATTCGGATCTTGGACATTCAACGGTGACCAAGTCTCACTGGCCCTCTACAACAACAAGGACTTCGTGGACCTGTCCGATTACTGGAAAAGTGGCACTTGGGACATCATTAGCGTGCCGGCGTACTTGAACACCTACCAGGGCGAATTTCCAACAGAGACGGACATCACCTTCTACATTATCATCAGACGCAAGACATTATTCTACACGGTGAACTTGATCCTTCCGACAGTTCTGATCTCATTCCTCTGCGTGCTGGTATTTTATCTTCCCGCGGAAGCTGGCGAGAAAGTCACGCTGGGAATCAGTATTCTGCTATCGTTGGTCGTGTTTTTGTTGCTGGTCAGCAAAATCCTGCCACCGACGTCGCTCGTGCTACCGTTGATCGCCAAGTACCTTCTATTCACCTTCATCATGAACACCGTCAGTATTCTGGTGACCGTTATCATCATAAACTGGAACTTCCGTGGACCCCGGACACACAGGATGCCGCAGTTGATCAGGAAGATCTTCCTCAAGTACCTGCCGACCATACTGCTGATGAGAAGACCGAAGAAGACCAGGCTCAGGTGGATGATGGAGATACCGAACGTGACATTGCCCACGTCTACTTATTCGGGAAGCCCAACAGAGTTACCGAAACACCTGCCAGGCTCGTTGGCCAAGTCGAAGATGGAAGTCATGGAGCTGTCCAATCTTCATCATCCGAACTGTAAGATCAACAGAAAGGTTCCTCATACTACCAGCGGTTCGAGCGCCGCTGGAGGAGAGGGTTTGGCTGATAGAAGGGGATCCGAGAGCTCGGATTCGGTGCTACTCAGCCCGGAAGCCAGCAAGGCTACGGAGGCTGTCGAATTTATCGCTGAACACTTGAGAAACGAGGATTTGTATATACAGGTAAGTTCCTGAGCGGGGAGGGTCGATGCATTTTAAGAGAAGAAAATCGTGCAGAGTCTTTAAACGTTTAAATCGAATGTACAGGGTGTATAAAAATTATGTGTCACGAATACCGTGGAGATCTGTTAAAAAATTGGACCGCAAAATTGACCTTGACCCTTTCTTTTAAGGTTAAAAAATTGTTTATCGTATTCATCGCAAGGAACAAAAGTCTCAATGGATCAATGGATCTCAAGTGAACCGTTCTCTTTAAAAACGACTTTGAAGTTTCGTGAATTAATTTCTTCCATATGTCCACAGGGTTTCCCAAAATGGTATAAACGTGTAGTGAATGATTCTACATGAGAAAATAAATTGAAAATATAGGATAAATTTTTTTCGTTGACGCCTCGTTTTCGAGAAAATTGACTTTAAAAATCCGTCAAGTTCGCGTGCCTAACGTTTGGAACAAGTAGAATTAGTAGGTCATGAACAGACGCGTCAAACGATCGTCATTCAAGAGCACGCGTGTTCGCTGAATTTTCAAACATTAATTTCTCGAAACCGAGGCGTCAAATGAAAAACATTTATTCTCATATTTTCAACGAACTTTTCACTAACATATTATCAATTTATTTTCTCGTGTAGATTTATTTTCTCCTATAGACATATGGAAGAAATTAGTTTATGAAACGTCAAAGTTGTTTTTTAAGAGAACGGTTGACTCAAGACCCATTGTTCCTGTGAGACTTTTACGATACGATAAAAAATTTGTTAACCTTAAAAGAAAGGGTCAAATTTAATTTTGCGGACAATTTTTTTAACAAATCTCCACCGATCCAGAGGTATAAAATCTCTTCACGGTATTCGTGACCTATAATTTTTATACACCCTGTACTTATTTCAACGTTACTATACTTTGTAAACTAGATTAACCGAATCGACCGAAATCAAAAGACAGTGTTCAGCTATAATTTGCTTACTGTTTGCAGACAAGGGAAGATTGGAAGTACGTAGCAATGGTAATTGACCGACTACAGTTGTACATCTTCTTCATCGTAACAACCGCGGGAACCATCGGGATCCTGATGGACGCGCCGCATATATTCGAGTACGTGGACCAGGATCATATTATAGAGATCTATCGTGGAAAATAATTTCCATGGAACTTAGCAAATTATACAATTGCGTGCCACCCTCGCAACAATTTTTCTCTGAAACATCATTACGATCTGAATCCGATCGAATTATCTTTTCTTGCAGTTATACAAAAACTGATTTACGATTCGATCAAATGCTCGGTTCAGTTGATATTCGAACTGTCTGTTGTAATATTGCAGATATTTCAAATTTTTTTCCGAATGATTACGAAGTTTACTAATTATCGATTTTACTTCGTTCCATGCGACTACGATTACCGTCTTCTTCTTCCGTCTAACACACGCATTGCTTCTTTTGTGAGTCGACAATGTCGCGAAAGTTGTCAAAGCAAAACGCTCAGCATTCAACGTCGATCAGTTTGTAAACGATCGATCGTTTCTTCGTTTTATACTCGTGAACGACTATCAACGTGAAAGGATCGCAACTTACGTCAAGAAAACAAAGCTCAATGGCACTCGTTGCATAGTAACGTACCACTTAAATTAAATTAAACTAAGCGTTAGAGATTACTGCTAATAATACCGAATCCATTTGAATTCCGTTTCGTTGCGTGACGATCCAAGTTTTCCAAAATTCAGGTTCTCCAACGCGAACGATTTTCGTGATCCATTTATTTCTAGAAGGTAACAGAGACGTTTTCATTGACCGTCGATCGTCAAAGAAGTATGGTAGGCTTTGGCCGACGATGTCTTATATTGTTAGAATTAATCATGGCTGCCTCCACGATTAATTGTCTTCCTTCGGAACCTTTGTCGTATGCATGCCGATACGGATGCGGATTGAATCCAATGAAAATGATAAAAGAAAAAAAAAATGAGTCACTTAGGAAGTCACCGTTAAAATCAATGTCCATTGATCGCCTGTTCTAGATGAGTAACTTGGGTAATATCGGGAACCGGATAAACATAGAACGTAGATATCAAATAATTTTGATATTAATCGTGCTAATTACCGTCGCCATTATTGTAATCCAACATGGGACAGGTTTATAAACCTGTGAAAACGCCGGGGAGCCGTGATGAAATCCATTCACCGACTGGCTGACGCATTTCGATTTTTCTACTGTTTTGCTCTTTCGTCGGGATTGGTTTCGTGAACATTGCAAGCTACGTTATAACCTGACAGTTTCGTTTAGACAATAACAAAATTGCTAAATAATTCTCACGGAAATTTCGCTTCGAAGCATTTCGCGACAGACATGTCAATGTGCATAAGTAAATTAGTAAGTTTCTTTCTTAATCTTTTACCCCTCATACGCTCGTAGGGTGAAAATTCATCTATTTCATATTTTAAATACTGTACAACTTTTTATCAGTATATGATTGTGCCATTGTTCGAAGTATTTTATTAAAATATTACCAGTAAAACAGTTGATCGAATTAAAGTGTATGACGAAAATGGATTAACATCAACAGAGAATCTTTTGTCCAATTATTTTCGAGGAGTGCATGAGGGTTGAAAATGAGAGTATGATTACGTCGTTCACAAGTTTTATTATTGGACGGCGGATTTTATGCATTTATGAGAAAAATGAATAAGTGTAAGGACATTAGAAGAATATAAAATTATTAAACGAAAGAACACATGTTCGTGCATCTTCTAGTGTCAACTTAGAACGTTTTTATTTTGCATAAAGATCCGCAGTCTATTATTGTATCCAAGAGTGCAATGTTTCCAATAATTAGATAAATTTTATTCTACATGTCATGAATTATATTTTAACCTTTGGTCAGATGCAATTGTTCTAACAAATGCATAACACATTAATCTGAAAATTGCTATAGATTATCTTTTTATTAATTTCATAAATTCTGAATTTGATATAACAATATGCATAAATTACCTTGTTTAAATGTTTACTCTTTCTGTAAATTCCTTTTCCAATTGCGCTTGACCGAGCGTTAAAATAAAATCAAATAACTCTTGTCCCGAATAATTTGCTAATGGTTTTTCTAAAAATTAGTGTCGCTTCTTTACGCTTTCCCATGGTTTATCCGACGGAGAGAATAAATTGTAACGAAAATTTCGTGGAAGATTTGCTGATACGAAAACGCACATTAGAAGTACAATGTCACGGCCCTGCGTTCTTAATCGTTATAAATGATAAAGGTAAAAAAAAAAAAAATGTATCGTATATCAATATATACGGAAAATATCATATTCACACATACATGCATAACTGCGCAGATGATTGTTAAACGGTCATGTTTTCTCTAATAGAACGTTTGCTCCACTTGCAAAGAATGTTTATGGTTGCTCGTTAAAGATCGTTGATTTTTTCGTACCGATTGCCTACAGTTGTGCCTCGTGAGTCAAGCCCGTTGTTACGAGTGATGTTATATTGTATATATTACGAAACGAACAAAAAAAGGGAAAAGTACGAAACAAAAGGGAACCGGAAAAAAAGGATTTTATTTTGCTGTCACGGGAATCTCCATACCACGGTCGAGAGAAAACGTGGCAATATTCAAACAACAACAAAAACGAACAAACCGCCAAGGTATTCATTTACGTATACGTGCTCGAACGAATCATTCCGAACAAAAAAAAAAAAATCAATTGCATGTCGTTTTGATAATTTTATACTCGAGAACATAAATATAAATTGTAAAACGAGAATCCCGACCGAGTCCGAACGACGAACCCGGATTTACACGAATGTTCAATTGTAACGTCGACGCGAACGGAAATTCTGGCATGATGATGAAAAAAGAAAAGCGTAAACTATCGATTTGATATTTGCGAACGTTGCGAAGGAAAGCCAATGGTGTTTTATGAGACTCATCGAAACCTTTGCGATTCGTTGTCCTGTTTCGCGAAAACGACGCGTTTACATCGCGTAGCTTGCGTCAGGCCCGGGCAACTCCTTCCTCCACTTCTTCTTCTACCGATTCCTCCACTATCAACCATTTCGTATAGCCCTTGCCGTGCTCCTACGCACTCCTAATCGCCCCAACACCCTCCTACACTCCGCAGGAGTTCGTCGGGGACGAGACAAGAGTTGCCCAGACCTGTGTTACGTGCACGAGAGAACAAACGTAGCTCGCGATCAGAGCGACGAATTACACTCCTTGATAGAGCGACACGTGTCTTCCTTGAACAAGATACAATAACTAGAATTTAGTCCCCGAGAGTGGAGTAACTAGGTGATGCTTATTCATTTCTATACATTTTACTTCTATATATTTTATAGCCTTGTTCACTCGTGAATGCGAACGAATGATTGTGTATGAGAATCACGACGAGACGATTTTACGCGCATCCTACACAGCTCAACTGCGATTGAAGGTGTCAGTCATCATATCCTTTAATATTAGAGTGCTGATCCTTATGCAAAATTAATATTTTTCCGTATCGGTCGCAGGAACAGAGAGCAGAACAGTTTCTTTCGTACTTTGTAATATTCTTCATGAGAATTACTCGCTTCAACTTTTTCCACTGTTACCGTTTTTGTGATAAATGCATAAAATCCGCAGTCCAACTACGAAATTCTGCAAATTAGCACTTCGAAAGCGGTTTCCCTATTTTACGAGAAATAGTTGTTTGTTGAAATTTTAAAAAATGATTGCAAAATTCAGAGGTTTGTGGGAAAAGTAATTGGAATCGGAGAGGCTATTTGTTCCAGTAAAAAATGTCAGTTCTTATCTAAGGAAATTCTGGAAACAATGTGAAAATATTGAAACATTTCTATAGAGAAATTCAGTTTCTTAACATTGATTCACGATAGATATCTTTCCGCAATTTATGTCTGTTCAGTTCCGTCAGGAAAATAAGGCTAATTGTTTTTGGTATACTGACATCTTCAATTAACCCTAGAATACTAATGTATTTTTACGTTGACTACGTATCTTAAACTTCTCCTTGGCATCGATGTCAAATATAATAACGGTTAATTAGATTTTAAAAAGTGTAATAACTATTAAGTATACATACATTTATAATTGTTACAACTAACGATAATAAATGCGGCCATAAAAATATTAGAATTCTGGGGTTAATGTTATTTTAATATTCGTGTGAAAAGCTAAGCATGAGTTTTAGAGGTATATTTAAGCGGTTGTTCGATCGATCATTGTTAGACGAAATACGTTTCTCTCTTAAAAATTATTTTCGAATCGACGAGAATTTTAATCAATTTTTCTATGCAAATCGGAGCAATTTTTGCCTGTAGAACGATTGTTGTAAAAATTCTCTTATTGATTCTCACATGCAATTGCCGAAACGTTGTACCGTATTAGCTGTAACGATGGTAATTGTTCGGGATTAACGTTGGAACAAAACAAATCGAATTATTCTAGTAGCGTTGCAACAATCAGCGTGGAACGTGTTGAAATTCATCGCACAAAAGTGCATCGTCGATAAAGCGTGAACAGCGCTAGTCCGATAAACAGTTTTGCTCGTTTCTTCCGTTCGAAATAAACAAATTCCGTGAATTCTGCACCATTGAAACCGAACATCAATATTGGGACACTGTCATCGCTCACTAAGTACTACGTCAGCAGGTTCGTGAAATTTTCATTTCGTTCGTTTCTCATTTCTTAATTAATAGCGGAGAACGATATTTCTGAAATTTTATCAAAGAATGTTATAATAAACGTAAATATAAATTGTTAGAATAGTAAGAAGTGTGTTGAAATAGTTTTATGTAGACAATAAATTGTGCTGAATTATATATTCAAGGTGCCAGAAAAGTAATTCGTTTATTCATTCATTTTGTACGTGTGTGCGCGTCGAACGTGTTTTTCATAATATCGGTTGCTATTCACTTAGCATTCATTAATTGTTCGGAAATTCTTCCAAACAAAATGGCCGAAAGGTTACGCGCCCTTAATATGAAATCTCTCGTTTCCAATGGTACTCTCTCGATAAACATTTTCAGTTATGTAAGCCGACCTCTTATAGTTAAATCTCTTGTCTACTAGAGAAAAAGATGATCGTGCCAGCGAATGTACATTGATTTATCGTTACGTTGCGTATGTACAAAAAAAAAAAGAAATACGAGGGAAAGAAATATTGTCGAGCCGGAAATTTGTACTCTACCATATGCATGAGAAACGCCGCGAATATGTTCATGCAGGATATCGATTTTTCATTGGTAGGCATAACTTTAAGATAGATCGTTAGGTAGTTCTTTTTACAAGGAAATAAAGATTATTAAACGAAGTAAGTACTCACTTTGATTTCGCAAAGCGAACCTTTCCTCCATGATCCATCATCAAGATCATAATCATCATTACTTATGAATAGACTGCGGATCTTTATGCATTTATAGCAAAATTCAGTGGATGAAATTCAAAATTGTTGGAAAATTTAAAAAATTGAAGTTGTAAACCTACGATTTCTTCTCTATTAAAATCATTAATGGAAGAAATAACATTTAATTTGGTTTCTATTTCTTGCAATCGATGCAGACAATTTTTATTTTGCATAAACATCCGCAGTCTACTTATGAACGTATCAATATTACATGCCAGATCTGTCCAACTTCTTGTTCTCCCACCATCATTCAGTCTGTTCCCCCCACTACCAATCCCATGCACTTCTGGCTCTACGACCGTCGATCGTGTTAAATAATGGGGGAACATCAGCTTCCACCTTAGCGGAATGAAAAAGTGGGAGAACGGGCCACGAGTTCGACAGGCCTGCTATACGTATACTATTTTACTTGAATATAGTTTTTATATTGAAAATGTTTATAGATGTTCCAGTATGTGTTACTTTCAAAATACTAAATTCTATTTTGGCTAGCAGGAAAAAATCCTCGTACTTGTTCCTAATGAGTAGACTGCTGAAGTTTGTGTAAATTAATCAGTACAAGGAGTTCGAAATAATACAACTATGTTTCTCAATCGCTGAAATGTCATTTTCCTCGTAAATGCGTGTCCGCAGTCTTCCAATTAAAATATTTAATTTATAATTGCTGTTCAGAGAGAGAGAATGTAATGTTACATTTCAGACATTTATGCGATTATTGTGTAACAGATCGTGTTAACTATATAAGTCAACGTAAATCCTTTCTAAATATCAGAAATTGGCATGAGAATGAAAGTTGTGTGTTCGGTGTGCACAAGCTGGTACAATGATATAGCGTCTTACCAAATACGCGCGTGGTCGGCAATAAAAGTGTAGAGAAGAAGGAAATGGAAGACGTTTATTTTCATTTCATTTATTTCAACAATTTCATAATAACGTAATAATGTTAATAATATTACAATGCGGCGATTATGTGCTCACCAGTTAACAGGGATTTTCATATCGATCAACGTTTCTGCCTCGAAAAAGAGCCCAGCGTAGAAATATAACAAATTTATTATTATTCTTACTCTTAAATATCATTATATATATATATTTATATTTATATATCATTAATATTATTATTATTATTATTATTAATATTACCTTATTTAACGTTCTTCAATATGAATTTACTAATATCAGGCCAGGCTGTTGTCGAGGCATAATTAAAAATCAAGTGAGATCGAGGGTGAGTCAGTTCAATTGCATCGTCCCACCAGGGTCTACGGAAAAGGGAGTATCTTTTTCAATAATTTATTTTTTCCTTCAATTTTTGTTATTCTTCTCTGTAATTTGCATGTTAACGCAAATATTTTATTTCTCTTTTTTCTCTCTCTCTCTCTCTCTCTCTTTTTCTCTCTCGCACTCTTTCTTGCTCTCACACGTTCATTCTCCCTTTCTCTCTCTTTCATGCTATCACTCGAATTTCTTCAGTATACTCTTCGTTATCGCACGGGATTATTTAGTTTGTTGACGACTTCGACGTCTGGTGTAACGGTGGACAACAAGAGACGATTCTTCGTTAAAATATAGCGGGGAAGAGAATGCATTAGGTAGAGAAGAAAGAGATTCGTGCAAATTTGTTATTTTCATCGGGGTCTCATTGTCGCAAAAATCTCCTCGTGCTCGTGATCAGAGTACCTTTCTGCTGTACACACACACACATATATCTTATAACTTCTTTCGCATTCGACGTTCCCACACTTTCGCATACTTGGCTTCGTTAAGTTCAATAGGTTATTCTGAGATAATTAGTTGTCAGCATCTTTTTTTCATTAGAGCTCGGAGAGAAAATCATCTCGATTGCGACGACCCTAATCTCTAATACACTACCTCTGAATCACCCCTATAAATACTGCTCGAAGTTATAACTACGTAACTATCGGTTACAGGCTAGCTTTAGTATTCGGTTAATCGATTATTCATTCATTTAGTTTATTTATTCCCCGTTTGGTGTGGTATTACGAGTATGACTTTAGCATTCAATAGTTTTTTTTTTTTTTTTAAATATGTATAGATTATGTTTAGCGGTACACTTTTAATAGTTTCGTTCCTTTTCGCTCTTTTTCATTTGAATTTTAGGTCTCGTCACGCTCGTTCCCGCGCTCCTTTTAAATATGATTATTATAGCGTTGAAAAAACAAGCGCCGACCAGTTTTCATACCTCCATATACCCATCGCGTTTACGTCGGAGGATAAAAATCGAGGAGGATTTTCTTCGGTGAATCGTCTCGCGGCAACTACGTAACAAAGAGCATTATTTTCGAAAGGATTTTTGCACCTTGCAACGAAGGGAATCAGAGCTAGCAGTCGGAAGTTATTCGAATTGTTCTCTCTTTCATGTTTTCTTTTTTTCCCCCACGCTGTTACCTACGAACGTGTATTAAGTAAAAATCCATTTTAAATTCGGTTGGCTGTGAGACGTTGTCTTGTTTTTATTTTTTTTTTTTTGTTGTCTTTTCATTTATTCATTGTTATTCTTACTATTATTTTTACATCTCCAGAGAGAAACGCACCCTCGCAATTTACACCGGCAACGATTCGACGAGAATCTCCGGCTCCATGTCCCCCAAGGACGATTGAAGTTGGCTTCACACACACTCGTAAAAACGCGAAAGTTTCATTTACAATTGGGGGGATTCCGATAAAGCTCGACGCCGAAGGAACACTCCCCGAACATAATCTCGCGGAAAATCATTTGAATCGCCTGGCTGGAACATTTATTTCCAAAGTGTGAAATCAAATCGAACTGAACCGCGGAACTTCGCAGCGAACGTGCGCCGAGCTTTCACTGGTTGGGTAAATTGAAACAGCTTTTGAAATTGTTCCATCGTTTAATTCTCGGAAAATTTGTACAGTTGAACCTCGCTGGTTGCGCGATACGGGGTTCCGAAAACGCGTGCAACGAAAGAGGTAACCGATCATAGTGACTCGTAGCGTCGAACTTCTTTCGCCTCTACGCAAGCCACCGAGAGCCCCAGAATTCCCTAGTGTACAACGAACGAGGATTCCGCGCGATAAACGAGGTTGCAACGAGCAAGGTTCTACTGCACTTGCTATGAACGCGCGAAGCTCCGCAGTCTTGTAATGCGTCACTCTTAATATTCTAGCCGTGACGAGAGTGAGCCCCCTCACAATTACAAGACAAAATCAACCGGTCTTTACCTCACTAATCTCTACTAACACGTATTGCAAAAGTCTATCCTAAATTGTCATTTCTTCCTTACACGAACGAATTTGTATTTCTATTCATCCCGTACTCGTTCCTTCCGCGAATAACGTTCATTGAGCTTAGTACCATCCAGAAAACGAGCTTTTACGCACACTGCATCCCCAAAGTATTTGAACACCAATGTTCCCACTCGCGAGAAATTGTGATAATTTCGTTAAAAAAAGCTTGGAGCCTCTACTTTTACATCGTTCAGTTTTATCTTAGATAGTTTTGCATGATACAGCGGTTGGGAAAACGTCTGTAAAAACATTAATAAATTTTTATCGTGACTGAGCCCGCTACAGATTTGAAGATCGAAGCTTCCCCTTTACAACGAATGTTTGAAAGTGACTGTGCGATTTTTTCTGGTCGATTTATTCAGGTTTGAACGAATATCATTTTTTCACACGTTTTTTTTCTAAAAAATATGTCCAATTGAAACGTCTGTAAAAATATTGATAAATTTTATCGTGACTGAGCCCACCATAGATTTGAATTTTAATTTAATTTAAAAATTTAATTTATTAAAAATTGCTGTTCTATGAAACAACTAAAAAAAAATTATAGTCATTGTAAAGGGGAATCTTCAATCTTCAAATCTGCAGATTCTCTTCGTAGAATTGTCGACAGGAACGTGTCCTCAATTTTTCACCTGCTGTATCGTGCAACAATATTCTAGAAAAAAATTCATCGAAGTGAGCCGAGATTTGTTATTTCACTATTTTCTATAACGAAATCATCAGTGTTTCAACATTTTCTCGCGAATCATAAATTTTACGTTGGGAAACTTTACGGTCTTCAATGTTTTAAAAACAATAATCGAACAAAGTCAACGAAGTGTTGCGATTTTCGCGTCGAGTAATATCGAAATAAGGCTCGCAAAGAAGCGGTAAGTTCTCAAGAGGAAACTCTCGACGAAAGATTTTATTTTCTAGAGAATCGTGTACAGTGCGGTATTCCATATTCGCGAGTTCGGTTCTCCGATGTTCCCGCGACGAAAATTAATGCCGAGAATGCAACATCACCGATACCGTTATGAAAGAGATTCTCTCACCTAATAATTTCCTGTCACATCGCCCCTGTACCTTGTGAATTCGATAACTATTCTTAATGACAAAATAGCCTACGGTAAAAGTAGAAACACTCTCGGTATACTTCAAAGTGTAATAACAAGTATCCGTTGAAAGGGATTATCCGGTGAACGTTCTCGTAATACATATTCAATTTTCGAAAATGTTTCTTCGCATCGTATTGCTTGCCACGAGGACACATCTTGCGAAACTCTTCGACAAGCGTCTATCCGCTAACGAGGACTCGGAACGATCCTCTATAATTATGTTAATTATTACACCGATGGGACCGTTGGTTCGACGGAAAAAAGTTTTCCCGGAAACTTTTCATTCGAAAATGCTGCGTTTCGACCGTTCCCCGTTCTGCGGCCGAAGAATTGTTGCAAATTGTTAAAATATATATGTGTATATGTATAGTTTCGCAGTTCCCGCGGCTCTTTGTCCTCGCTTCGCGCCGCGTCGAGACATTGAACGAAAACGAACCGAAATAACGAACTACCGTCAATATTTCCCATCCCCCTACAAAAATATCGGAAAATAGAGAACGTTTCATTGGCAACCACTCGGAAACCCTTCGAATCGAAATCGAAATCGATTGCGGCGCCTCGTCGGAACGCGAACCGCACGCGACTCGTCTCTACGAAAACGATACGCAACTATCACAACGTCTACTCGCGTCAAATCGACCGTACGCGCGTTCATCGACCGCCTTAATTCTTAGGACGAATCACATTATCAGCTTCGTCTAATGTACAAATCATTCGTTTTCAGTCGTCACGAGCCACCCTCGACCCCTAACGGCGGAGACCTGGCTCTCTTTCTTCGATTTCGGTTCTGCATTTTCGACTTTTCATTCTGCGTTTATGCATCGCGAACGCGAAAACAAAACAAGGAGAATAAAATATTTCGATCATTTTTCTAATTTTGGAAAATCATAATTTGCTTAACCTTTTGAATATGGGTTTATTTTAGCCCGGGGTATTAAAAATTCATTTCACTAAATAATTATTGACCATTAAATTAGTAATAAAATGTTAGTTACAACGTAGAGACTAGGTCTGCAAGAGATACCTTCAAAATCATATTTTTTAAAAAATTGGTAAATCAAGTTGTAAAAGCAACGTCAATTTTATTGAAGAGGATCCTCCGTCCGAGGGTTGATTGTTTTAAAGTATTCTATGTTTACAAGCAATTGTTTGGTAACTAGATTGTGGATTTTTTTGTTCTTCATCATTTGAGATCTTTAAATGTTTTTAGTGTTTTGAATTTGATCCACTTATTTTTGTAAGTAACACAAAAGAATAAAATTTATAATGTTCAGTGAACTCTTAAAAAATGTACTCTCTTAAAATACTCCTTTAAAACGATTTTCTTCACATTTGCAGAATTAAGAAATGTTGAAAAAAATCTGCCGAATAAAGTTGTACGGAGGTAATAAATAATATTCTTATTATTACAAAGATCAAATAAAAACATTTCCATTTCGCGTGGAAGCTAATGAGATACTTAATAATAACAATAGGAATACTATATTTCAGTGCAGTTCTTGAAGGAAAATTTTCAAGAAAATAAAAAACTAACACAAAACTCGCCGTAGAACTCGGGAAGAACCCGCGAGATCCACGATCGAAAAGAGCCAGCTCTGCGCCTCCAAGGGCCATTTATCCTTTCGTCCACTAATTAAGCGTCTGCTCGGTCTCGGGCTCGATAAATTACGTGTCTAAGATCGCTAAAAATTTGGCACTTGAACGTTGCGTGTCCGCTAATCGTTTATTCTAATTCAGAATTCGCATTGCCTTGAAAATCCACGGCAGTGTCTCGCAATACTTCGTTTCGTTTCCAAGTATGTAATTCCACCGCTTTCCCCGTCTTGTTAGCGCGTCCTGTCGCTACGATGAAGACGATTAATCAAATTTCACGGATATAATCGACGCGATGTGTCCCGGGAACGCGAGTCAACGCGTTACACTGTCTACGTGTCCATGCGGAATTTCGGCGAGTTGTAATCGTGAAATTCGGTTTGATCGCACGATTCTCACGAATTCGCACGTTCGCGAATGACGGATCTCCATTACGTATCCACGTGAGAATTAAAAAGAAGCCTGTCTACGTCAGTTTGAGATACGACATTTATTCGACGCGTCGGAGAGCATCTCTAAAATCTGTACTAAACGAAAAAGCTCTAAATAAATTCTCTAGCTGTCCCACCGACACGCTGCTCTCAAATTTCTGTTCGTCAGAACTTCCTAACGAAACTCTCGAGTGTTCATTAAAAGTTTCCCATAAAACTCTCAATGTAACAGTCGCTATAGACTTTTAGCGAAAGTCTCGAATAAACAAGCTGATAGAAACGTGAAGCACCGATTCGTCGGACAGCATTATGTTTTATAGCACTAGTGGTTTACGTTCACTAGGCGACTTTCACCGAAATTTTTAAACATACATGTCCATCTCATGCTCGTCGGATGTTCCCCTAGGAACTCTCAAGTGAACACGTAATGCGGAAGATCTAATTAATAATAGATTGTGTTCACTGAGGACTCCCGTCGCGGTCCTTAAATGGACACTTATCCCAAACCATCGACATATCACTGCGGTCCTTAAACGGACACTTAACCCAAGCGCACAATCGAACATTCTGTCCCCTGTACAGCTGCCGAACACGATAGAGGAGGATTAAAAATTGATTCTGTCAGAAGTTCTCGAGTGAACACTTTTTGGCCAATGATTCGAGAATATTTTCTCTGATTTACGGCAGAGGTTTTCGATTTACGCCTTCGGCAAAAATTCCACGGATGGACACGTAGCATAATAACACCCGCGAAGCCTAATCGACCGCGTCGCCCGTGTTTCGTGAGAACAAGAATCGGAGAGAAAGAGAGAGAAACGAATGACGATTCTCGTTCGTCGTAACTGCAACGACGTAGATATTCAAGCGTGAAAATGTCCGCGAATAGTCGGCACGGATTATTGTTACGCTGACAATGAGTATAACGCCTCTTGACCGCGAGTGGCGAGTCCCCTTCGTCCTCCATCATTTTCTTCTCATATATTATTTCTTTTATTGTTTCTCTACACGCTACGTGTCGTCGGTATTATGCCCCCGCATACGTATCTATATATAATATATGTACGTATATGCGTAATAATATTTATATCATAGTAATGTGTATACGCGTGGCACGGCCGAAACGACAAATGCGAAAGCGAATGGCGCGCCGCCTCTCCGAACAAATGATATCCCGAATTTCACTGAGAAAACACAGTGTATACGCCCTCGAAATTGTTCTTCAACAATTGTCCGAACGGAAAATCAAAGAATTTCGAATCGCGAAACGCGCAGAAACAACGAACGATTAATTAAGCACGATAATCAGAACAGCGGAGAAAAATAGTTACCGACACCAGGTGAAATCCGTAGAACAACACCGAGTAACTTCAACACAAAATAATTTGAATAATATTTAATATTACACATAAAGTAATATTTGTACATTAATATAAAATTCTATATTTACAAAAGGCAATTCCTGGAGAAATTAAACGTACTCTCATGCATCAACGAAATATAGTCGAGCTACGGTTGTTTCCGATCGTTAGAACACTGAAAGTCGAGATAATCAATTTACGTATGGAAGACACGTTCCGCTCCAATGTTTGGATCTCTCTCCATTCGTCTCGTTGCATACGTGCTCGACCGACCACGTGGAAACGATTCCCTATTTCATTGAAATCGTACCGTTTAATTTCCATTCAGGACCATCGGCTGTCCTTTCGTCGCTGAACAATTTCGGCTGGCCCGCGTATATTTCTGCGTATAAAGTACGATCTAATAAAATCGGACAAGGATCGATCTTTCGAGTATCTTCGTGTCAACGCGGCCTAAATCCTCGATGCGTCGAGGGTTTACGGTGAACAATTATGTCCGGGAGCGCGACTCTTCCTCTCGCCTTTCGAGATCTCGAACGTTCGATGCTCCCTTCGATCTCTTCGAGCGACACTGTTTTCTTTTTATTTTTTTCATTTTTTCTCTAAAGTGATTCTGCGAAGTTTTTTTTTCTCTCGTGTACAACGTGCCGATCGCCGGTCGGAATCATGCCTCACAATTTCATCGGCGAGAGGGTCTCTCGTGGTTCGCTGACGTGATTCACCTAAATTTTATCGTCGTCTCTTGACCCGTAAGCATTCGACTTGTAACTCAACGACTTTTGATTTTCCATCGATCACAGTGCTGTCACAGTTTCGCATCTAACGCGAGCCTTCGCGGTGTTCGGTCAGTCTTTCACCGGAGCTTTTAATTAATCGTTGCGATTCGATAGAGTACGCTATGTAAATTGGTTTTTAGTCGAATCGGGTTTAATTAACGGGCGACACCCGGCTCCGTTCTGATCCCCGAGCCACGCCTGGGCAACTTGCGTCTCGCGAGCCGCGGCGAATCCTATCGCTACTCCTGGCTCCTTCCCACCAGACTTCTATAGTAGGAAGGTGGGGGAGATTAGGAGCCTCGTAGGGGAAATATGAAATAGCTGATAGTGGGGGAACCGGTACTGGAACTAGGAACTGGTGGTGGGAGTCGTGAAACGACAGCGGAGAACAAGCTGCCCGAGCCGGCTCTAGGTCACAGTTTTCCTGGATAAAGCTTTTAGACGTCAATTGACTGTTTTGATTAGAAGAGACGGAATTAGACAACGGATCTTCATGCAGAATAAACAGTTTCTGGCTGAATTCCAATAATTTGAAGTGAAATAGAAATTGATCTTCATGCTTAATATGTTCAATAAGGTGGAAAATAATATAATAGTATTGTTAAATTCTCACAATGTTTTTACTGTTTTAAATTATGCAGAATAAACAGTTTCTGGTTGAATTCCAACAATCTGAAGTGAAATAGAAATTGATCTTCATTCTTAATATGTTAAATAAAGTGGAAAATAATACAATAGTATTGGTGGATTTTCACAATGTTTTTTACTGTTTTAAATTATGCAGAATAAACAGTTTCTGGTTGAATTCCAACTATCTGAAGTGAAATAGAAATTGATCTTCATTCTTAATATGTTCAATAAGGTGGAAAATAATATAATAGTATTGTTGGATTCTCACAATGTTTTTACTGTTTTAAATTACACCTTATAATTTTTCTCATAAATGCATAAAATCTGCTGTCTAATTATAATACATAGAGAATGATTTCATCTCTCATGAATTTTGATAAGCTGAAGTTACTATGACAGTATCCTCAAATTCTCTTGTTGCCCGTTTGGTGTTTCATTTACTCTGCGTTGTCATAATTGCATAAAATCCCCAGTCTGGTACACGAGAAATTATACCAAAAGTACCATGTCAAAATGACCTACAATATTTTAACTCAACGAATTTACTCATTCGTTTATTTATCAGCACGTAACAGAAGAAGTTGATTCAACAAATGTATGTTTTTTAATAGACACGATGAAGATAAAAGTTCAGTCATTTTGACTATTCAGTATTTCTAGCGTAAAATGTAGCTTGAGAAAAGCTGCGTCAAAATGGACCTGAGTGTCGTCTTCTTTCGGAATTTAATATACAGGGTGTTCTGCAATTGGTGGTGTACAAGTTTTATTGTTTTGTATAACGAGCCAGAAAATTGACTCCTGCGTTTTGCAATCGATTTTTATTTTGCATAAAGACCTTCTATTATATTATTTTTGTAAGAAGCATCGATTCTGGCAAATTACGAAAGCAGATTTGGCAGAGAATTCGTCGCACGGTTAAAAAATATGTCGTCCCCGGCTCTAACAATTTGCTCGAGAAGGATGTATTTAGCTTACGAAAGACCGTTTCATAGAATTGCTGTAGAGTTCATTAAAATTCACCAAAATTCGATTATGGAACACCGTGTACAAAGAAATCCCGAAGCCAACGCGATAGAAATGAAATTTCCAAGCGAAGTTTTACAAAAACGGTATACACAGCGCGGTTAATATCGCGTGAATCTCGATAAGATCCTGAACACCATTCGTTGATCGCGCTACCATCGTCTATGTGCTCGTGTAAAGAGGCGAAATCGTGTGAGAACGCCACCAGTAAAAAAAAGGAAAAAGCGAGAAACGCGTTTTCAATATTCCCAAGTGTTCGGTGGCTACGCTGGAGGCTAACGCTGCGGAAGACTTCGACGTGCTATATAAGTTTATTATAGATCCTTACACGATAAATTACATCCGACTAGAGTCATTTATCCTGGCTAAATGATCGCGGGGCGTTTCACCGCCGTTTACGGTACGATTTACACGATCGATTCGTTAATATCATTTTTTTTCTCCCACTTCTTTTCTTTTCTCTTTCATTTATTTTTTTTTTTGTTTTGCTTTGTTCGTGTTTTCGTTTTTTAAGTCCCCTAGAAACGGTTTTTATTCGATATTCTCGCCTGCTGTAAGTAGAGGTAGTAGTATCGTACATCGAGAGAAGAAGAAGAAGCAGCCCCGCCATTTCGACGGCGACCTTTTCTTGGAGTTCCGAGGAGATTGTCTTTGACGTTTTACGCGACGCGGTGTCTCGGTGAGCAATCTTAGTTATTTGTACCAGTTATCATTTATTTATTTTTTTTTTCGTTTAGCTTAGTAAATCGTTAAAACACTTGGATTACGCGCGAGTCGAAAGGCTAGGAGGGAGCCCCGGGGTGGAAGCTTTTCGACGAAGGCGTGCGGGAATTTTCGAAAAATTTCGGGACCATCGTGCATGCTAGTTCTCGAAAATTTCGGGACTTTCGAAAATTCCGGGATACTCGAAAATTTCAGGACTATCGTGCATGTCAGATCTCGAAAATATCGGGATTATCGAGTATGTCAGTTCTCGAAAATTGCGGGATTGTCAGAAATGTCGGGACTTTCGAGTATGTCAGTTCTCGAAAATTTCGGAATTCTCGAAAATTGTGGGATTGTCGAATATGTCAGTTCTCGAGAGCGTCAGGATTGCTGTTTCCTTAGACGGAGAATATTCTTGAATAATCTTGAATAATATTTTCGGGAATACCGAGATTTTCGAGAGCCGGTCCCGATCGCGAGTAGGATTCTTTTTCCCGCACACCTCCACTGTCGGAGGAGCAGTTTCCATCTTTTCTCGTTTCTCGCAGGGACATCCTCACGAAACGATCGAAAGGGGCTGGCTCATCGAGGGTACACTCGACTTGCCAATGTTTCGAGTACTGATGAGGAATCGAACCGCTGTTTGAGAAGAGAATATTTATTCAAACGATGGAATTGAAGCCACTCTAAGCAGACGACGATCGAAGATCGAACGTGAAGGCGGAAGTATATGTAAAGTATTGAAAATTCTGCGGCTCGAGTGTATAAGCAGGGAACAAGGCAAATTGGAAAACTGAATAACGGGTCGCGCTCGTTCGTTCTCTTTCTCATCGAAATGCAAATTGTCGTTCCTTGTATTATAGATTCTTGCGGGAAGGTAACGTTGGTGGCTTGAAATTCTGCTGTAATTAAAAACGTGTGCCTTTTTCGTCTCAATGGGACGTTCTGTAATAACGTTAATATTATTCGGAGACGTGTGGGGGTTATCTCAAAAGCGACTTTGAGGACAATGCATCACTTTTGCACTGTTATGAAATATAGAAAGATGTTGGAAGATCTGTAGGATTTCTGGTTTTTGATAAAACATTTAGTGGACTAACGTCAGCAAACTCAATTACATTTGCTACGATATTATTAATAGAAATTTAAAAGAAAGAGGTTTTCACACTTTCAATAAAAAAAAGCTAATAAACTACCTCTTTATAAACCAACACGTCTATTTTTAGATAATGGAAGTATGTCGTACTGTAGCATAGAAAATATCAACAAAGTCTATGGGTAGAAAATAATAGTCACTAAAAATGAACGTGTACAGTCAATTATAAAAAATATTCACAAAACTGACAGATAGAGGACGTCAATATCCGCGAAAATTCGAATATATTGAAATAATCTTGCAAAATCAATTTTCATGAATTACTCGAGTTTGCCATCGTAAAGGTGAGTCTATAATTAGCCAATTTTGCGGATGAGGACATATTCCTGTAAACAATGTTACTCAGAAAAATGCAAAATATTCTAAACAGTCCTGATCGAATGAGAATTATGTTTGTACCACTACTTTGAAATTAATTTTGTTTCTTATAGCTTCAGAATTTTAATTACGTGCTGCTCTGTATGTTTGAACAAGAAAATGATTAGTTTCTCGTTCGCTGCGCGCGTTAATGAAATAACCGACCTGTTAGCCCCTTTCTATGCTGAGGATCGCGACATGTTTGCGATTGATTAAACATTCTCGATCGTGTTTTGTTATGCAGGCTTTTTGTGATTTTTCTTTTCTTACTGGAAAACAACGTCGTCCGCGTTCGATTATACAAGACACTCGAAAGATCGTAGGCCAAATCGATGTCCAGATATACATATTTTCATCACGTCACCCTGTACATATGCGCTACTACGATCCTATTAGCGTATCAATCTTTAATGCGATTTATTCTTCGCTTTAATACTCTTGTTAAATCTGAAATATTCATCATTTGTCTTTTATTTTTCTTCGCTTCGCTATTCACGGCCATCCGGGGAAAACGAATCGTTCTTTCGAATTCGTTCCCGACCGAACGATTCAACGTCGTAGAAAGAAAAAAAAAAGTTTCAACACCTTTTCGTACTGGCGCAGAATCAATAAGTTTAATACGACGTTACCATTAGTATCATTTATTTTATTATATTTATTATTGTTATTGTTACCATTATTTAATTATTATTAGTGCTAATGTTTATTGTTAATATTATCATTGTTTTTTTTCACATCCTCCACCGTGGTATAATTATATTTAATTCATCATCTGTTTTCTTTATTTATTATAAGATTAATAGTTTTATAATGACAACTCTGCGTGTGACAAGCTGAGATTAATATATTTATATATATATACATATATATTCCTGTTTATTAAAGGCGCAAATTGCGTTAATCCTCTCTGCGTTTATTTTTCTCTCGGTATCCATTTTTGTTTTTTTTTTCCCCCTCTTTTCCGATTTCCATTCCTGCTTCCCCTTATCGTTTGCTTGTTTGATTCGTTTCTATAGAAATCTGATCGAGTTCTGTGATGGAAGGCTGCCACTTTCTCCTATTCCAAGATGCCACTTCGTTAAATGTCGTGTTTTCTCTGTAACAATACGCCGGCTGTTCTCGATCACCCACTTTCAGCCGAGTGTTGGCGATGTTGACAAAATTGATCACGACACTCCCGACAACAACGTTTTCACAAAAACGATTTACCAACGCGCAGAGATTTTACATCGATTTCAGATTGTTCAAAGTCGCGCACGCAAAATAGAAAAGGAATTGGTTTTATCGCCTTTCGTTCAAAATTTTTTCATTGTGTGGGAACAATAGGGAATTTTTACAAAAACATTGAGTACGTGGATCGCTCAACTATTACCAAAAAAATCAAACATTGCCAATAAATTTTTGTTCTTCGAAACAGAATTTCTAGTACTTCTTGGAACAAATGCAAATTATACGGAGTTTCCTGTTTCAATGAAAATATAAAAAGTATCAAGTTTCTCTTTCCAAGAGAAATTGTCATCGTAGAACGTTCCCTATCCACCCCCCCGAGAAAACAGGATCGATTAACCAGTGACATCGTCGGATATCACGTCTGTGACGTACGTAGTCCTAGCTGGTGTGTACGTTTTCCGGCTAAAATGTTCATCGAAAGTGGTCTCGTGTCTCTGTTCCTCTCCCCTCGTGAAAGTTCAAGAAGGTGGAAACATTTCGGTAGCACGTGCAATTAAATTCACACTCATTTATCGACGTTTGAACGTGGACACGCTTAATAAATCAGATCTCGTCGCGTTCCGTTCTCCAAGAGCAGTTTGTTCGATTGCAGTTTCTTTCGTTTCTGCGCGCAGCACACGTTCACCCGCGATTTCTCTAACACATTATATCAGCACCGATGTGGTATCGTAAATAGAGTTCGTCACCGATGATAGCGGCACATGCGACACACGTTGCGATCATGATCCGCGAACAAGTGATTAAAAATCAACGGAAAGAATCTCCCTTTCGCCGGTGTCTACTTTACATCCATCCTAGCAACGACGATAATTAGTTTAACGAACGACGACTCGACAAATTTCTCTACCGTGTTTTTTTGTTTCTTTATTTTCTTCTCTCTCTCTCGTCTAATTAATCCCTAAGACCCTGAATATCTCGTGAACAGCTTAAATGCTTGAACGTTTTGAGCGTGATAGTTGAAAAGTCCACTCGAACATTAATTACTCTCACTAAGCGTCCGGCTTACGATCCCCCAGACCCGTAAACGCCGATTTCCGCTGGATAAAAAAAATAAACGAGCATCCGTGAGCAATGAATTTTTCCGTTCCCCCTTCACACCCCTTCGCGCACATTTTTCTTCACCAATCTTTCCTCCAAACCTGTACCCCGTCCCCCGTATCCGAATCCGATTTTGTTAATCGTTCAGTGAGCAACTCGAGTTTCGAATTCTTTCAATTTTTTTACTTCGATATGTGGCAACAAGTAATCGCTTCGCTTTTTATTTATATTCTTTTCGTTAACGAGTATAATAAGTTTGTAAGTATAATAAACGTATTGTATTTGTTAATCGTCTCTCTCTAATTATCGGAACTTCACCTCTCGTAAAATCGTAGGGCGCTCTTCGCGTAATTATTTCTAATCCGTCGCTGGTTCGGCGCGCTTTCCATATTTCTCTGTTTCATTATTGTTTTTCTTTCTCTCATCTCCTATCGCCCGTGTTTTTATTTTTATTATTTTCGTGTTAACAATGCTAAAGTGTCTCCGCGCGACGATTTCCGCTGCGCTGACTCGTCCGGCCGCCTTCCAGTTAATATTAAACTAATTAAGTAACGAGTTAAGTTTATCGATAGGCTCGATGTGAAAATTTTCCATTGTTTGGACAAACAACGCCACGCGCGAACCGTGTATGCCAGCGTTATAACGTGTTTCGATACGATTAAAATGGAAGTGTCGTCGACCGGTCGGATCGCACGACCGCGACGTGACCGCGACCAGCCAATCCCGGGATCGATTTGATTAATTCATTACGCAATTTTATCGATTTTGGGGAAAATTAAACAACCCCCTTCTCCCCGGCCCCACAGCCGCCGGGGCGCCCTAGGCGTTCCGCGCGCATCAATTCAACGCGATTTCCATCAATTGAATTGGAATCAGCTATCCGTGATCCTTCGCGAGCGATTCTGTTTCGATCTTTTATTCTTCATTGAATCCGCCCCCCGGTTGTGCTATATGAAATGTCCGTCTCTTTCGCAAATACGCTCCGCACCGTTCATCAATGCTGCTTCATTATCGATCATGCAAACCGAAACCTTTCTATTCCAGTTTTCTAAAAATTCGCTCGCCTCTCCTCTGTCTCACCGAATCTGCTTCGGTTGGAAATTCAAATCGTCGTACGGAGAACGATTGATTTTAAACAGCGAATATGTTGAATTTTTCTTTAAAGTAGAGACTACACGGAAGACAAGAAACAAACGAACACGAACCGATATGTCCAATTTTGTATAAATTATACCGTAAGGAAGAATATATTTGCAGCGAAGCGAACAGACATTTTATATATACAACCGCATGCTTTGTTTGTTTATGGACAGTCTAGGAACACTTTAGTGAGCAAATGTTTATTTAAAGTGCTTCTTAAAGGCAGTTCACAAGTTCCGACAACGATTCTTGTATATGCTTATTCGTGCATTCTTGTATGCGTTACATTCCGGTAGATCTTTCTATTTGCGTTCATGTCGATCTCGTTTATCGTTCGACGATTTACAGTGTCGAGATTTAGAACTGCGAATAATTTATCCAAATCGTCGATTAAAAATCGAAAGACAGTTCGGACTCCGCTGATACTGTCGAAAATTGTTCAAGTTCGTAACACTGTGAAGAATAAAATTGCATTTGAATAAGCTTGAAAATCAAATTTCGAATTAAAAGTATGCTCGAGAATAAAACGACGAATTAAAAGTATCCTCATGCTCGAGAATAAAATTCCCAATTAAAAGTATCCTCGAGCTTCAAGATAAAATTGCGAATTAAAAGTATCCTCAAGCTTCAAGATAAAATTGTGCATTAAAAGTAATTTGTGACTTTTAAATATTTATAAATTCTTACACGACACAAACTTTTAAAAAATCTCATTAAACGAGTAAGAAGCGGAACTGTCACTATGGTTGAACAGCGACTTGAACGAAGAGAATATTGGAACGCAAATTGTCGCTGACGATAAAATTATTTATTTGGTGAAATATCAAAGAATGTTTACCCGATGAATTCTGAACTTTTGAAAGGTTGGATTCACGTGTTATAATTGATTTAGCGATGTTACATCGTCTGATATTTCGACTCGACGTTAATTCAGCGCAATTATTAATCAAAGTGACTCCGGATGGCCGAAACCGGTCGTTATCCAACAACATATCGTCGCCATGCGACGCGTTCCACCAACTTGAACTACAACAAACGTGGTCGCGGAAAAGAAACGAAGAAATGACCGCGGAGGGATGTTCGTTTCGCAACAAACCACCGCAAATATCGATCAACAATCCCGGGACTCCGCCTCGGGAATGGTAAAACACGTCGAAACGCTCTGTTGCGAAACGGAATCGTCGAACAAATAACGTTTAGAAAGGCGTGTAGATTTCGTTCGTATTTTTCGTTTTTTTTTTCTTTGAATATCCCGTTTTTCGTCCGATTGGCAACCATTGCGTATCGAACTTCCCGCCATTTCGTCGTATTCGCGTTTTTTTCTCGCGGCCTGTTTTTTTCCTCTTCGCTAATAACACTTGCTTGAGATAAACCGTGTATGCATTTCTTTTTTTTTACTTTTCTCCATTTTTGTCTTCTCTTCTAATACGTTATACTGTATTCTACCGAAACCTTCCGACGCGAACCATTACGTAGGAGCGTTTTAAAGTTCAATTCAATAGTGTAATAAGTTTAGCTGATTTACCGTTTTTTTTTTTTGAAGATCGAGAATGGTTTATGCCACCAATCGAGCGTATATTGATTACCGCTTATAAGTTTATATCGTCTACGTTTTTTTTTCTGTAATCGTTCCTATAACATCATTAACAACGTTTTTTTTCCTTTAATTATTACTTTTTAACCATTATAATAGTATTTAAAAGATAACATGATTGGTTGTCGCGTCAATGCCAATGGCCCGAACGTGCTATATTAATTATTAGTTTTTTTTTTTAATAATGCTTTTGCTTAATATATCTTCAACAATACCCGCCTGTGAAACTATCCGTAAACGATATTTCATTTTAATCTTTTGTTTCTTCAATAGCGATGACAAGTTTCTCATTTTTGTTTCTTTTGCTTCGAAATTTTGCTTCACATAGACATATATGTCGACGAGACTGCTTTCACCATTTGGGCCTTTGTTTCTGTTTTTTATTTTTTTTTTATTCTCTGTCAAAGGAAGAAATTATGTTCGTCTTGAGCACACAGATAGTGTATTCCATACGACTGCGCGTTTTTTTTTTGCTTCGTTCTGAATGCATAATATTCGAAGATTTTGATTATAGCAACTAGTCGAAATAGTAAAAATTGATAAGTGTGCATAACTAGTTGGAGTTAAATGATTAGTCTCTAATTTGGTTGAGCGTGAAGAGTGGTGTTACGTATGTTGCAACAACACTGTACGAGAAATCGTAATCGAAATTCGAAATTTATCAATTTCCAAGAAAAATCGATGAGGAATTCATAATTTCAACGATTCCTTCGCCTCGTCGCAGTATTCAAAAGATAATGTTTACCTCACAATTTGTCATTAATAATCAAGCATTTAATTATCGTTACTGTAGCGAATATTGGAAGATTTTGGAAATCGATTCAGCGACCTTTTTAAACGTTTGTAATCTTACTAGTATACTTCTGGCAACATTCTTCTTTAATATTTAATACTGTGAACGAAATTGTGACTCAATTAAAAATTTTCCTCATGTTCATCGGTGAAGATCGTCTGAGAAATTCCGTACAGCGTTGTTCCAGCAGAAACTCAACCAAAAATCAGTCGAAGTCGGATAAGATACGCAAGTATTGAAATTAACGAAGTACAGCTGTGAATCTAACATTAAAACACGACACATTCACAACCCGCAAAGGTGATCCCATTTCCGGTCAATTTATCGACGTTAGATCGTTTAAATGTTCCGTCAATCGCCTGACGAGCCACGGCTCTTAATATTAAATGGTATATCGTATTAAATACTGAGCACTCGTGTATTGACTAAAGTGTTTCTGCTTCCAAGCATGTAGCCGATCGAGATTTCACACTTTGCGAAATTTTCAATTTTTTGAAAACTCAGTGTCACAGACAATAGCGACTTTGTGAAACGCTGTTCGTCACACGAGAACTCTTTTAGATCCTAACTTGGAGCCTTCTTGGGCCCTAACAATTGGATTCGACTGTCTTCAACGAGGACAAAAGACACTATTGAAGTGTCCACAACTGAAATCCATGAATCACCGCTCTGTAGGTAATAGATGACGTGCCAGTCGTGAAAAACAAGTATGGTGGTTCACACCCACCAGGAATATTGATTTCCAAAGCCAGTTGGTAGGACTCCAAGACCGTCACATTATTTGTTCCACCGAGATTAAGTGATCGATCAATTTCACCAAAGATTGAGCACACGTGCGTTGGACAGAGACTCTAAGTCATAATTCCGATTAGCATGAATATTTCAGAAGATCGTTCCAATTAAGGACGTCCATCGGATCAAGTTCGATTTCATCAAAACCACGAAGACTACCCTGATAATAGATAAATCAACTGAAACTGGAGAATTGATCGTAACCGGAAGTGAAAGCTGGACACAGAACATAAGAATCAAACTCGTTGCCCGAACATGTACTCAAACTTTCTCAAACTTCGTTCTTCGGTTCGTTCCTCTTGAAACCGTCCGAACTGTCCGCGGCATGGTCCTATTCAGAGCTTTATGAGACGTTTGAAGACGCGCCCAGCGTCTTCGTGCAAGAATAAACCGTTCCAAGTTCCAGTGAACGTCTTCAAATCTCTGATAAAGCCTGATGGCTATGCTGCTGCCGAAGCCTCGAAATCGTTTCGAGGCAACAAACTACAGATCTCGCTGGTATTTTTCAACTAGCTTTCGAGGTGGCCGTGTCGAAGGTAAAACGCGCGTCGATGCGATATGATCGAAAAGGGATTCCCTTTGCGCCGCTAAACAACAAAATCGAGCCGCTGCGCGTCCGTTGACGGATAACGTCCGACGTTGGGGCACTTTCGCAGACAGATAGCTAATGGTTCGGCCATATAAAGCGTGATTGGCGTACGGTCGGAGAGCAAGAGATTAACTCGAGAACCAGGCTTCGATGATCGCTCGAAATCGCGGGACATCGTCGGAGCCGATTCCTTCCAGGAACTCGCCCGTCAAAAGTGAAACAGTTTCGCTCCCGAAACGAGTCCTGCTATTATTATTATTATTATTATTATTTTCTTTCTTTTTTTTCGCGAAACGCGTTCCTCCGTTGGGATCGCGCGCGTAATCAGGTTTGCGCGGCTCGAAGGCGACACGACTTAAAAAAGTAAATATACATTAACAGCCTCGGGTTCCTTCGAATCCCGTCGCAAGCCTGGGATCCCGTTAAAAACCGTAGGAGGAGGACCCGTTCCCTTCACTGCAAAATTTGTTGACGGATCGCGGGTATTTCGAGGATCCGGAAGCCTTTAAGAAACGTTAGATCGTAGAAGTTTTTTGCGAGCAACTTGTGTGTAGTCGCGTATACTCGTGTCTGTACGTGTTACGGTGTGTTTGGCGCGCGTGTATGTGTGTGTGTGTATGTATGTATGTGTTTACGCGTGTCCTCAGAGTGGTTTCGGTGAGAGAGAGTGTGTACCTTTGTGTGCGTTTTCGTACAAGCGTGTACAGAGGGACAACAACGAACGATGTCCGCCGATAGAAGGGAAAGAAACCCGTTTAAGAAAACTAAAGAGAGATGCTCTGCTGCGCTAAAATCAATCGTCACCGTGATTATACCCATTCCTTCAGAGAGACGCGGACTCGCGCGTCACACACCCCCGCAAATCTTTTTCCACCCACGCCCCCCCTTCCACCAATCCACCATTCTCCAATCCCAAGGATATCCTCTTACGAGCTAACAGAGAACAGTATTTTAAACGCCGCGCTGACGCAACGCCACCTTAAATTGTAGTATAAATCCCCCGTCTTCACGATATCTTTTTTTTTACCTTGTTTTATTTAAGTTGTCGTCGATTTACTTACTAGTGATACGGATAATAAAATTCACTGGCATTGTTTTGAATCATCTTGGCAGTTCATTGTGTGTAGTTACATTTTTACTTTTTTTCTTTACTTATCATTTCGTTCTCGTCTTTATCCCCTCTTTATTTCTCTCTCACCCTCGTAAATATATATAATATATATATCTTTTTTTTTTATTTTTTGGTAATTACATTTTCAGTTTTTTCGGAATACTTAATATGTGCGCTTTGCTCTGAATCGTGTTTTCTTTTGCTTCGTGTTCTTCTTCCTCCTCGCTTCTCTTTCTTTCATTTGTTTTGTTTGTTTTCTCTTTTGTTGTTGTTATTGTTGTTATATTCTTATTCGTCTGGTTTTCTCATTTAAGCACAATAAAAGGAGCAGTATAACCTTCTTCAGCTTCTCGTTCTTTCGTTTGTATCTCTCTTTCTCTCTCGCGCGCGCTTGCTAGTTCCGATGAGATTCTCTCTACCGTTCCAGGACCGAACGAAAAATCGTTTCGCGGCCGTGGACCACACCGGGAGTCTCGGTGTGTCCCTTAACAAATTCAAACGCTTCGACGGTCCTCAGTGCCCTGTATTCTCCTGTCATGTAATCGTGTACGTGTCGCTGTGTGTATGTGTGTGTGTGTGTGTTTGCGTTGCACACGCACCCACGCAGAACTATTCGCTTCCCGATCGCGGATTGTTGCAGCGGTGAGCTCCAATAATGAACTGGCCCGAAAGTAACTGTTCGAAAACGTAAAAATTTTTGAAAACCGCCATAGCATCCAGTGATCATTTTCAGAATAGTCCCGGATAAAAATGATCAACCCCTTGCACTACAACATCGAGTCAGACCTACGAAGATCTTAAATAGACTCCATTGAATAGGTATGTTAGTAATTTCTCAAAAACTTTTCTCTGAACTATTTTGTTGTTGCCGATGCATAGGCAAAATGAAAATTTTCCGAGTCAATTGTCCGATACCGAAGCATGAAATGTAGTTTTTAATAATCCTCATGAGATGACATTGTCCTACCGATACCTTCGCAGTTTCGCGTTTCCCCTAGACAGAAATTTTCTCCTTCGAAGAAATTGTGAAGAACAAAGACGTGTTCCGATCATTGCAACTAATAAATCGTAGTGCAAGAGGTTAAGTAAGACGTCAACTATATGCGTATATGATATTCAATCAACTAATTGTTACCTTCAATTATACAGAATCTTCAATTATAGTTAGACAGCAGAATTTGCTCTATGCAAAATCAAAATTTTCTACCTGAATTGCAACAAACTTGAGTTAAATAGAAATTTAATTTCTTCCTTAGAATGTTTAATATAATACAACATAAAATATAATATAATATAACAGTATTTTTAAATTTTTTTAATATTTCTACTGTTTTCAATTATACTCGGTTTTGTTTTTGTGAGAAACGCATAAAATCCACTGTATAACTATAATAATTATAGACACAAAAAATAGAAAGAGCCGAGCGAAATCAGTTCACCGAGCATTGCCCGCTGCAGAGGCGTCCGCAAGAGTCATCCGCACGAGCAATTGTCATTAGCCCCGCGATCGCGCTTCCCGGAGCAACTAGCTCCATCGTCCACTGTAAATATGAATATAGCGGCTACAGAAACATATATCATCTCTCCGCGATCGCGAAGCTCTGAGAAGAATCGAACGGTGTCGAACGCAAGGCAGCTTCGTCGTCTCGGTCCTCCGGCATTCCGGATCGAGAAGATCGACAGGGACGCGCATAGCTCGGCATGGTTGCGTGTACAGGATTGCGTAAGGCTGTCGATGTATGCGTGCGTGTGTCTCTGTGTGTCATTTCCAACGTGTCTCGCTAAGGCGTCCTCTTGGAATGAACTACATGATGAGATATCTCTTAAATATCGTAAAGGACGAAGAGCGGAATCTTCGCAATTGTATTCTTCCTATCTTGGTGCGGATCTCCTGAAACGAGACGGCGCACGAGCTTGAAGAAGCGGGACCCCGGCCGGGCCCCTGTCGAACATCCAAGCGTAGAAGAAACGTCGTTGTAAACGTCGCCCGTGGACACCAGCCGTGACCGTCGTGCTCGACGAAAATTCCACGTGTTCGTCGATCGCGCGTAATCCGGTCGAGGGTCATCGTCGCGTGTACCGTCGTGTCGCACCGATACCGATTCGCCGCGTCCCAGCACGATCTTCGTCGACCTCCGACCTTCCGGCGGCTGTCTATCTTTTCTGAATCACGTGACGATGATGTGCGGCGCCGACAATAGGACGGTGATGGTAGCGATGATGGTGAACAGAGTAAAAATGATTAGGCACATTCTGTCGATCACCATTGCCGCGAACTTCCAGTCGTTCTTCACCTTCGTGCTCAGCTCCTCCGACTTCAGCTGATCCGTTATTATCTGAAACAGAAATCGGGCCCGGTTTTTATCCTGTCACAACGTATAGTGTTTCGTCGAATCGAAGAACATCGAGAACTCGATGTGTGTGTGAGAGGTCTACACATTTTATTACCTTGAAAAATGTTCATAAAACGTCGGTCGTATAAACGAAATTTTACTGTTAACGCTAAACCTCCGCCGCCACACAGTGGTCCAGGAGCCCGTTTTTCTTCTTAATGTTATATGGCACGAGGTGATCCGTTATGAAAAAGTAAGAGGAAAATATAGAATAACATTTTTTCGTACGAAGCTTCGTTTTCGAGAAAATCTAGTTTGAATGTGCAGCGGATACGCGTAGATACGAATCGTTTGGCACGCCTGACCATGACGAACCTATTCTACTTCCCGCATATACCCCACGGATCTCGAAACTCGATTTTCTTGGAAACGGGGCGTCAAAAGAAAAAATGTTATAGCTTCTTTTCGACTTGTTTCTGCATGTAGAATCACCACCGGTCACTCCTACTACGATTTCTGAAACATCCTGTATAATAGACTGATATTTGCGAGCAGTATACAATATAATCTACCAGTCAATTAATGTGTAACTGATTTGTGGATTTAGATGAAATTTTTACTATCACTATTTCTATTTACTATTTCGATGCAGATGAATATTAGTTATAAATATAATATATTAAATATAATTTCATTGAATTATGGCATTTTGAAAGTACATTCTGAAGGTCCAAATAAGAGTTAAATAGATTATTTTTCTAACATAGAATAAGAATAAGTATTACACTTAATGTTTCCGTAACATTAATCATTCTTTCATATTGAGTGGACAGGAAAGTAATTTGAGTATTTTAAGGTAAAATAAAACTCAATGAACTTTAATCAATAAATTATTTTAACCTCTCTGCAATTTTATTATCAAATGTTAGTTATGAAATATTAGAAAGAAAAAAATTCTAACTTTAACAGAAGTTATTGACACAAAAAAAACATATCATTATCTATTAGTGAAAATCGAAATTACTTTCTTGCCTGTCCAATATATTTATTTTATGTATTTATGACAAAACGAGTAGGTGTAATTTGAAACAGTAAAAACATTCGAGGAATTTAAAAATATTGCTATATTATTTTCAACCTATTAAATATATTAAGAAAAAAAAAGAAATGTCTATTGCACTCCAGTTTGTTGCAATTCCGGTAGAAAATTTTTATTTTGCATGTACATCCACTGTCTAGTTATGACACATGGCTTTAGAAGTGTCGCTTTTCAGTGATCTTGTCAACAATTTTGATTGAACACTTCCTACCAGGAGCAGTATGTTAGGGCTGCTCGAAATGGTACACGAGAACGTTTCTCTCTCGGGAGAGTTGACCTAACCGAACTCCGACAGCTGTTATTCTCGAATGGATATTACTTCTACTCTTGAGAGCATAACTCACAGATGTACACTATCGGGTAAACAGGGGCGTGAAACTTACTCTTATGTGAACACATGCCATAAGAACGTAATTCATGATGTGAAGTTACAATATTAAACTGTTGCAACGAGACGTATTTAACATTGTGTTATCTGCGAAATGTATCGAGAATAGGGGCGGATCTTTATGCAAAATAAAATTTTTCTACCGGAGTTGCAACAAACCGGAGTGAAATAGAAATTTATTTTTAAATTCTTCCAATATCTTTACTGTTTTAAATTACACCCACTTATTTTCGTCAAAAATGCCTAAAATCCTCTGTCTAATTATAAGTATACAAAATCCGAGAATTACAGACAACGTCTCCTTAAATAAATAAAAATGTGTTCGTTAATTGTCTTGTGGCTGTTAAAAATAATTTAATCAGCTCAGAATCGATAATCTATTATAGACTAGCATTACGATTAAATACCACTCGGCTAAAACGTGAATTTCTATAACTCGAGGAGAATGGAATTAGGAATAGTTGAGGGTACACAAAATCGCTCTTGAACATTCAAAGTTAACTTTGTCTTCGGCTAGATATGAAGTTCCCGTTTTACATTCGGTTCATAATTATGAGCACCGATAGGTTTCGAGTGTTTGACTTTAGCATATCAGCTCCGATTGGGAAACTGGTTCGAGCTTAATAATACTGTACAAACAGTCATATAACAGGGAATGATTTCATGCTCGTCAGCAGACTCGACTCATACGTGTTCCCTGGTTGTATACGTAACGCCGTGCTGAAGTACAAGTATACATACACGGAGCTAAACGATCGTACTATAGCGCCGCGTCGGAGCGAGAACGGATTAGTTGTGACAACGAGAAATATAGTTCTCCGATGCAACACGGTAAAACACTCGTGTTAATAAGAAATAATCTAATCTGGCAAATGTCTCATACCAGAAAAATAAAATCCAACAGGTTCGTATAAAATATGTTGATTCGAGAACGTTGCAAAAACTGCAACTTTTTCCGTTCAAGGAAATAACGGGATTATGGTATTTTTCGTTGATCGAATGCATTAATTTTTGTTATGAAACAGGATTCTTGGATCTGGTGATCTCTATGCAAGATAAAAATCGTTTGCATTGACACTAAACCTACCGTGCACTAAAAACGATCAACATATTTTAGCTTATAAAAATGGCTCTATTTATTTAGATGTTGCAAAATTTTTAACGCGAATATGTGCTTGTATAAAGAAATTTATCGAATAAATTTCCATGTAAGCAACTTTATATTTTCAATAATTGTAAAATGAAAAATATAAAATCATCCTTGCAGTTAAAATCAGTCATTCAGTGTTAATTGCAAGGCATAGAAACTAATAATATAATATTCTTAAATTCTTCTGGTCTTTCTATTGTTTGAAATTACACAGATCTCCATTTTTGCTATAAATGCGTAAAATTCGTAATCTAATAATCGTGTACTGAAGAGCTAAACTACACTACGAAGAGTGTGTAGAGCTGATTAAATTTTTGGGGGTTTAAAAATACTATAAACGCTTGTTATTGGATATCTGCAAAAGCTCGAGGTCAATTGTCAGAGACCTCGAGACCTTTCTTGACGCAAAAGCTCGCATTTATTACGAAAAAAGAATCCGCCAGCTTACGAAACGTTGGGAGACAATAGGACACCCTACGTTCTTCTGGAATCCAATTATCTAGGCTCTAGAAAATATTGAGTATCAAACAAAACTGATAAATTCTTTTCGCTCGTTCCATTTTTAAACTCGTGTCTTATCAAAATTGCTCCCATCAATTTGTCTCGAGAATTTACATTTTTCAGTTACGAACATTTGAATTTTACCAACAGAACCGTATAAACAAAACCATTGTAAAACGAAATACGAACGTTCTATCCTTCTCTCGCTGATTGTAGCAGGAAAAATAGAACGATGGGCCGAGGATTAGCGCGAGGACTGTTCTACAGAGTGTAGACGTACCTTGATCTCTTTGAGGATCAGGATGAGCTCGTATCTGGCACAAAAACACGCGTTCTGAAGTATCGTTTCGACTTGGGGGCCAGACGTCTCTGGCGGATGTTGATGATGATGCGGCGTGTGACCGATCTGGTGCGCCGGATAAGAGGAGTGTGCCAATGGCGTTGAGTGTTGATGATGCGGCGTTGCAGCGTGGCTGTGATGATGATGAGGCGTCGCGTGTATGTGACTGTGCCCATGGCCCATCGTGTGGGGATGGTGAGGACCAGGGGTACTGTACACGTTGTTCAGGAGGTTGTTGTGGGACGCCAGGGCGTTGTCCTCTAGGTCCAGGACATTCGCCAACAGGGATTTGCTGCTTCTCTGATGGAGCTCCAGGTCGCCGTATGTTTTGCTAGTACCTGCCCCAACGAAAATTATTAGAATAAATAACCCTTCGGTTCACCGATCAAACGCGACGATCAGATCATTAAGATTAACCCTTAATTATTATTAATCAATTTTTATAACAGGCAATTGTTGCAGAATGTTCATTTTTCAATACTTTAATCTTATCGAATTAAATAATAAAAAAATATTAAATTTTTCGATACTTCATTACTAGACTGCGGATGTTTATGCAATTTTCAATTATTGCATTGACATTTTAAGAAAGCGGGATCATGTAAAATCTTGTTTTCAGTGTTAGTAGCCTTTGTGAATATATTTTAGCATACTTGGAAAATTTTCAGAAGCCATAAATGCATAACGATCCGCAGTCTATTTATTAGTGATGTTGTATTAGTTAATGTCTATAATATTCAAAGATTAAAATTGTTAATAATATGGATTTTCATATCGACATATTTACATTGAAAAATACTTTGTATATTGTTTACACAATTATAATTATTCATCTGTGAATGGAAACATTTTCTTTAAATATTCATATTAAATAATGCTTTGTACTTTCACAATAGGCATGACAAAATTATGATGAAAATTATCTGTCAGGGCGATTACTATTAAATTGTACTATGAAGAGCATTCATATCTTTTTCTCTTTCAGGTGGATTATTTTAATTTATAGGTAGCAGTCTAAAAGAAAAGGGAATTATGGGAGAAAGAAGATAATGTTTCAAATATAAACAAGTACAAACGTGTTCTGTATATACTGTTAATTTTCCTAATTGAATAAATTAAATTAATGGTGTGTTGTGTGCTGTGCTCGTTTCGGTATTCCGTGTCAGTTGATAGTGCTTCGTGAGAAAACACTGACGAAACATTTATATCGAGAGTAGTAATTGTGTTCAGTACTTGTGTCGATGCTTTTTCGCGTCACTATATTACCGGTGACTGGAGATGGTTTTTGAGACTTTTGCGTTTCCTTCTCCTCGTCCTCAACCGGTCGTGACATACGAAGCAGACAAGGCAGCCAACAAAGAAATACTAGTTTCACCTGAAAATCAGAATCGAGATGTAATTAATCAAGAGAAATTATATTAACCCTTTGCTCAAAGATTATAAATATTTTTATGTGCGTTAGAATAAATCAAAGCTTGTCAAGATATTCGCTTCGAAAGTTGGGTTTGGAATTGGTGATATTTACTAAACAGTAATTTTCGTAGTCTCTTAATAAAAAATTTGCGAGTTAATAATACGTTAATAATAAGTTAATAAAAAAATTGCGATCTCTCGATCGATAAAATGATTCACGATGAACGAAGATGGAATATTAATTGTATTCTTAATAAATAATCTGACAATTCCAATGGTTTTTTAACTGGGTTGAATTTGACTGTGATATTGTCTGAGTATGTTACAAGTATGCGAACAATATTCCAATTTTCACAGAATTGATGAGAAAGCTTGTTTAAGAATAATTGTATCGTGTTCTGCATAAATACATATTAATCTTCGGTGTTTATATTTTATTGATTTTCAGTGAGACGCGATAAACGCGATTCGCTAGAGAATATTAATGATCAACACCGTTTATGCGATTCTCGTTACCTAAAGGATACGAAGGCTCGTAAAATCGCCGCAAGGAAATAACCTACTGTCACTAGAAAGGGTGAATCGAGTTAACGACCAAAGTAAACCTGAAGAGTACTTTCAGGCACATGGTCTCACGCTAATTGAAGCCACATGGACGATGAGTTCATCTGTGAAGTAGGTTCAGAGAGTGTAGATGAATGAGACCACGTAAGGACTCCGATTTCGGTCAAAATAATGCAGTGATACACGTCGCACGAGTATAAAGAGGACGTTATAAAATCTATCGAGATAAACAATGCAATGGCAACTACCATTATCTACAATATATTATTAATAATACTGCTATTTGTAGGTACGTCACGTGATAAAAAAACTGGATATAAATGATTGCATTGAAAATATACTTTGAATTATTTGAACACTCGATAGCCATTATTTATAATATTTAAGCGAATGAGAGAATACGTATCTTAATTTGCTGATTCGTTTGTCAATTATTTATAACAATATTCCATGTTTTCCTGGTATTATCGAAATTTGCAAATAAAGCGCATAGAGATCAGCAGTATAGTCGCAACAATTATGAACGTGAAAAACCTGAAAAATTTTGAAATTGAGAAAATAATTATGCATTTTCAAAATATAGTGTTCTCGTCAATTCGAAAGATATTTAAATAAATATATATCGATGGATTTACTAATGTACTTGCATCCTCAATGAATGGAATTTTTTTTATCATCTATATGCACTTTATAGTTTATTGATTTACAAACCCTCACTCATTTTTCTTTTTCATAACTCTCACACACTCCTCAGAATAAAAATTCATCGAATTACTAGTTCAGATATTGTGAAACGTTTAATTTCTTTAAAATTTGTCATTATAAATGAAACTTAATTTGTTGATTTAAAGTGTACAGCAATAATGAATGCAGCATTATTCTAGGATTTTGTATGAAATTTACCTTGAGGAGAGCATGGGGTTTAATTACGATATTGTCTCTGTACACAGTTGATAATTGTGACAGTTGTGACATTTCTTGGCATTAAGAGAGATTATTGAGAAAGGACTTACGCAATCAGACATTTCGTGAGTGTCAGAATTTCGGTGATGATAATTCAAAATAAGGATGGTGCTGACAACGCTGCTGGCCACCATGAACATGATGCAGTTGAAGTACGTACCTGCGGAAACATTGAGCAATTCAAGAACTAGTTCCAACTAAAATTAAACACATGACGTTTGACCGGTAATTGCTAAAGTAGATTAATTTCACGTGTGTTAGTGAAGTCCTGCACGGTTGCGCGGAGAATTGTCTGAAGCTGGTAATAATAACTAGTAATAGTAGGAATCGTTTTGACAAGAATCATTTAATGAGAATTTATAATTAAATATACTCAAATTCTTTCTTACCAAAGCAAACATCAGTAGAAATCGGGAAAATACAATTTCAGTGGTAGTAATGATTTAAAATTTTAATAGAATAGCTACCAAAACCATACAGCCACTTTTATAGGGTCATTTTAAACATGCTTCGAATCTATGGTGAATTCAGGAAACAATTTTTCCATCCACGTAGAGATGTCCAGATTTGCAAAATTCTCCACGAGAAAACGTATGCTCTCCTTCCCTTCGCTATGCGGGGCACAAATATCACAGAAAAGACTAAGGAAGGATTCTGGAAGCAGAAACTCCACTTTTTAAAATGAGTTCACGTGAATTGTACAATTTTATTACACGAAGTTATAATGGGTCAAATATCGGAAATTTTTAACAAACGTTCGTATCAAACAAGTATTAATATTCAAATATTGATATATAAAGATATTAATATTCAAACATTGAGATATTAAGATATTAATATTCAAATATTAGGATATTAGATATTAATTTTAAAATATTGAGGTATTAAGATATTAATATTAAAATATTGAGATATTAAGTTATTAATATTCACATATTGAGATATGAAGATATTAATATTAAAATAGTGAGGTGTTAATATGAGAATATTAAGATATTAATATTAAAATATTAAGATATTAATATTAAAATATTAAGATGTTAATATTAAAATATTAAGATATTAATATTAAAATATTAAGATGTTAATATTAAAATATTAAGATATTACTATTGAAATATTAAGATATTACGATATGAATATTAGATTATTAAGATATTAATATTAGATTATTAAGATAATATTGGAATATTAAAATAATATTAGAATATTAAAATAATAGTGGAGAACAGGATCATTGAAAATGTATAATTTCTAACAATATCAATTCTCGAAAATTCCCTCGTGATTGACTGATAACTGGCATTCATTTAAATAAATTCGTCTGGAATGACTTTATCCAAAAACATTGGAAAAATAATTGTTATTTCGGTTCTCGGTCCTCCGTTATGCATTAACCCGTACAAAATCCGATCGCGTAATATTTGCTAAACGCGTGAGTCCCGGTTCCCATTGTTCCTTGTCGACAACGAAAAACCACGTGGACGCGTTCCTTTCATCGAGGGTCGACGATTTGCCGTCCCCGCGGAAACAAATGCCGTCTGAAGGGTTCTGATCGACTTTCCGTGTCGAAATAGCGAGGCGGTGGGGGTGGGGAGGAAGGTGGTGTGTCGGTGCCGGTTTCCGGATTAATAACGGATTAATAAAGTTGCTCGAAATCATATTCGGCGCATAAAGGAAGTAGTTTGCATTGAATGAAACACGTTTTGAATGCGATCGCTCGGGCCTATCGATCGGACGATTTCAAAACGTTTGCCCCGGCCGCGGCCGCCCGTATTCAAGACGTCAATGAATGTTTGCTCTGAAAGCCAATGGTCTGACCCGCACAATCTGCTACTACTGACAAGCGAGCGTGTGCCACTGTCAGCGCCGCAGAGAACCGGTCCGACTGCAATGGAAGATGGTCGGACAGGGATAAGGGGTACGTACCTATGTACAATAAGCCCCGGCGCGGCGCAATGGCGAGGCTATACGGGTCAGGCATAGGTGCATCTAGATCCAAGATCTTGTGCATAAGCCCTCCCGCAAGGAGGGATCCAGCGCGGCAGAGAGAGCTCCAGGGAATAACTGTACCAAAGGATTACCTGCTGCTTCCCTACGCCGCGTCGCGATAATAAATCTCCGGTGCCTGCCAGTGTCCGAGTGCGTCTCTCTTTGATGATAATAAATATCGAAATTCTCGACCGCGAAAACGAATATCGAGACGAGACGCGACGCGACGCAATGAAATACTGCCGAAGTTTCCCCAGCTTCATCACTGTCGCTGCCGCTCTAAGTCCGTTTTCTCGTGTTTATTCCCAGCGGTATTTTTCATCGGCCGAGCGAAACGCGGAATCCAAAGCGAATATCACGCGCAGTGCCGCGCCGCGCCGGGTCGCGCGTAAACATACAACGTCACGATTTTCATTTTATTTGCCGGATTAACCGGAACATTTACCCGGCTCTTTTTTCCTGACACTTGGCCCGCCGGATATTTTCCAGCCCGGTAAAAAAGTGAACGCGAAACCTTCCGGAAACGAGGTAATTAATTTCGACGATGATCGGCGCGCTCGCGTGTTGCCGCGCCACCGCGTAAGTATTCGGACACTTCGCCGAAAAATTGATGATGTTTCAACCGGCGTGGCTTGTACCGATGAGTGACCGTTTGGAAATAAACACTTACGGGGGAGAGTTTAATTAAGCCTCGTGTCAATAACCGGTTTATCTTTCATATTTTGTTCGTTTTTTTTTTAATCATTGTACATTAACCTGCATTCGACGAATAAAAGATATGCATTGAAACGATTGAAATTTTGGTTGTTGACGTAAGGGTTTATTATTTTTAACAATTGTCCATGACTGTGGATGACCTTGAATAATTTATAGTCATTGAATTCGTAATGAAAGAAACTATCCCTGTAGCTGTTCGAAAAAGGCTTTAAAAAACTTTGATCTCTCTAAAAAAGAAATGACAAAAACGAAAATTTTTCGATATCGTGTGAGCCCCATGTTTCCATTTAACTTTGTCCCCAAGAAATTTAATGTATCTTTGGAAACGACAAAGATATTTGAGGTACAAACGTTAGGTGACTCACTCTGTATTATAATATAATAGACGAGAATTCTTTCTATAATTATCTGCGATTCAGAATGGTCATAATCACCATTCGAATCACAACTACTCATTCTTGGAATAAATGTACAAGATCCGCAAGCCCACTCGTGTTCATTTAATCGCGCACTGTATTAAAATTCTGCGCATTCGCGACGTTAACATGGAAAAACTAATCTCGCAATTTGAATTGAAATGGACGTTTCGGATAGGACGCCCGATAGGAACGGGCGAAGAAATTTCAAGATTCAGGGGGTAGGGATTAAACTGTAATGTATGTTCTTTCGCTTGGACGATCGATTTCGCTTTTAAAATCGCTTCACGTAAAATCAAATGAAACTTTCCATATTCATCATCCAGTAATCTGATCCAGTGGAACACCGGGCTATTAACATACCGCTGCAACGTACTCCGCAGCGAAGATGAACGTAAAACTGTGTACGAGAGAATACATTTCCAGTACAATATCACGAGCGTTCGGATAATGGACAAGAGATGGGGGATAATCGAGGGGCCCGTTGCATTATTTAATTCCATCGCGAATTTCGGTCCGAATCCCTTATGCAATTGCGGAATCGAGCAGACTTAGCCGACAGTTTCGTTCTCCCTTTGCACCACGTTGCGATCAACACAGTCAGAAATCAGATAACTATAACGAAACAAATTTCAAAGTAGAAATTATAGTATTGCCAATCGTAAATTTTCAATTAGTTTGTTTTAAAGAAACAAAAATATTCCGCTGACAATTTTACACGACACTACGAGCGTTGGAAATAAAATTCAACAGTTGAGGAATTCGTTAAGCTGACTGGCCAACAATAAAAATGTTCTCTTTATCCTTTCATGGTGTTTTATGGCTGTTGCAAATTGGCAGATCACACCGATGATGAAATTGAAACACGTTTACCGGCACGCAGACGGGGAAATATTTAATAAATCAGAGTTACGCGATGTTTCATCAGAAACTAGCGAATAAAAAGTTTAATATTCAAACGAGAAATGTAATCGTCCATTCTGATAGGAATTGCGTGCGATCGAATTTTAGCCACGGTGCATACCAGCGAATATACAGTTTGATTCGAGGGAGTGGTTTCCGGAAATCGATCGAATTTCGTATAAACATCTGATTTAATTCGACGCACGTGAAAAAAAAAAAATAATTTTCCGAGCTGATCTCTTATTCATTACTCGGTGAGCTTTGTAAGACATCGACGTGCTCGAAGCGATGAAAAATGGATGACTTTTATTAGGAAGTCCCTTCTTAAGCTCTAAATTATTCCGTTCGGCTGAAGGAGTCGCGAAATGAAACAGATTCGCTAAATTTTCCGCGGAGGAGCAGACAGTTTTTGTCCTCGAGAAAATTAGAATCCTTTTTTCGCCGGGGGATTGCTCTTGTTACGAGCTCTTCAATTCTTAATTCGCTCTCAAACGATAAAACGAGTGGAGGAGCGCGCGCCGCGCCGCCGGGACGATTTTGACAATTTCACGATAATCTTATCCGTTGTCCGAGGGGCAACGGGTCCGGTATTTGACGTCTCAGGTGAATTATAGACGAGCAAAGGATCGAGCCTGACCTTCTATCTTTTCATCTTCGAAACCTGCCATTGTTCAGCCGGGGCTGGCTAACCTTCCGGAAGTGGAGGAAGAGGAGGAGGAGTCCGACTTTATTTTCACGCAGGACCACTCCGACGAGGGTATCGTGGATAGTAAAACGAAGTAATAAAAAAGGGACTGGAAATTTACGGACTTACCCAACAGAGGCACGGCGTCCGATGTCGCTGGCATTGTCTCGGCCACCATATTCAGGAACACAGTCAGGGACAAGAGAATGGTTACCCCTGGAAAAAAGGATTAATGACCCAACAATTATAACGTCCATCACCATGGTGATACCAGTCAAATTCATTTCAAATATGTTTGCGCAGCTCCAGCTTATCTACGAGATCACTTCGAAAAGTGGAAACCGCTTCGAACGCGTTAGGGAGCTACATAACAATGGTGTATTCCAGAGTGAAGAGTAAAAGCTAGCTCTTGTATTAATTAGTATTTAATTGTGCAGATTACGACAATTTGAAAATCAATAGAATGCTTAAATTAATGTTGTTAAAAATGATATGGATCACGACAATTTGAAAATCAATAGAATACTTAAATTAATATTATTAAAAATTATGTAGATCACGACAATTTGAAAATCAAGAGAATGCGTAAACAAATAAAAATACCAACAGTGAAATATAAAAAATTATAGCGGCCTCCTTTATTACTGCCTAATTTAAATGTGGCCTCTAATGGTAAAATGATTCCCCACCTCTGATATATTCTGTTAGTACTATTGGACCACTGTCCCAAAGTTTTATTTAGAAGTTTGCAGAACTGTAACTTCTGAAGTTTCTTTGGTCTTCGACACGAATGACTAATTAAGTTTTTCCGAAATTTTACCGAATTATGCGATTAGACTGTTCCCAACTAGCATAGCCACGGCGGAGAGAGACCATTAATCGGATTATGATTCTTGATTGGGAAAGTTTGATACTAAATTGGGAACGTTGGTGTGAATTCGTATTTCATTAATCTAAGAAAACTAGAATCATTGTGTGTCTTATATACATATAATAGATTATGTGCATCAAATATTTCCATGTACAATCTTTGTGAATTGCCAGAATCGTTTAAAATAGACGTTCGAAAAATGTAAACCAAAGAATATCTGATTTCGAAATTGCTATTCCACTAACTTAAAATGTGTTATAATCGACTTAAAAGGATTTTGTAATTTCAACATTAATTGGGGAAAGTGCTCAATGTTTCAAGTGCAGTTAATATTTATTTAAACAATCGAAAACGTTTCAATATTTCACAGAAACACATTTTTCAAAGAAAACATTAATCTGGCAATGTGAATCTCATAACTTAAAGAAACATGGAAAATAATAAGAATAGAAGTGCAGCAAGAATTTTAATTATATAATTAACAATATTGTAAAATACCGATTACTGTTTCTCCAAAAAGTCATAATTTCTGACATTCTAATAATAATAAACTTACCCAAGTTATTGACAAAGAAGCCGACTAGTTTTGCAATGTAATTTTCAATTGTATGCTTCTATCGAACCAATATGTATACGCACACGTATGTTCTGCATCTTGGAATGTAATAACGCGTTGGCAACGTCAAGAAATTCTCGGAAAACTGATCGATAAATTCCAGTTGTTCGGTGATACATGAATGCCTGTGATCGAGATCAACGCGACTGTAATCTCCCGTGCATTCGATACGTTACGAGAACTCGACTGAATCTAATCACGTGAGCTGTTGTAGCGTGCTTCGAAGCCTGCAAGGAATTGGAATTATGCAGACCAGCGAGTTCAACTTGCTCGGAGACAGTATTCATTGGCATTCTGGCCGATCAATAACAATCGCAGAAAAAAAATCGTAACTATAGACCGAATCCTTGTGCAAAATAAAACCTGTTCTCGTCGATTACGAGACACGGGAAACGAATAGAAACTAATTCTCTCCTTTAACTTTCATTAACTTGCAAGGAATATGTATAATGATTTTCTCTACATTTTCAACATCCATATAATTTGCTATATTCCTATTTAGAATGCCAGGTGTATGCATTAACTTGCAAGCAATATGATAATTTTTTCAACATCTATATAATTTCCTTTATTACCGTTTAGAATGTCAGAAATATGCATTAACTTGCAAGCAACATAATAACTTTTTGATTGCAAAGGAATAAGAAAATGAAACTACGAATCAATTTGTATAAGTAAACAAGAATGGGTGAAAAGCTTTGAAGCGTTTTCGTTGCGTGTAACATGCACTCATAAATGCAGGATCACTCGCGAAATGATCATTCAGTGTTTGTTCCTGTATCAGACGTATTTGTCTCTGAATAATTCAAATTACTTCTGGATACTTTTACACGGTGAAATGCGACCTGGAGGAACGTTAATATGCAAATATACTTGCGAAGTGTAAGATAGTTACTGAACTCACCTAATGAAAGTTTCTCGCCAGAATCCGGCGGCAAGGTAAATCCTAGAACGGCCATGCTGGCGATTAGAACGCACGGCACGATCAGGTTGAAGAAATAGTAAAGCGTTCGCCTTCTGATGATAACAACGAACGTAATATCTATATACGGTTCCGGGCAACAATTGTAGTAAATTTCGTTCCTTTTACCAGGAACCCCTGTAACAAATTTCATCGAATTATTTAACCCTGTAAAATTTGAAGTGCTACGTCTGGAGCGCAACTCGCATAATAATTTTCTATTTATTCAATCCTGTACTGAAAGTTTCTAACGTTTAACACTAGGTTTACGGAGCACTAAAAGTGAGTTATATTATTTTGTAGAAATAACAAGAATGTGTTCATCCAAATTTTTAGCCATATTTTTTATAATACATATATACCTAAAGAAATAAATTGGTTTAATAATTCCTCATGAATGCATCTTCATAATCTCATGTTAAAAATATTAGAATCCGTCATTTTGACGTAAAACTAGTGTTAATTTTGTCGTGTAAAGGAATTAACTTTCGTTGAATTATTTAACCCTGTAAAATTCGAAGTGTTACATCTGGAGTGCGACCTCCATAATAATTTTATATTTATTCAACTCTGTAGCGAAATTTTCCAACATTTTATATTAATTTTGTCGTGTAAAGGAAGGATTATTGAATTTTAATTCGAAAATTTTTATTTTCTTTCGATCAAGAAAAAACTTGCATTTCAAGTGATATGTGAAATAGATAAATGCAATGCTCCATAACATTAGACAAATGTTGCAATAAAGTTTTATCATTTTAATGCGAAACAAATCTGGACGAGTAAACGTTTATATAATAAGTAATAACAATCCTTTTCACGTCTTTCAATGCGATTAACGTTTCCTTTCACGACAATACGCATTTGCAAATAAGGAAATATTGAAAATTTCCCTACAACACACACACACACATACACACACAGAGGCGTAGATCAGTGAAATGATTAAAATGTTTCTTTTCAATTCCACTTCGCGAATCACCCGTTTCCTCGGCAGGATTCCATGTCGCGAACCAGCTGGTGAGGGTAAATGGAATAATTAAAAGACGACGAAGATAAAGTGGAGAATATTTGAAGCTGGCAGTTTCGCTCGGGGTGGAAAAATGCTCGCGGAAATAAAAGACGGGCTCCGATAGCGATGACTCAACTATTTTATACGGGTGCACACCATGCACTTGAATTATCTCGAGCAACATACCGGAACAGAGGGAGGGAGGGAGGGAGGAAGGAAGGAGAGTCCGCGGCTTTATTTTCAAGTGTTTCTTCAGTTACAGCCACATTTTCCTGCAGCTGAAGTCACTTAAGATACATTTCTGCCAAGGGCTTCATAAGCCCCGTATATACCGCGGAGCACATACCAACACCTCAGCGTGTAGATCCCCCGGAAATAAAAGCTACGCGGCCGCAGAGAGAAACATTTCCATTTTACAATTTTCCTAAAACTGTCCGTGCTCGGTCGGCACACATGCCGGAATTGATATTTACAAACAGTTCTACGAAAAAACCTAACGCAATACCTTTCATTGCGCAGCCGCTTTATTTGATGTTCCGTTCGAGTCGAGTTTATTAGATCGTGCCGCCAATTACGGCCAGTTATTGCTCTGTTATTTACATTAAGAGCGGACTTTGGGAAAATGTATCTATTTCTTTGATCACGGAGATCGTGACTAATTCCAGTCGCGTTTGTCAGATCGTCACACAGTCACATTAACGTTTTAGCACTATTTCGAGGTTTAAGGATATAACAATGTATATTATATGAAGTAAAAAATATATATTGATCATCAAAAATTAAAGGCGATCTTGATTTTTTTATAGTACATTTATATAGGACATTTTTTAAAAAAATTTGTGCATTGTTAGTTGATTAACTCTTGTTTGAAACATTGTTTTGTCTCATTATTGGAACTGCCTAAAAAACCATGTTTAAAAATAAACAATAATTCATATTGGTGGTCATGAAACGTTGATTTCTCAATGCACAAAAGAAAATTAGTAATTTTTAATTTTTATTCCAACAATATTAATTTATCCATTTTTATAAGAGTAGTAATATTTTTATAACACGGTAATAAAGTATAAATTCGATGAAACTCGTACACGAAACAATATTAATTCAATGATACGTATTTCTTAAAAGAGCCATTACTGTAATTCTTTCAGAAATATTTTTAGAAGTAATTGTATGTTAAAATGTAAGATATATTTTTCCTATTATAATATATTTTAATATGTTAAAATATATTCTTTCTCTCAACTGGAGGAATAAATGTACAACTATAAAACAATAGAATAATTAATTAATAAAGGTAGTATTATAAAAGTGTTCCGCAAAAATATTACTTTTGCGGCAACTGTATTTTATTTAAAGATGCACTTTTATGTAATTACTGAACTTATTCAGAAAATATGCAAAATACATGTTACGGTATAACTTGATTTATAAATTGACTCGTTAATTCAGGGAAATTGATGTATAATTTGACCAATGAAAACAGCAATACGATGTTTTAAGAAGCAAATTGGCTACGATCGTCATCATTGGCATCGAACAAAGTCAACTGTTAACGCAAACGTTTCGTTGTTATCGCGGCGAGCATTCGCGGCGAAGTAGCAAAATGGTAAATCACATGTGGAACTATTCTCAGGTTTGCCAAACTCATATTCCATTTGGAAGTGTAAACTAAACGTCGCCCTCTGTTGACAATTTCGGGGCAAGTAATGAACAGCCGGGGAATTCCCAGTAAAAAGTAACCAAGTAAATTCGCTTGCATTGGAGAAGCCGACGGTTCGGCGCAAACATTGCACGATATCTCCCAGTATGAAAGTAAATAATTCCACGCGGAACTGCGCTAATGGCGAATTATTAAACAGTCGTTCCTCATACCACTGCGATCCGAGCCGTTCCGAAAACGCGTACGACAAACTTTTTACTAATTGCGGGGTAGGATTAACCGTGTTGCCGCGCGAACGTGATTCCCCCAATTTTCCCTATCGAGTAAACATAACGAATAAACTACGAATATTTTTACAGCTTCTTACCGTTGCCGACTATTTTATTTTTCAAAATTTCAGATCACGGATTTCCAATGACTCTTGTAATTCCTCACACAGACTTTGAATCTGAATAGCTTCTTCAAAAGCTAGTGGAATTTTTAAAAAATTGTCGAAATAATATCACTTTTCACTCAGCTTTTCATTGCAGGTTCAGATGAAAAACAATTTTTCTTTTTTCATGTGTGAACTACTACGCGAGTAACTATGAAGGATTAATAAAGTTCAAAGTGAGAGAAATGATATTTATAACTGTTAACTAGTGTTTCCTGAAATTGTATACAAAGTCTGCGGTTCAGTACTGTAAAAAATGAGAACGAACCTGACGTTTACGCTCGAAAAGAAAATTTTGTAAACCCATGCTATACATCCCCATAAATGTTAGGACGTCCAGGATTACGTAAATTGTAATAATCGTTAGAAAATCGCTAGAAACGTTATGTTTCTGTATTAATATAACTTGTCCGTCGTAATAATCTGTTGTCTTTCATTCACTTAATTCCAATAAACGCAGCATGTACAGTTAACATACTACAACAGAATCAAAAGATGATTGACTTCGAACACCTGCACCTTCTTATAAAAGAATCATACAGCACTCTACTTGTGCTCATTTTAAAAGGTGAAGTGTTCATCTTCATGTGCAACAACTTAATTTCTTTCAAAGATTTTTTCTTGTCATAGAACAGAGTGAGAACATGAAGCTTTTCCTCTTTTGAAACTTTGCAAATTCTAATGACTTTACGAAATATTTTATGACTTGAGGTTCCATATTCGAAGATTTTCATTTTCTCTCGAAAATGCTGTAAATTTGAAAATTCACTTTCCGTACATACAATTCATATGTTAACCCTGTGCTAACGTTGACTACCTGAGTATTTGTGAAATTGTATTGATTTTCATGACAAAGGGATGAAAAGATTAGCAGTAGAGTGGCGATTCAGAGTCACCACAAAAAATTGCTGTACCATTATTAAAAATATTGTTTACATTATTAAATATGTTGTTATCCAATTAATTATTATACATTTAAGTATTGTGAGCGGTATTATATCAATTTCATATGCATGAAATGAAGAAAATCATATGGTATGGAATTATTCTAGGTTAAAGAAATATTTAATTGTCAAGTTAAAACAGTTCCGAGTGCAAAGGTTTAAAAAATTTAATTCAACGTAAAACTCTCTATAAAGAAAAAAGAAATAAATTTAATAATTTCAATTTTTTTTAATCGTGTGTGAAATATGTCATGGACAGCATTTCGAAGAGAACTTCGGGAAATTTTGCATTCAGCAATTTTTCACGTATGTTTTTGTTAGTTTCAGGTGTGGTTACGCCCCTGTACGCAGAGTGAAGATTAAAAATTCGTATATGATATTTTTATTAAGCTCTGAATGAAAGGTGCATTGTCAACTCTACAATAATGCAATTTACAGTATGAAATTTTTCAAGTTTTAAACAAAATGTTTTTTTTATTGTGTATGTTGTAAATATTTTTCAATTCAACCAACGCGACCATTGCCTATTCATTTTCACCGAACATTCGCGGCTGTTGCGTCTTCACGCTTAAAAGGAAAACATTGCGCCACGATGATGTATGATGTATCTGGGTGTCGTTACTCATTGATGTTCGTCGGCTGGCTCACCGAAATAATGGTTGATAACGAAGCCGTATGCTCGAACGCAAAGATAAAAAAAAAGAGGTATGTCGCTTGTGGTAAGCGAAAAACAAATTTTCAACAGTGACGAGAACGTCGAAGTAACATATTCGTCTGTGTACGAGATAGTTCACAAGTCTGGTCTAACAGAAAATTTATTCATCCGACGCTTAATTCTCGTGAAAAACAACTCCAAATTGCTATTGCACTTATCCTGATTCAAAACCGCATTTTCATTCAATTAAGTCGATTTTACACGAGGACGAAGTCGATTGATTTATAAAAAATTGATTGCTTTTGCATTGATTACAATGAAGCCCCAGAACACGTTGCACGGGGTTGCATAGGAATTTAATAAAAAGAACTTTTCAACAATTTAAAAAAATGGCTGGATCAAATGCAAATTAATAAAAAATTTCAGTTGTATTATATTCAACTGTCTAATATTATTTAGTCTAGCCTCATCTGGCGACTCTGCATGTATCAACACTAAACGTACCGAGCCCCTAAAAGCGATAAAAATGCTTTAGCTTACAAAAATGATAAGGGTTTGTTTATTTAAATTTTGTGCAATTTTTAATACAGCATGTGCTCGGATAAAGAAATTTTATCGAATCAATTTCCATGTAAGCAACCTGATATTTTCAATAATTGTAAAAATGTTTACGAACACAAGCATTGACAGCGATATGGTTAAATAGCAGATAAGATCGATAAGCTTCACTAGAATGAAAAATTTTGTAGTTGATTTTCTAGAAATTGGAAAACTAAAAAAAATTTTTTCCCCGACTCATTTTTTCTCTCATTATAATTGTTACACGTCGTAAATTGCACGATCCACGGTGCACACTCGTCCGTATATTTATTTATCGACGTAAAAAAATTACAGAACGCGAAATTCGTGAATTATACAACTTTGAGGAGTTTAAACGAGCGCAATTAACTTCGTAAACATGCGAACTAGCGCAGAGCGAGAGCCCTATTGGGTTAGAATTAACAAGTGGCGGGTCCGGAATCGTCCCCGTTGACGGGCACCAACGTTGGAAACACCTTTCCGGTTGTAAAATTCATCCGACAAGCAAGCTAGTTGGTTAATTGGTTTAGCATTTTGAAAGGCAAACGATCGGCATTATTACGTGCGTGGGAAACGGGGTTCACCGTGATTGAAATAATTAGTGCGATTTCATGTCGGGACACGAAGTTCTAATTAATTTTCACTCGCCAAGTGGAAAACGTTACCACCATGTGTAGCCCGTGGGGGATGAAAATCTGGATTGGATGGAGCTACCGGTAGTAAGATGCAGCTGGTGTCGCACGACCAAAACGATTGATCGCCGGGGTCCTTTGTGCCCACCCACCCCCCACCCCCGCCGACGGTGAACACGCGGGCCGATTTTAGAATTGCTAATCGCCGTGGAATTGCTTTCAACGCCGAGGAAACTACTCGGCTGTGTCAGGAAACGATCCTCGATAGGGGTTGTAAAAACTCACCTAACAGATCCCACTCGCCGTTAGTGATGAAACTGCTGATGTCACCTCCGGCCTCATCTTGCAGCTGCAGGTCCAACTGTTGACAATTTATTGCGATCGATTAGAGCGTTCCTTCTTTTTTATATGGCGGTATATCCAAAATTAATTTGGAAAGAGAGAATAATTGATTTTCCATTCTCGAAATATCAATTCAACTGGGACAATTTCTTTAAATAATCAATGGATTCGCTAATAATCATAAGTGCGAACACTAACTAATAAGAAAATTTTTTGAAGAGTTCCTATACATACAGTTATAAAAATTTCATTAGAACACAATATGTCATTAAGATATTAAATCAACGATTTCGATTAAATCTTATCAGCAGGATTTTAAAGAATAACGTGTAGAGCAGCTACGAAACATCTCACAAAATTACTGTTGCTTCATTTTAAATTATTAAGGAAAGAACACATGTGTATGTACTTAACTGCTGTATCTATTAATTAATGCAGACAATTTTCCCTTCGCATGAAAATCCACAGATTAATTGCCAGTATTGATTATACATCGCTATCCGCATAATTAGGTCAACTAAAATAGAATAGAATTTAATTTTGTGTGTTCGCAAGTTTCAATAAGACCCTGGTAAAATAAATATTCCTGACAGCCTATGAAATATGTCATTTTATCGTATGTTTTTGCGAAGAATATCTACAATTTTTAAGCTATTTATAAAACTGAAAACTAACTCAAAGGCGATCTGATAATGTGATAAAAATTGTATAATTACAACCAAACTAAATAACATTCGACCGTACGCGTGAACCGATGGAAAAGAATTCGGTCGAAGTATCTTACCATGAGTATGGTCGTCCATTATACATATTAACCAACCGAAACGACGAGCCAGAAACCGCATTACCGTGAATTCTCTGCAGGCCACAGCGCCGCGTATATATTGTCCCAGAAATACACCTTCCGCGATTCGTGAATTTTTAGGAATCCTCTCGGAATAATGTTTCCGAGAAACATTATTACCATAGTTTCGTTTGAGCGAGCTAAAAGGTTGGCTGAGCTCCGCCGCGTTTATGGAACGATGTAACGTAAAGCCGTCAGCTTTGCGTACTCGAAGAACGTCGTGTCATTATCCGCATTTAACGGAACCATTATAATATTCTATCAAATATATTTCGCATATTTCTTTTAGATTGATCCGATTTTTTTTTATATGCGATCAAAATCGATTAATATTTCGGAAAATCAAATATTGGAACAGATATCGGAGGACTGAAAACTAGTTTTGATTTAGATGTATCATGGCAAAAGTAATATAAATTAATTGTAGGTTACTCTCGAAGTCATACTGTAACATAATTATATATTGTATAATTTGTATAGCCTATATAAACCTTATATGGTTTAAGACAATAAATAAATAATAATGATATTAGAACAAATGTGAAATATCAGAATATTGTGCTTATTTATATCCACCTTGTTAACACTTATCACCTACCGAGCACGAAAAGCGATTCGAATGTTTTAGCTTATAAAAATTACAAGGAAAATAAACGACTCTGTTTATTTAAATTTTGTGCAATTTTTATTCCAATATGTGCTTGGATAAAAAAATTTATCGAATCAATTTCTATGTAAGTAACTTTATACTGTCGACAATTGTAAAATGAACTCGATGATACAATTAAATTAGGCTACCGTGTTTATTAACGACACAGAATTTTTATTCATCCTCACAGTTTTTCTGTTCCAGTGTGGAAAGCAATTTAAGTTAATGTCCAACTGAATATTGTTAGTATGTAGCGGAACCAGAGTCGCCAGATTAAGACTTGTGTCCCCACTATACCTTCCCCTTCTACGACACCCGGTCACGTGACGCGTTCACAGTATCAGGTGACTAATCCTGTCAGAGAGTGATAACTTGTTGCTCTCAATTTAACTTCCCCTGATTTGGTGACTCTGGCTGGAACACGATTTGCGTACCACCAAGAAAAGCTAAAATCCAATTTCGACGAGTGTGCACAATTATTGGTCTGTTAAGTTTTAATCAAGCTAGCCAGGCACTCACATTTGAAAAAACAAATCCGAACCAGTTGAGTTTGTAAGCGACGTCGTACGAAAAATCGAGTTAAAACTGCTCCGCGAAGCAATCTAACTTTGCCATCTGACACACATAAACGTAATCGTCTGATTAGGATCCTGCAGACCATCTTGGAAACCGGAGGCATGTAATTTTAATTGGACGTCTATTTAAATTGGCTGTCCTTTCGGGGGCAGTACGTGGCAAATTAAAAGTAAACTGAGCTAAAGCACAGTGAATACGTGAAAATGTGGTCTCACCGTGTCTTTACGAATTCTTAAACTAACCCCAAATGGAAATTCAAGAACCTAATCGATGTTGACACTGGCCAGCTTGGAATCTACAACGGAGACTACCGTATCCTCGAAACAGCGAAGTGTCATTAACGCAAAATCGATTTAACTTCAGCGCGAGTTTATCGTACTCCTTAGGATCTTCATTTAGCGTTTAATGTTTCATTAAATTAGCCCTCGAGTCGAGTTTAATGACGCTCGGTTATGAGGTGTAACCGATTTTTACTGTCTGGATTTTGTCTCACCTTTTACTTTACCACGTATTATATAATTAAGCACAACAAGTCCGCGAATTTTTGTACAAATTCTCGTTTTTATAAATTATAAAAAGTTATCTTTCAGAAAAACATATACCACCATGGCAAAAGTATTAATTTATAACTGCGAGTAGCACGAATGATATGTAGCTTTTCCGAATAAAAATTAATGAAATATTGTTTATTTTGAAAGATTTATACTGAAATGGCAATAACGAATATTAGGGGGAGAATATAAATATATCATAAAAATATTGAATTATTTGTTTATGCGATGTTTCCTTTCCGATTTTATATTAATATTCATGTTAAATCAATAATCTATAACACATATACTGATACGTGAATAAGTGCAGTTTGTTAACCATTAAATTGTAATATTTTCTCAATTTTTAAAAATCAACATCGACATATTGGTTTTTTAATTTTTAATATTTTTGTGATTCGTTGTCTTCAACAGACATACAAAATTCACTCCAATAATTTTTATTGTACGTAAATGATCCCGTCTTGCATATAGAGCAACTTGATTTGCCTTATGACATTATCGACACATTTTTTCATACAGAAACTTTTTGGATTATACCAAGCGTTCAGTGACATTTTGAATATTCATAAGTATCATACATTGACAGTGTACATGAATATGCAACACAAAATACAAGCTCAAAATCATCAACGTTTATATTGTCTACGTTAGTGTAAATCTGATGAAACTATAATACACTTCATAATAATCGAAGTACGAATAAACTGATCTAATACGTAAATCAATTCGCAAGTTATGAAATTAATTAAATTTGATGAAATTTTATGAAAACCTACATTTTCACAATTTATGCAAAGCAAAGTCCTCTTTTACTTTCTAACGGTAGATAGAACAGTATTGTTCACTTTTAATAATATGAACTCAAATAAAGAAAGCAAGAAAGCATTTAAAAGTTTGGAGCCTTTGAAGCTCAAGTAAAAATCAACAACGTTTATATTGTATGCGTTAGTGTAAATCTGGTGAAACTATAATACACTTCCTAATAATAAATTTCCAGTGTTATTGGCGCTACGGTTCGATAAATTTAAAAAATCAATAAACAATTTTGCAGATTATCAAATAATCATCGACGTTTCGATTCACTTTTGAATCATTTTCAAGATGTATTTGTTTGCGTCTCTAAAAATATGCGTATTAAAACAATTTTCAAAATATATCAAAAGACATTGACCAAAAATTCTTTTTTAAAAATAGCTATTATTTAAATTACTAGCTTACTTGTTTATGATGTGAACTAATATTTGAATAGGAGCATCGTGACATCACGCACATGCGTGTGTTCACACTGCTTGCTGTCACTACACTGAGTGTATTGGACACGATCTATTATTAACATTCAATTGTAGTTAGAAAGGATTTAATTGAATATTATTTTTATTTATGTGACAAAGAAATATTTAGTCATTTGAAAATATAAAATTATTTAATTTGGAAAACAATAACACTGGAAATTTATTATTAACATTTTACGATCGATATAACGAAACATATATACACTTCCTAATAATCGAAGTACGAATAAAGTGATTTAATACGTAAATCAATTCGCACGTGATGAAATTAACGCATTAATAAATTTTACTAAGAAATGAAAACCTACATTTTCACACTTTATAACCCTTAGCACTCGAGCGGTGACTCAGAGTCGCCACTAAACCATTATTCAAAATATTGTTTACATTATTAAATAAGATTACTAAATATTTCATGAGGTATTATACCACTTTCAGATCCATAAAATGAAGAAAAACAAATATAGAATGAAATTATTCTAGGTCGGAAGAAATGATTAATTTTCAAGTTAAAATAGCTCCGAGTGCAAAGGGTTAAGAGCTAAGTAACAATAGACAGAAAAGTATTGTTCACTTCTAATCATATGAACTCAAACAAAGAAGTATTTAGAAGTTTGGAGCTTTTAAAGCTCAGCAAGGAGATGCTCATTCTCTAGTCTCAATGAACAAAGTTCGAATCGCGATTACCGTTGATATTTTTATTTTATTTTCGGCCGCGAACTTTGGGAACGTTCGCGAAGTTAATTACTTACTTGAAAGCCATCGTAGGTCCAGGATCCGAATTTCATTTCGCAGCGTTGATCGTCAAAGGGGAACCAGGTAATGTCTATCTTGCAAGTGCTCTTAAATATGCCGGGCGGTACGTATAAGCAGGTCCCATTGTTCTTCACGACGACGTTCGTTGGATAAGTACCGTCAAACCCTTCATCCGCGCTGCAACAAACGATTGTTAACGTTAAACGGGATCCGATTGATTTTTAAACGAACCGCGGCGACCACCTAGCCCTCCATTAGAGGATAAAGTGCACAACTTTAATTCGTTCGGTTATCTTCGATATCTTTATTTCATTTAACAAGATCGAGAATTACGATCGATGAATTATAAAATCGTTAATTATAAGTACGCAGTTATTATTTATCCATCATCTTTATGTATATTATTTATATGAAAACAGTAAAATTAGGACAAGGTTTATTTTTCTTCAGGTTTTTTATAATCATTGATTTAAATGATTTTATATTTCATTTATAAGATTAACGGTGCGTTATAATATTTACTTTGACAAATGGACTTCGAATCACGCACGTTAACACAGGATTGAAATATTTATACTAATTATATATAATTTATTTAAACTTTTTTTTAGATATTTGCTGTTGCAACAGAAACAATTGAATCTCACATCAGATGGACAAGAAAATTGATGGCTGCGCCGAGATAAGTGGAATTTGTATATTATTTTGAGGGCATCGCATCGATAGAATTTTAATAGAAAATAAACACTTTCTATTACACTCCGTTACTAACAACCTTTCGTACTGGCTGCAGGTGTTTCCGGATATTAACACGTTGAATTACTCTGCGTCCGGTTAGGGATCCTATTCCAATCTATAATTGATTTATCGCGTCGAAAGCAATTTTAAATGCATAGAATTTGATATTCGTTTTTCTGACGCTTTGAAGTTTTAAACGGATTTCATTTCGTTTAACACCAATTTTCTTTCCGTTTAACACCGATTGCAATCCGTTTAACAGGGGAATTGTGTCGGAAAAGGATACGGGCATTTCCCTTGTGTTTCCGAGAAAAATCCACTTTTGTCCAAAGCGAGTAAAATATTAATGGAAACGGGCTTTACATGTTCGGGAACAATTGTTTATTTATGTTTACTTACACCTCGGCAAATACCACTCTGACAAGCGCATTCTGCAGTGTCCACAACCTCATAAAATGTAAGTTTCGTAGAAAATGTTTCAGTGTACTTCACAAGTATAAATATTTTAGCGGTGGACACCGTTCAGAAATGACTGATCGCGTAAATTGTTTACAGATTGAAGAGAAGCATAAAGCAACGAACCATTAATTTCTAATTGCTGATGAACCATTTAATGCGTATTGACTGGAAGTGGATAAAATTGTATTTTTCCAGTGAAATAAACAATTAAATATTTTTTAATAATACAGTACACATTTTTACGTAATTATTCTTTGCTATATTTGTTATGCTATAACTACAAGAATCATTCACACGTTAATTATCAAATTAATTTTGGACACGTCGTTTTATTTAAAATTGTTGTAAATTCATTACGACAATATCTCTTTCGAGTTTCATACAAGAGTACACGATACGTTCAATAGGATTTTGTAACTATGAAGAGTGTTAAAACAAATGTGTAACGTAGAGAAAAATAGATTTTATTAGATTTTAAAATTTTACTTCTAATTCAGATGGTATGGATGAGTAATAGGATAAAAATCGAGAATAATTGAATAATAATGAATAATTGAATGCCTATGTAAGCAAGATTTACAATGCTAAGCCTCTGCTCAAAGATACAGTTAGAGGATCCCGATGTTAGATTCGGGGTTAGGAATTTAACCGCATTGCTATCTCTGCTTTGAAGCTGTAAATTCTAATTGCCGAGCATGCGTCTGATTTGTTGCCACTACGTTTACACGATAAATCGTAGTCATCGGAAATAATATATCTGCTTCTCCTGTTCCGAACTAAAAGCACACAATGTGCTCCATCCTACACAGATTTATTATCGCAAGATTTCCCATCCATTTATTACATTATTTTCCTTATTTGATACATTTCACTTTTCTATTTTCAAGAAACACTCAGAGAAATTCCATTTGCCACACATCTGTCAACTCAGCCTCAACATTAATTATAGAAATTTAATGGAGCTTCTTTGCAGCTTTACACCAGTTGCTCGATAATCTTTGCATGCTATTACCACGAGAAAAGGTCAGAGTCAAATTCTACAGGGACTTATCGTGTCATCGTTAAGGACTCTGTCATTTGTTAGACACTATAACTCGGTTCTCGGAACGCATAAAGTGGATGGATCGGGGCACCAGCTAAAAATGACGTTGATGAATCAACTGGCATTCCCTCGGAGCCTTCCTTTCCTGTAATCTTCCGTGTAATTTCTGCCAGCACACCTATTTTTTGCCCTGCAACTTCCAATTTATTTTGCTACGTTTCGTAAATTTTCTCCGATTAACACTTTTAGTCATCCACGTGTCAATTTGTGAAACTCTTCACTTTTCTTTGTGAATGGTGTGAATTCTTTTAATGTTTCATTTTCAAAGAAGGAGCTTACAAAGTTATTTTTTTGTTACTTATCTTCTTAGATATATTTATCTTTCGAAACGTTTACAAATTTAATGGATATATATATATATGTCTGAAAATATACCTCAAATTATTTGCTAAACTGTAGTAAGCATAGTAGACTTGAACTTCCGAAGGACCGTTATAGAGTTAATCTAAAAATTATTAAAGACGATTCAACTTTTATTCTATTATTGATGTCTTTTGGCAAAATTTAGCATTCTAGTAACAAAATCTAACGATCGATTCTGCCGAGCGATGTTATTGAAAGATCCCTTTCCAACTTTTCTGTGAAGCTTAGTACACAGGTTTGGACGAAATTCAGCAGATCCTTTGTGTCCCGTGCTTGCGACAGAAATTCTCTGTTCACATTCTTTTGGTTTCCTTCGAACGTCCAAAGCATTCCTTTCAATCAGAAATTTTCTATATTTTTCAATTATCCCTCTTTGGTGTACCGAGACTCGTTGTCACTGATTAAACGTTCCATTACAGTAACATAATATAGCTTTTAAGGAAAGGTTACTGTTAATCTTTTAGAAATAAAATTATTAAATGAATAAACAGAAATTAATTCAACAATAACCATTCAAATGGCAAAAATATAAGCATGATTTACAGAATTTAATGGGTGTCTGGAAGAAGAGCCTATGTCAGGTTTTATAAATTTTATCGCAATTTTGGACTCAAACGTGAATTGCAATATTAAAGATCGTTTTTTATTCTAAAAATCCTAATTTTATAATAAAGTGTGTATATTTTATTCGAATTAGTATAACTATAAAAATTAATTTCTATACGTGTTCAGCAAACACAAAATAAAATTGACGAAAATTCAGGTAGTTACTATTTTAGATGCTGTAACTTCTCTTATTTGTTTTCAATTATGTTTGAATTTGCAAATAAGCAATAAAATATTTGAATTGTCATGTAAAACAAAAATGGGCGAAAACAACGGGAAAATCATTTGTGCGAGTAGGATCGAAAGAGAAATTAAGAAAAATTATGATCTTTAGTGATTTCCAAGGAACCAGTTTGTAACGCTTAATTTGACTTAGATAGATTAATTACGGTGTCCGATATCAATGGTTCAAGTAATGAACCTGATAGACCCATTCAAAATCGTGGTATTAGGGTAGCTCCGAACGCTTTGAGAGGGAGGCGGTGATCTAAACATCGGCAAATCCTGTTTGGTAGGTCGGCTGAGGGCAATTTAAAGCTTTAAGCCGTAGCAGTCATTAGGAGGAATGCGGAGGATTGAATTGGGAACCGTCTAACTTGCACATTTGAATCCCTTCTCTGTTACAACTTGCTTCGTTTATCCACGGCGACAGCAAATTGCGGATTATTGGAAAATCAAGCAGGACAATTGCTCTAATTTCTACTTATTTTTTTTTAAATTCCACATCCTGCAACTACAGTCGGCCACGATATATCCTTGTCAAATATTAAGGATTCAATCTTCAATCGTTGGACATCGGATTTTACACATTTCTGAAAAAAAATAGTAGATGCAACTTGAAACAGCGAAAAGAATAAAAGAGTATTAATATATTATTTTTACTATACTCAAATTATTACTGGAAAAATCGTTTGACACCGGATTTTATGCATTTTTTACGAAAACGAAGAGATGCAATTTGAAACTGTGAAAAGATTAAAAGAGTATTAATATATTATTTTTACTACACTTAAATTATTACTGGAAAAATCGTATGACACCAGATTTTATACATTTTTTACGAAAACGAAGAGATGCAATTTGAAACAGCGATAAGATTAAAAGAGTATTAATATATTATTTTTTTACTACACTCCAATTATTACTGGAAAAATCGTTTGACACCGGATGTTATGCATTTTTGACAAGAAATAGTAGATGCAATTTAAAACAGTGGAAAGGTTAAAAGAGTGCTAATCTATTATTTTTACAACGTTCAAATTATTAGTGGAAAATGCGAATTGATACTCAGCTCCCGTGTCTTGTAATTGAACGAACTTTTTATTTTGCATAAAAATTCGTTGGTAATCGTTAACATCTCGAGTTCGTAACATTCGTAAACAGAAGAACGGACTCTATAAGCGTGCAAAGTTTCAGGTAACTCGGTGGCCCGAAGGTCGTGCACTCTCCTCGTAAGTGGTAGCGGAAGAACAGGGACGGATCGTGGACACTTAACCGAGCGAACATCAGTGAAACTCAACCGCAGATTACTGTATATAGTTTTACACGATTGTCAAGTTATCCGCGAACTTTTGAGCGGCAGTACGCATCCCTCGCGAGTCCAATCGAGGAGGGAAAACGGCTGCCGAATCTAATTATTCGGGTGCTCGGAACGCGGGCGAGGGGGCGATTAGCAGCGAAACGGAGCAGAATCCGTCGAACGACTGAACTTTCCTCGTGGATACACAGAAATCGGCGAACGGAACGGGGACGGATTTCGAAGCGTTGCCTCGATTTACTTAATATAATTTCATCACGCCCCGAAAAATGCTGTCGGTCCAAACTCCTCACTGTTCGTCCGGATAATTGCGAGCGAGTCGAGCGCGAAATTTTTCGCCGTGAATCCGGCTCGAATCGGTCGAGTATCTGTTAATGAACGGGCCGGGCCGGGCCGGGTCGCGGGCCGAGTCGGGTCGCGGGCCTGGGCGGATCGTTCGTTCCGCGATTATTGTTTCGCGCACCCGCCAGGTCCCTTTAAGGACAACGCACAGGGAAAATATGATTTTGAATGGGATGCATCGGGACGATTCCACGGGGCAACGGATATAAGGCCGGTGAATGGTATACATAATATACTCCGGCATCCAGGCGACTAAGGATTGGTTGGAAGCCGGCCAGCTGGCCGCAACCCAATCCGTTATTTCATTCTTTTTGAATCCACCCTCTCTGTACCACCTCGTGCTCGGCCTGCTGCCCTGCCACACCCACCAACGCGACGACCACCATCCACATCCAACCATCCACATCCAACCACCCAGAAAGCGGTGGAGGGGAGGAGGAGGAGGAGGTGGTGGTGGTGGGTGTGTTTCCCACCCTTTCACACCACGCTGCACACCACGCTTCCGCACGTTTCTTTCTGCCGCATGCGAAATTCGCATAAGCGGCGCGTCGTCCTTTGACGACGAAAATTAAATTCCCATCGGAAGCCTCGCTCTACCCACCAAGGATGATAATGTTTGCGTACATGTCGACGCGCCCGGAGTATCTCGGTCACCGATGGTATTTATGCTCGCCGACCGCAGCCGCTGAATTACTATCGATTTACGTTTAACAATAAATGCCGTGCCGCCGACTGCTAATGTTTCCCATGGATCGCGACCGTCCGCGTACGGGACTTAAGGATTTATCTGCGGAATGCCACCGCCGCGGCTATTTCACACGCTAAATTAATGCCTATTGCGCGTGTCTCGTTGATCCAAAAGGTCACACTGTTGAGGCAATATTGAGTAATATGAAGAGGCAATATTTTGATAATATAATATTACGAGTTGCAATTAATGTTTTACTGAAGTTCTTGTTTGGTTGTGGTAATTTCAGGGCAAGCGAAATGTCCAGTATTTACTAACCCCTTGCTCTATGATTGATTTCACGGTTCAGTGATAAGAACTTTTTTGTAGTTCGTAATTTCCTAAAAAAGCAGAAAATTTATATCTGTTGTATGCTTATATATTAGAAGGACCGAAAAGTAATGAGAATTTTTTTTACATTTATTTATTAAAAAAATTTTAAATACTTTTATTTATAATATTTCCATCATTTTCTAACACTTTTTGCCATCGTAAAGGAGTTGTTGGATTCCCATTTTAAAAAAGTCCTTCGACACAAACTACCTGTGAATGAGCTCATCGAAGAAATTTTAATTGCATTCACATCAATAAAAACAAAGTAGAATTTTATTTCGGTTTGAAGGATATTAATAGCATGCATATTTATTAGACTCCGTTTAAAATCATCATCACGTCTGACACGATATTGTAGGGCAAAGGGTTAATGACTGAATGGGTGTCCGGAAGAAAGGTGCATGTCAGGTTTTTTAAAATGTTATCGAAGCGCGATTTTCAACTCGAACGTGAATTGCAATAAAAATCAGCTGAAAATTACATAGGCTATTGGAAAAGACTGAAAACTGACAGACTTTTTCACGGTTTGATTTAACACTGAACCTACCACTGCCAGTAAAATGATCGGGTGTGGCCAGAAGGGTGGTACAATTTGCCAATGTGGTGATGGTACATGTAAAAATAAGTCGAAAAAAAGGGAATAACATTTTTTTCGTTTGACGTCTCGTTTTCGAGAAAATCGACTTTGGAAGTGCATCAAGTACACGTGCTATTAGATAGGAATCGCTTGCCGCGTCTGATCATGACCGACCAATTCTACTTCACGCATATATTAGAGCACGCGATCCCGATGGATCTTTAAAGTCGATTTTCTCGAAAATGAGGCGTCAAACGAAAAAATGTTATTCCTTTTGCTCGATTTATTTGTACATGTAGAATCATCCCCTGCCCGGTTGTGCAACTCGTCCCAATTTTTATGCAATTCAAATAACTAAACTAATGAAACTGAAACTGTCATGTGAAAATTTCTCACAGGGATTGCTGTTTCACCCTTTTGCATTCTAAAAGTGTGAATTTTATTTGAACGAGTATAACTATAAAAATTAATTTCTACACTATCTGTTATGCAAACACAAAACAAAATTGTCATTCTAAGTCTTTAATCAAGACAGTTTTTAATTTTCTTCTCGATAATTTTACCACATTTTCTTATATTCTGTCAATGTACTTGTTTAAACTAATGACGTGGCCTCATTACGAACGTATGGAAGCATCGTTCGGAGGAAAATTATTAGCTGCGTCAACATGAAATCAAGTTAGATTTGCAGTGATGATTAGCAATTTGCGATTCACGAGCAACGACGAACTTCTGGCGAACTGGAGTACCTGATAATCTAATGCCTCGGCGAATATTCCGCCTTTCAACCAAGGTGAGTAACCTCATCGAGCACTTCATTATTATTTAAAACTGTAGATGAAAATGTTGAAGCTTTCATGTCATATCAATTGTGACACAAACAATTTGACTGGTTCGAGTGTTTATAACTATATATATATAGATGTTACGGGCAATGTGTCTAAGACGGGCATTCTATAGAATGCCAAAAGCATCCCGATCCTCGTGCCGTTTAGAATTAGAAATAAAGAAGTTAATTTCTCACGCTGTAGGATTTCTTTTAGTTAATTTTTCTGGAATATTAGCGGGAGTCGCTTGTACGAGTCCCCGGTGCTGATGCTTGTCTTCCAACAGCAGCGGTGTGTTAACACCTCGGTCTGCGTTATTCAATAAGAAGGAATTAAACGATTCCCGGAGTTCGCTATCTGTTTGCCTGGGCGTGTACATGGACAGAGGGGGCGGCAGCTGTGAAGCGCGTTCGGGGTTTCAGACGTCCGTTGTTCGGCAAACAACATCGTTGCCGTTATCTGAATTTGCAACCGATCGGATTCCTCGAGCAGGAGAACCACCGCAACACACCGGAGCGAATTAACAATTTACAGAAGCTGCCGTTCAAACGACGCCGCTCCAATAACCTCCGATGCGGATTCGATACGCTCCCGTTCGTGTCTTGAAAAAGCTTCATTTCATAAGTATCGTCCGTGCGGCTGTTCGTGCCAACAGGGCGGCTATCGTCATTTCGACGATCGACAGCCATCTTTCTCGCTGTCTCCCTCTCTCTCTCTCTCTCTCTTCGTCGCGTATACACATGTAGATAAATGCGCGCTGCATCCTGGGGTGGGGGTTCGTGTTTGCACGAGCCAAGTCCGACCAGGTAAATAGTTTCGGTTCATCGGCCTTCAAACCCTTTCCAACACACATCCATGCCAGTGGGGCACACAGGAAGCCAGAAAATCGAAAGGCAAGAGGGCCATTTCCGTGATCGAGGTTATAGGTGCACGCGGATAGGAAAAACCGGTGCGCAATGATGGTGCAATGGATGGGAAGGGGGTCCAATGAATTGCGTGGAGGGCGAGACGGGGGGTTGTAGGAGGTTTGAAATTCGGTCCTTTGTGCCGCGGCATTATACAAAGTTTTCGCGATCGCTGGATACCTTGAAAAAGATCAACCGGCCCCCTCTCGTAAACCGAACAACATTTCAACGGAAACGAGCGATCGCTTTTGCACGACCAGTTTGCACGGCAGCTAGCAACAGAGAAGATCCCCCAACGCTCGATCCGCCGACGGTTTAACCGACCGGATGCCTCGGCAAATCAACTTCGGGAAACTATGGGATTCAACGGACCGAGAGTTTTCCTCGATTGCGTTGGAGGGCGCCCGGACCTTTGTTCGCAGCAAATTATTAATTAACGCTGATTTCGTGGATGTTTTTTTCGGGCTCTCGGTGGGGAAGTAGCTTGGCGGTTTGATGCTGCCAGTCATTGTGTTATAATTGTACCAAACGACTTTTTATAAGAGGCATTGGTTTACAGGGAAAAAATAAAGAAATTCACAAATTTTTTCATTTGGGCCCTTAATGCCTAATTTAAAATATATGTTTCGTAGATGTTAGTTATACGCATGCTGAAAGTTTCAATTCAGGTCATCGGCGTTTTTTCATACATAACTACATTTATTTTTTATTGTGTCGTGTAGCTAAACGAGCGACAAATACATTCAGATAATAACATGATCTTCAAATGACTTTGATCTTTGAAAATTAAAGTGAACACACCGGAAAAAATAATCTTGAGAAAGAAATAACACTAAACCTACACGATCATTAAATGCGATTAAAATGTTTTCACTTATAAAAACGACAAGGATCTATTTGTTTAGATTTTATGCAATCTCAATCTGTATTTGGATAAAAAAATGTGTCGAATCGATTTTCATGCGAGTAACTTCATAATTTTAATAATCGTAGTATAAAAAAATAAAACCGTTCAAATTTAGTGTTAATGATAGAATAATGAATTTGACATCTCGAAACGTATCGAATGTAAATGCCCGAACTACGACAGAAATTAGGGAACAGTCTATAACGGTTGAATTGGAAGCAATTTGTACGGCTCTGTTTAACATGCACACATAGTTAATGTGTCTTAGAGCGCGTCCCATATGGAACACTATATTCCCACGTGGAACGTTTAAGAATCGTTTGGATCCCTTATACCCCGCCGCGAAGGATTCCGGTGCAGTTCGAGAACATCATTTTGAATTAAATAGCTGCTTGAACCGAGACACACCATTGTCGATTTGAAACTCCGCCGTGCAACTGGCTCCGCAAATATAACTCCATTATTACACGACATTTGGCAAAGCCACGGCTGCCCGGATAGTTCTCGAAAATGTTCACGGATTCGTCGTATCAACCGAGATTTTCCCGTCGTTCGACGTGAAAAATCGTTTTGTACCCACGGCCAAACTACTTTCCCACTTCTGTCTCGCCATTAAACCCTCTAGTCACGAAAATCTTTCGCTCTTCCGGTTATCTCTCGTTGCAGATATGCAGAATGTCAATATATCCTGTCCTCTTCGAAAGAACGGCGGAAGTATTGTCCTCGATGCGACACTTTCTATGGCAGGACGAAAGGTAAAGGGGTCGCATATTGATAATCCCATAAGTAAGCCATTTATACATAGAGTGTAAGTAGCCGCCTAAATATCTCCTTCATTTAGAATATTTTTAATTCGTTCTGACAACACGTGGTACTAATGTCAGGTTTGTTAAGTATTAGGGAGACCGAAAAGTAATAAAAATTTCCTCGATGAGCTCATTCACAGTTAGTTTGTGTCGAAGGACTTTTTTAAAAAGGGAATCGAACAGCTGCCTTTGGCAAGAAGCGTTAGAAAATGTTGGAAATTATTTTGTTGATTAGTATTTAAGATTTTTTTTAATAAATAAATGTTTTTCGCCAGCAAAAAAATTTAGATTACTTTTCGGTCCCCGTATAATTTTTAAAATATTACTGGTACTCCTATGTTGGAACGAATAAGTTGTTGGAGAAAAATGAATCGGAGATACTTGTCGAGAATAAAATTGCAAAAGAATTCAGATACGGTTTCGGAAAGAAATTTTTCGAACAGTCTAATGCAAAGGGTTAATTGAAAATTTTTTAATTTTCGACGAAATCTCTAATGAACAGGGAAAGAAACTACGGACGAGTTGGAATTGATTTGTAATTACAAGTTTCACGGAATGATTTGATTTATTGGTAGTACTGGTGCGGAACTGGTAATGGATTTTCCTAGTACCCACCGAATGACAAGCACCGAAAGCACTAATTTCGATAACAGTTCCAAATATTCGGTGTCCTATCCTATTCAGTAATGTATAGCTCTTGTGGTGCAGCATTGTACGTGGTCAGATCTGAAATTGCGCACTAGCGACCGCATTTTCCGACGTATTGCGGAATCACTATCGTCGTCTATTCTCCGAAAACAATACGTTTTCAATATCTATGTAAACACCCGCAGCCGCTGCCCTGTCATCCCCTATTCCGTATCCGTTCGAAAACAAGCCACTTCATCTCCTCCTTCATTACTTTACCTCAGTATATTCACTTTCCGACCCTTTACAATTCCGGAAGACGTAGGAGATCATTCGTTTCGCGATACGAATCGCCGCGATAATTGCGCTGTTGATTCCATGCCCATGTTCGTGCACGAACATAGATCAGTTAATAATAATTTTCGCGAATACAAATGAAACTATAAACGAAGATTTATCATACTTTTACATTTAAACTGTCTTCTGAACGAGAAAATACATTTTTTTTTCTATTCTAGAAAGTTAGATTCTGAAAATTTGTATTTATCGTTGACATTAGCTGCAGCATAATTGACTGACAAGATTGAAGATTGAATAGAAGATCACAGCATATTTTAACAATGTTAGTTTAAAGTAGGATAATTCATTTTAGCACCTGATGTAGTTAGTAAGAAAAATTTTTAAAAATATTTCTCGGTAACTTGTAACTTCCGTCAGAAACGAAAGTCATATTAGCATTCAGCACGTCGACACGAGTAGAATCGTGTGTGACAGGCGCCAAGAGCTTAGGGAGGCAATTATAAAGTTCAGCATAACTAAGAACCTTTAAAATATACTTAAAACTACCTATATCGCTATTAAAAAGGACAGCCAATCAGTGTCTTCGGTCGACAATGGATTTGACCGACCCTCGTATTTAGCTGACAATGAGAGGTTCTAATATTTCCCAATTTACAATTATTGAGATTGTAGAGATTCACCCATGAGAAATTATTCGACTAATTTGTTTCTTTGGGTGTACAGGGTGTGGTCGGACGGGTGACACAACCGGGCAGGAGATGATTCTACATGCAAAAATGAGTCGAGAAAAAGAAATAACATTTTTTCGTTTGACGTCTCATTTTCGAGAAAATAGACTTTAAAGATTGATCGTGTGCTCAAGTAGACGCAGGAAGTAGAACAGGTCGGCCATGATCAGACGCGTTAGACGATTTTTAGCATTTGATTTATTTTCAACGTCGATTTTCTCGAAACGGGGCATCAAAGGAATATTATTCCTTCTTTTCGACTTATTTTTACATGTAGAATCATCTTCTGACAGGTTGTACCATACGTCCGGCCACATTCTATACATTATAAAAGAAATGGGTATAAAAGTAACAAGAATGTATCTATTCAAGTTTGTAGCCATCCCTTTTATTGAACGAATGAAGAAATAAATTAGTCATGGATGCATTTAAATATAAGAAAAATATATCAATCCAAAGCAGCCATTCCTTTTATTAAATGAATGAGGAAATAAATTAGTCGAATAATTTATCACGGATACATTAAAAAGTAACAAGAATGTATTTATCCAAAATTGTAGCAATTACTTTTAGTGGAAGAATGAAGAAATAAATGAGTTGAAGTAAATTAGTCGAATAATTTCTCATGGGTGCATTTAAAAATAGCAAATATGTATCAGTCCGAGGCCATTCCCTTTATTGAAAGAATGACGAATTGAATTAGTGGAATAATTTCTCCTGGATGCATCTAAGCATAGCATAACTATAAAAAATTTTTAAGTAATGCATACAGTAATTCCCAGTGTTCCGCAAACCCCGTGTTGATCGCGTGTATCGATCGTCATTTCTGTCTAAACTATCTATCTATCACGCGGAGCAAATGCGAAAAATCCTAGTTCGGATCGGCCGCGCACGTCTCGTTCTTGGATCAGCAATAATTTATCTATAGTCACGCGCGAGTCTATACGTATGTATACGTATATCGCATTCACGATGCACGGAGAGTGAATTCCACCTGCTCGATTGTACGTATCTACGATATCTCTGGCAGTGTTCACGCCCGGAGGGCTTGAAAACCACTTAATCTTCGTCGAATGGAAAGGTACACGCGCAGGCTGTGTGTGTGTGGGTTGTGTTACCCGATGGATAGAGGCCCGTTGTCCCGTTTCGGATTGCACACTAGCAAATCACACTTTCCGCCAGCAGTTACCGATATATTGTCCGGCGTTCTGGAAACGATCTCTCAATACCTAATTACTGGAAAGTCATGCAAGCCCCATCCGGCCAAACTGATTTAAGCGTGGATACACGTCCGTGGCCGCAACGGCCTGAAACACTGCCCGGCTCCTCTCCCCCTCCCCGCCCCTCACCTTTTGGTTTCGACTCCGGCCTGGCCGCATTCCGTCGGAAACGGGTAATTCAAGTGTTGCCAGACATTAGCGTCCTCGTGCGACTAAACGCTATTTACATTTCGGCACGTGTACCGCGAGCCGTTTGATGAGCGAAAATTTCGACAACTCGCCTATCCGGCTGTCGAGAGTTGCCGAAACTGTAAACACCGTGCCGCGCTGCCGTGCGCGGACTGGAGCTTGCGAACAAAGTGGAGGAAGCCCGGTGCCCGTGTTTTCTGCTAACGACGACGATGCACGGCGGGATGGCGGTAATTGCACGGTTCAAATAGAAATAGAGAAAAGTCAGAAAAAATTCTACTCCAATAAAAAATCCATCAACCCCTTGCCTTACAATATCGTGTGAGAGACGCGATGAAGATTCTGAACCGAGTCTAATAAATATGTATGCTATTAATTTCCTTTAAACCGAAATAAGATTCTATGGTGGTTTCGTTAATGTACAGCTATTGGAGAACATATAGGCATTCAACAGATATAAATTTTCTCCTGTTTCAGGTGATTACGAACTACAAAAAAAGTTCTAATCACTGAAACTGTAAAATAAATCGCAAGGAGTTTTCACGTTTAGGTGTCCCGGGGTCTTTTGTCAAGTGGACACAATGTCAGAACATCCGTCGACCCAGCAACCCCTAGTGCTACACAATCCAATGGCAAATCTCCCCCACCCTCTCTTCGAAAACAAAACAAAAAAAAGGAGAGATAACGCTTTCTCGACCACGTGTAAAACTAGGTTGTAACGGAAAGGGGTTCTAATATTAGCCAGGAAAAAATTGAATTTTCGTGCGACCACACCGGGGGCTCGAGAGCGGGAGAGAGCGGCGATACTGTACACCGGCGCGGCGTTGAACGGCCAGCGGACAAGGTACAACGAAGCACAGCCTCTCCGACAGATTTGGGTGACCGCATATCGATTAGCAAGGCAATCGTAACGCTATAAAAGTTCAGACATCGAGCGTTGTAACGCAGGGTCAGTGTTCATTATGTATCCGCAAACACAGGACGGTCGGACGCCGCGCCGGCCGAAAGAGACGGACACGGTGGTGGGGGATGGACGAGGCCCAACACGGGCCGAAACGAGCCAGGGCCAGGAATAGAATTTAATCTGCTTTGGCTTGAATTTCAAAATACGCGTCGGCTAATGCATATTGCCTTTGGCCTGGTTCCAAGTTTCCTATGCAGTCGAACCCTCCTCCTCCTCCTCCCCCTCTCTCAACACTCGTACTCTCCTCCCTTTCGCCCTCTTCAACCCCTACCACCTGGTACACGCCACTCTACTTTCTGTACTACTGCGCCATCAAAACTACCCCCATTCCACCCTCCCCCCTCAACTTCCCGGTTGCGAATGTAAACTCATTTTGTCATGCATTAAGCGGCGGATCCTTCCACCGAGCAATCCCCACCCCCTCCCTTTGGTCCAAGACACCCCGGGCTGCTGCTACCAAACGATATTTATGCCATATTAATCGAATATCTCCTTTATATGCGCCTGCACACGATACGTCCCGCCTCGAGAAGAGTGTTTGTGACGGTGACCTAATATCGAGTCACTGACATGCGGCTACGACCGCCCCCGGAAGTCGGTCGTGCGAAATGAAATCCTGGCCCGTAGACACACTCCCGTTCACGGTTAGCTACCCCTCTAACCTACACGTCCTGTCCTCTTAACCACCCCCGCTCCGCTCCCTCTCTCCTCCGGACCATGCGGTGTGGTGGTTCTGATGAGATTTAGCTTATCTTTTCGCGAATGGAAATTATGCGACGCGGTGTTACGACCGGCGGATTCGAGGACGTGTATTGGCCTGCTGCGGAGGTTGGTTCTTGCGGGATTCTCTTTATGAAACTGGGATGCTGGCGTATCTCCTAAGGACTGTACACACGTTCGGCTGCGTTTGAGGACTCACGCGTGCAGGATTTATATGAAAAACAGGCCCTCCGGGTGGGTACGCTCTCTCTCTCCCCCTCTCACTTCCTCTCTTTATAAGGAGAAGATTATTTATAAAGGAGTTGATTCTTGAAAAACCACGACGTGCCTAAGGAAAGAATTCCACACACAAACGTTGCAACCCCTTTTCACCCCTTAGGGGTAGAATTTTTTAAAATGCCGAAATGGGTGTTTGATTAATTATATCAAAGAGCATTAAGACCAAGTTTCAAGCAAATCCGACCACGAACAAACTATTCCTCATACAAACGTTGCAACCCCTTTTCACCCCCTTGGGGGTTGAATTTCGAAATATCCTCTTATCCTTTGTATAGATCATAAAGAAAAGTCAGTTTTCTAGGTCCAAGGTTTCGCCTGGGCGTTGATCGTGTGCAAAAATTGTATGTCGCGAATACCATGGATTCTGCAGGGATTGTAACGTTATCATTAATGTAACAAAGTCATTAAGGGGTAAAATCAATTTTTATTTTAGTTCTGTTCCCCACAATAATTGCAGAACATTTTTATTTTGCATAAAGGTCCGCAGTCTAGTAATTAGCCACGACTAAACAGCGGATCTTTAGGCGAGATAAAATGTTTATTGTCTGCAAATTTATTTTTCGTGTAAATATAATTTCTTGAAAATAACGTCTGCGTGTTTTTACTGTTTTAAGTTTCACTAATTTTCGTCGTAAACGCATAAAATCCGCTGTATAATATCTTGGTAAATTTTTAAAGTTGAAACTTTTGGAATTCTGTCTTGATTGAATACATAAAAAAAATAGTTTCGTCAGTATATTTTATTGTTCACTGAAAACACGAATGCTTCATAGAAAAATAACAAAAATTCATTGTCTCGTTTAAAAATGGATTGTTTGAAGAGTTCTACGCCGTAACTGTGAGCGTTACGCATGCTGTAACATTTCACAACGATGATTCATAGGAAGCGATGGAAAATTCGATTAGCAGCGATCGAACTGTCGTATCAGGACAAGCGAAACAACCCTAATGCGTTTAGGGTCGTTTGTTCCGGCCGGAAAACGGCCAACAACGGTCTCATCGAGGAGCATTTTCATCCGGAAAATGCTAGTGATTGCGTTTTTGCACCCCATGCATTCTGTATGGCTGTTGCCCGAGACTCGACAGACCAAATTTCCGGTTGCCTAATTCTGCAAGCACCGCCATATATCGTTCCATTATTTCCGATACTGAACGCTCAGAAAACGGCAGAACTATGAAACTCGCGTGTCGCAACGTCACGCAACGTTTATAAAAAACAGTTTCGTACGAATATCATTATTTTCTGGAATAGAAGAATGTTCAACGGTAACCAAACATAGAACATTAATTTCCGCGGCGAATGGCGTTCTGCGACAAATTTTTTTGTCATAAATTTCGCTCCACATTTCGTTCACTACAGAAGCTTGGCCGCGAATATTTTAATTGGTCCACTCGACAATGGACAGCGCGCGTCTGCGTTTTCTGCTCTCAACGTTTATTATAATGCCTTTTTAATAGCATTGTGTTGTAGCCGTATTGTTTGGAAACTGCCGCGCCGGCCGCACTTTTTCCGACGTTCCGCCGTAAGCAAGATGGCGAACTCGGTTGCGTTTTGTTTCATTTAATACCGACGCGACCAAGCTTGTTTGCATGAAATGTATTTAACATACGTGATGTACTGTTGCTTAATATTTCACTAAGGAGTAACCCACAAATTATTTACTATCTCATTAATGGCGTTCCTTATTTATTCATGTACGAATATCGATTGTCAGTAATTCAAAAATATTGTTATATTATTTTCAACCTATCAAACATATTAACAAAGGAAATAAATTTCTATATCACTACAATTTTTGTTGCAATTCAGATAGAAAATTTTGATTTTGCACAAAGACCCGCTGTCTATTGATTCTCCTTTGAAGAATTTCCGAAAGCAGCACATTTTCACAGTACTGCCACGTTAAGCCGGGGTCACGCTGCTGTCAGGAAATGAAAAATCGTAATTTTGCGAATTGCAGAAAATAAATCGAGATTTATATCACACGGCGGGTAATGGAGCAGAGAGGAATTCTTTCGTCAGGCGAAGAAAAGGCCTAGTTCCGGTGCCAAGATCGAAGCCGGTAATTAACGGGCGGGAAATTTATGAAAATCTCGTTTTGGCATCCATAATTTCGTACGCGTTCCAGATACAAGGGGTAACGTCGTAACAGTAAATTCCCGTTTGTTTGCGACGTCACGTAGTCACAATATAAGGTCACCGGCATTTTGCCTGGTCCGAAATTAAACGCAGAACATTCAGAGAGAGAGGGAGAGAGATGGAGGGAGTAGATTGACCGTGTTGCGAGAATTTATCGAGATCCCTCCCACTCTCTCACCGAAAATTATCGTAATCGTAAAAGCTTTTACTGCTGCTTGAATTCTTAAACGTCAGCGCTCATAAATAACGTATCGAACAGATTGCCGACTGCGATTTATCCGGCCGAGCCACCGATGTAGCAGATTCTAGAACCGCAGACGATAACATACGCTCGCACGTGCCGCACGTACCGTCGAACTCACGAAAATACGATCAAAATTTGGTCACGTTGCGCGAAGACCGAATGATGACAATTCTATTTTCGTTTTACCGTGCGGGCGCGGTGAATTCGTCCCGCAGTTTAAGAGAAAATACACTTTCGGCTAATTGAATCACACCGAACGATGTACTGCCGCGATAATTCCATCGTTGCGAGATCAATTCTTTCGAAAAATTTACTTCCGACGAACCACAACGTTGCACGACACTCAACTTTTCCATCGGGTCTGCCCCCCGTGTTTCTAAATTTTTGGGAATCGGTACATGCAGAGTTTCTATAAACATTGGACTGTGGATTTTATGCATTTTCGATCGATAAAATTCTGCAATCCAATCAAATTTTCAATATTTCAATCGGGTCTCCCTGAATGTTTGTAAAATTGGTACGAATGTATATTCCAATGTCTAATGTATTCGTAATCATTAAAATGAACACATACACTGCAGAACAGCGAAAACATTTAAAGAAATGAAAAATATTGTCGCATCAGAAAGAACGACAGTTTCGTTTGGAACTCGTTTCGCACAATTTTTATTCTGCAGAAAGATCCGCGATCCACTTGCTCATGTATGTTTTTGCAATATTTTTGCAATTCAAAAATGCTTGTGAGAAATTTCTTGCATTACAACGTCGCATGGGGTGTCGCACATTTATGTCAGCGATATTCAGAGTTATAGACGCTGTTAGTCGAGGGCTCACGCGGTATATTAATAAAACTGCAAACGACAAGTTAACGTGTGTCGTCACGTAGGAGCTGTTTAGAGTTTATGCACGGTGCAGTGCAACGAAACTAGAATCCATTGCGAATCGTGTCGCGATTTTCGAAAAGAATATCGTTCGTTCCTGGTTGGCCTATCGCGTTTCCGGGGAAATTACTTTAGCGCGTACACGAAACCCGGACGAAGCATCGCCTCGTGACCCTAATGACGTACATATCGCTGTAATTGACCGCCATGCGTGTTCAACTCTAATGTAATTAATTTCTCCGTTAAAAATTCAGATCACAATACGTTATGTCCATCGTTTTTTTCCTTGCATACGAGGCGGTCTGCGTAATTAAAAACAATGACGCATTTTATTCCGTAGCTCGTAAAAAAAATGGCTCGATGAAAAATAAAGCTGAAAGATAACCGAAAAAATTGCCCGTTTGAAATTTCATCATTTTATCTCGGACGTACAGGAACGTTCTCGGCCATATAAATTTCTCACTTTATATTCCTGAAGTGATATCCAGATTTTTCGTTCGGCTTACTAAAAACAGTGGCGAACATTTATTTGACGCATTGTTTTCTTTCGCTTAATACGCTCGATAAATATAGTACATTCTTATAGGTTTGAAGGATTTCTCATTTTCTTCTTTTTGCACACCACCTTTTTTTATTCTTACGTAAAATATCAATGAAAACTGATCTCTGTACCGGCTGGTGGTTCTGCATGCAAAAATAAATAAAAAAAAGGAACAACATTTTTTCGTTCGACACCTCGTTTTGCAGAAAATAGAGTTTGAAAATGCTGCGTGTACGCGTCTGCCCATGATCAACCAATTCTACTTTCTGCGTATACTGAAGCACGCAAATCCGACTTTATTCGATTTTCTCGAAAACGAAGCGTCAAGCGAAAAAATGTTATTCCTTTTTTTCGATCTATTTTTAAACGCACCACCCGGCCGTTAATTTGTGACACACACTGTACAAGTCTCACCATCATGTAGCGCCACATTTTCAACTTGAACACACAGCATCGGTGCAATTTAAAACAGTGAAAAGATTTTAAGAGTATTAATATTACATTAAAATTATTAGTGAAAAATATTAATTTATATTCAGCACCTGTGTCTCGCAATCGATGTACAAACTTTCAAATTTGCATAAAGATACGACATTCATAACAACATCCCAAACGAATAAAAACATATATGAAAAATTGCCGAATGGAAAATTTCCAAAGTTGTAGAAATACTATCCATGACATATTTAACACACGATCAAAAAATTTGAAACTATTAAATTTATTATTTTGCTAACCCTTTAAAGAAGAATCACTTTTTTACCACGTTCAATACGTTACAATAATTCTAGTGTTAATATTTACATTAATATTAATACTGGAATTAATTTTGCTGCAATCATTTTTAAGAAATTCAGTAACATCTGTCTAGCACTGGTTTACCACATAACTTGTAAAAAAAAATTATTTAAAAATTGCAGCAACGATCATACAATTAGAATTAAAATAAAAATATAATTAAATTTAAAAGGGGTGAAATTTATGGGTCACTGACTCCACCGGTCATTAAACGGCTGTCCGATTTGATTTCGCCGGATTCTTGGCAGCGGTTTCCTCAGGGACGCCATACGCAGCGATCTCGGTAAGCAGAAAAAGCCGGCGGACGATGTGGAAAAATCGGACCGAATGTGCGGCACAATTCCAGGGTAGTGGTTGGCTGGCCGCGCCTCTTCTCCTTCCTTTTCTTTTGATGCGTCTTAAACTGAACTTTTAATTCGACAAATACGACGCCGGCCTGGAAACCGATACATTACCTACTTAAAAACAATAGGGGCCGCAAGCGTTTTCCGACAATATATTTCCGACCGGGGGGAGATACTTTTCCTGATTCCCTTTAAATGGTGGCGGGTGGCTTTGTTTTTAATGCGACTGACCCACTTGGCCTGGCGTCCCACTTTAGCAGCACATACCAGCCAGCTACCAGGAATGTCTGATAGTTCAGAATCTAGATCACACTTAACGGATTCACTGTCTCAATAAACTTTTTCTTTCGGTGTGTATCTTGCGATAGCGCCGCGCGCGCGAACCTTTTGCGCGCTGCGAGGAGAAAAGGAGCGCAAGGAAAACGGAGATACGGCCTCGTCCTTTTACCTACCTCGTTCATTTCGCTCCTCCCGAAACTTCTCCGCCGCGCCGGCCGTGCAGAAAGCAGTAATGGAGGGCTATTTAAGGTTTAAATCACTGTATTCGCAGAAACTCCGCGCGCCTCCCCTTCGACGAAAAAAAGTATTCCGATAAGAACCGTTTACTGATTTCGTTAGCTGTCTGTTAATGGTCTACCGCGCGAGCCCTACTTAGTCATCTTAAACGTTTCTATTGCTGTTAAAAGTTCGTACGAACGAAAGAGTAATAATTATAATGATCGACTCAAGTAATTGCACACCCTTTAAAGAGGAATCCTCGTTAAACCTAAGAGTTGTTTATATAATTTTCTGTGAAAAGCTAAGAAAGTATTTGATCATTAACGATCTTTTATCAACATTAGAAACTAACACAATTTCATCCTTCTTTTATTTAGGAAAACACATTTAGCTTAAACAGAAGAGAATTTCGTTTTAATTGTATTAGCGCTTAATAACTGTCGTCGGGAGTACAAAGTATGGGGTCATGCTACCATAAATATTGATGTTCAACTATATAACAGAATATTAAACAGTTTTATATAACCAATTAACCAGAAGATATTTAATAAACTACGATTCAACAAAATTAATAATGAGCCCCCAAAATCAATTTTTTTTGTACGGACGAATATAAGCTACGAAATTTATATGGGTTCATTATAGTGATCGAGTGCATTGATTTAGTTACAATGATTTCACAAATCCTTTTAAATTAATGTTCACAGCGGGTGATTCATAAATACGCGACAATGCTTCATTCAGCGGAATGGATGAAAATACCCATAATGCATAGGGGACGGCTGGAGCGTGCAAGAGAGCCTTATCTATAGACACCATTGAGCTATGGTGCACAGCTTTGCATTGAGCTATGGTGCACAGCTTTGCATTGAACTATGGCGTACAGCTTTGTATGTTCATTTTTATATTCTCTGGCATATAGAAATATTGTGCATTCCCGCATCTAATCATATAATATTTTTCTACCGCTTTTACTAACTTTTAATCACTTATTTGTTAACTTCTCATTCACAAGGTTGATAGAGTACTATTTTCACCACTGAAAATCAAATAGTATTAAAATAATATTCAATTTGATCATTCTTATAAGTTTGATAAAAATGCATATAGCTTATTCGTACGATCTTACAGCAATCCCGTTTCCAAGTTTTATTCATTTTGCATGTCTGTCAAATAAATAATCTCTATCATAAACATTTTCGATTGTAAACGTAATTTTTTAATGTTAAAACGTTAGATTTGAACTATGAAACTGGGATATAATTTATAATATCCTGTTCAAATAATTTTATTAATGCATTCTCAATCATAAACATTTCCAAATGTATACTTAATTTTTTAATGTTAAAATGTTAGATTTGAACTATGAAACTGGGATATAAATAATACCTACTGAAATAATTTTATTAATGTATTCTCTATTATTTGATTGTTTTGTAAATCCCTAAATCATTCTTTAACTTCATTTTCTTAACTCATTTAAATGAAATTCAAGATATAAATGAAATTGAAACTATTAAATACTTCTTATTAAATACTATTAATTATTAAATACTATTAATTATTCTGATAAGAGGTTATATCCACGCCGAAAATAGCATTCACCTTTGATAAGCTGGACAAAGAGAAAAATCTTCATCGTTTCAACAGTTGCGGTATCGCTGTGTGCCCCCAAGTGCTTACTGTTAAATATGATTCGAGTTACGCTGAGGTGAACAGGAGAATCTCGTTGTTCTGGAATGGGAATTCCTCCTGTTATAGATTCATAACATGATCCTACGGGATAGCCTCCATTTTGAAGTGTCGTTTGCCATAGAGCGTTAGCCCGTGCGTGATCGTGTTGCTGTCGCCGAGCTATTTATTCTAACAAACTTTGCAAACGGTTACCCGGTGAAAGTTTCGTAGGCAGTTCGATCGGAGCGATGCACGATTACTAAGTGTTATGTACACTACATTGAATGACCTCAAACAATACAGAACGCAGAAGATCGGAAACTTCCGTGCGGATCCTCGAATGATGATGGCCGTCCGATATTAACCTTTTGGACTTCTTTCTTTTTCAATTTCAATTCTAAATTCTAAATTCAATTCTATTTCCATCAACTATCACTTTAAGTGGTTAATTCAAAATGTACAGTAAAACTTCTTCGATTGGTATTGATTTTAAACAATGTTAATATTAATCATATTAGAAATAACTAGACACGTAACTCTGCAATACGAATTTAATTTTCAATTCTATTTCCATCAACTATCATTTTAAGTGTCTCATTTAAAATGTACAATAAAAGACATTTCCTCGATTGGTACTAATTTTAAGCAATAGGAATTTCATTTGCAATTCTTTTTCCGTCAACTATCATCTTACGTGTCTCATTTAAAATGAACAGTAAAAGACACTTTCTCGATTGGTACTAATTTTTAATAATGTTAATATCCATCATATTGAAAATAGCTAGACACGTAGCTCTGCAATACGAATTTCATTTGCAATTCTATTTCCATCAACTATCATTTTAAGTGTCTCATTTAAAATGAACAGTAAAAGACACTTCCTCGATTGGTACTAATTTTAAACAATGTTAATATTAATCATATTGAAAATAGCTAGACATGTAGCTCTGCAATCCGAATTTCTTTTCCAATTCTATTTCCATCAACTGTCATTTTAAGTGTCTCATTTAAAATGAACAGTAAAAGACACTTCCCCGATTGGTACCAATTTTAAACGATGTTAATAATATTAATCATACTGAAAATAGCTGGATGTGTATATTGCTTGTCTAAATAAAGAAGAATTGGTGTTGTAAAATGTAATGCCTAATTAAATTGGCAATTTAAAAACATTGAGCCAAATTGACTGGTTCTCCATTTTTTAATTTACTATATTTAATATATCTTTTAATATACAGGATGTGGCCGGAGGGATGGTACAATAAGTCGATAAAAGAGAGCGACACTTTTTTGTTTGATATTTCGTTTTCGAGAAAATGAACTTCAAAGATGCATCAAATACACGTGCTATTAGATCGGAATCGTACGACGCGTCTGATCATGACGGACCAATTCTACTTGCTGCGTACACTGACGCACGCGAACCCGACAGGTCTCTAAACTGGATTTTCTCGAAAACGAGACGTCAAACGAAAAAATGTTATTCCTTTGTCTGAAGAAGCTCAAGAGCATACGAATAAATATATAAAAAAATATCGCCAAGATTTTTCTCGCAAATGTTCTCGTGAAGACCACCAAGAGAAAAAAATTAAAAAATTGACACCAGACGCATTGAAACTTGTCTTTCTAGCGAGAAACACTCGAAAAAATGAAGATATTGAAGATGATGATAATTATTACAGTTCATCTGATTCGACATAGATTTTTATTTTTTTATTTTATCACATTTATTTCTTTTTAGCGTATCTTTTTCGCATTACTGTAAACATTTTTTAGAGGAAAATACAACTTTTTGCTATACATGTCCGCCATATTGTATTCCCTACTTTGTTTTTTATACTTTTAAGTTCAGATTCGTAATCAGCGACGAGGTAATCAGTTACGAGGTTTTGACCACGATTTCGCCGTTTGGATACAACTGTGCGACGGCTCGGGGGCCGGTTACCGACGTATCACGGATGAGGGTACGTGTTCGTCGTGACATTGTTCTCGAGTGGGCGAATAGGTCCCATAAAAAATTCCCGGCAGATCCCAAAGTCATCGTACACCCTCTCGTTCTTGCACTGAACGCGGACAAGTTCAAACAATGAAAGAAAATCGAAAGAAAAATATAAATTGCACACCGAAAGAATTTCTCGGGGAAAGATGAAAGCCCAATTGCAGGCGGGACTTACAAATTTCGCATCGCAAGAAAAATATAAATTGAACAGCGTTCCTCGGAAGATCCGCGTGTATCTTGTCGGCTGCAGCTTCGTCGCGGCTTGTGAATTAAAACAGAATAAACGAGAACATCCACTCGTTCGTTCGAGAGAACCGGTGAAAAGTGGAGCACGCGAGAAACGCGGCGTGACAAGGCGACAAAGCGGCTAATTGATCGATCCTCGACGCGATTCAGCCGTTATACACCATCTTTGCGAGGCGGCCCCGACGACAATCTACGCGCAGGCGGCACAGAGATTAATATTGGTCCCTGCGTTTGAGGGCAATTGTGCAACGGTAGGTGGTCAGCGCCCAATCGGTTTGAATTCACCTAGGGCTGACGATTGGTCACCCCCCAAATATATCGTAGATATCGAATGTAAAATTAATTATTCGACGGCGAAACGATCTGCACGAGAAACACGCTCCGCTTGGGAATAAGCTTGCTCGTTCGATCTTGTATATTCGCGAACGGAGCAAAACCGCGGAATCTCATGGGACGGCGCAACGTTTGACAATTATGCTCGCCGAACTTTCTACTTGCAAATAACCGTGATTTTCTTGCGTTTACAGCTTGCAAATACGTTGGATCAGCGCTGGGCATAGGGTTGCCAACTTTTTCTGAGACAGTTCCTGGACATATTGCCCCCCAAAAGTGAAATATATGTATATACAGGCTGTCCTAAACCACCCCTATTAAAAGGGTGGAGGGTGATTTTTATGGAAAACTAAACAAATTTTAGTAACTAATTTGAGTACGCTCTATCGAATGATGGTACTTGCAATTTCCGGTACTACTCGGAAATAGGATTTTCAAACCGGAAGTCGTTTTTCTTTAAATAGGACTTTTTTTATTGCATATTCAGATTGTATGTAAAAAAAAATAAAAGTTTTGTCTCAGATGTTTTTCTCGAAAATGCGTCCATTGGATGGAAAATGAACTCCAATGTACGAATTCACATTTTTTAGATTGAGGATGTAATTTTTAATAATGAATTTGTACAAGTTACTGGACAAACAGTAAAGGACAATACCTTCTCTTAAATAAATTAATAAACAACTTAACAGAAATAAACTATGGAAATAAACAAAGGAATTAATTTTGGAAATAAACAGGATATAACTAGGTTGCTAATATTAGTTAACGTAACTTGAGAAAACGCGTATACATGGCAAAGTGTTTAACTTTGGTGTTCAAATTCTGTTTTCAAAGGAATGGACAGCAGGATGAATTTTATTAGCGTTTAACATCGAATTGCTTCTTTTATTCTTGTGTTCTTTAGTTGAGTTGTTTATTAATTTGTTTAAGAGAAGGTATTGTCCTTTACCATTTCAGATTCTTTGTTTCACAATTATTGAGATTATAAGGATGTGGTAAACTATTAAATAAATATATCTAGTAGAGCAGATATTATAATATGAACCGCAAAAAGTTGAAATAAATTTAATGTTATTACTTTTATAATGCAAAATCTATCGGCTACTTGTAAAGCTCCGTAGGTTTAGCGTTAAATTAGAAACTTTCACGCACAGATAATATTCAATTAAGTTGTTCGTTATTAATCAGACGTTCCAAGCACATAGCGGTATTAACTTATACGGGAACCGTAAAATAACTTTTCAACGAGAGTCATATAAGTGACTCGTATCATCTTCATCGTAGCTGCCTTTTCATCACCAGCTCGTCAAATGGTTAAACACAAGACAATCTCCTCGGTTATGTCACTGTTGCAACATACACGTTGTACAAGTTTCTAATGAGCACTCTTTTCTATTTTCGCGTCCACGCTTAATCCCTTTCATTAAATTGATATCACCTAACTCTCTCCAGTAAACCGAGTAAATTGCTTTACACTGCATATAACAAGAACTCGTAAAAATATTAACTTAGCCGTTTATCTCTTAAAACGACATGGTTAAACCCCCTCAGACCCGATGTACATTGTATTGCGCATTACTCTTACTTCCTTTTAATTTGTTTTATCTACAATTATCCGGACTTCATCTAAGTTATAGCGGACATTAGGGGCATCGCAAAATAATTTAGTTTGTTCACGAAAAGCTTTCCTTTTAATTTCAAAATAATTCAAATATAACAATGCTTTTATTTGGGTTAAATAAAATTCTGAGACATGTTGAAGTTACAATGTTTAAGTACGTCTGAGAAATAATTTACTTTTAATCGTTGTATAAATATTGAAAGCATCTACATATCAAGTATATGAATTTTCATGATTGTTTCAAAATGACTCGATCGTGTAGGTGTATATAAAATTTATTTATTGAAAGTTTTTTATAAAATTCGAAAAGTGACATGTCATGATCCAGAATAATAACAGAGATGGAACTTGAAAAAAGAATTGAATTTTCAAGTCCAAAAATAGCATAATGCTTGTTTATGTACGAGCAGTTGAAGCAGTAAACAGTAGTCAGACACTGCACTGCAATGAAAACAAACATGCTCGATGAAAGTTTCAAATTTTCTTCAGAGAGAGAAGTCGTTCCAGCATTTTTATGCCTATGTACTTTCACTTTACTCTTTGCAAAAATAAGAGTCACTTTCAATGTGTACGCGAAAACATTGTTTACTATTCTTCTTAGTGTTGGTTTGAAGAATTATTTTGAATTATTATGTTTATATACGATTTAAAACCTTAGAATGTTGGCTGAGCAATTTCAGATTCTATCACTGGCAAAAGGGATTGAGAATGAATTTGACTAGAATGTACGAATGTAATGAAACTCCATTTGTTATTATTGTTAATTTTGGTTCTAAAAATTACTTCGAACTATTATGTTTAAGAATTAATAATAAATATATGCTTTGAACTTGTACTTTTTATAACCTCGGAATGTTGTCTGAGAAATTTAACACTGACAATGAATTAGGTTTTAAGAATGATTTTTAACTATTAAATATCTGAAGATTGTTAATTATATGAACTTACTTCATTACTTAAATTAGTACTCTTGCTTAACCAAGCCTTGGAATATAAAAAAAATTGTTATATTACATGCAATATATTGCAATAAGATAGAACTCTTTACAAAAAGATGTGTAACTTTCAATATATGCGCAAAAAAATTGTTTAGAAAGTGAAAGGTTCCGTCGGCATTATAAATATAGAAAGATAAAGATTGTAAAGTATGTAAGCTTGCTTTGGAAGATTGAATTGGTTTTCTGAAGCTCCCAAGCCGAATATTTTACCAAATCAAATTCCAGTGAAGTGGAATAAAATTTCTTTCTTGTCTTCTGTTGAATAAATTCTATAAAATGTGCTTCTTGGAAGAAGCGTAATAACAGTTGCTGCCCTGGAAGGTAGTATATTCCGCGAGAAGAATAGTATTCTGCTGACTATACTGTAAACTTGAGGAACAAGGATTCGGTGTCGCAAAACGACACTTCGATTTATAGTCGGTATCAGTGTTCCGGATGGAATAGTTTTTCCATGTCGGGCTCTTTCAACTTTCGCGAACCCGAACGAGCATCCACCGAGACGAAAATTTGTAACACTTTGATTTCCATTTGAATCGCTGGCAACGAAATTTAAATATTATGTTTCAAGACTTTCTTTTCTGCCTGGGGGGGGGCAGAGTTGTTTAAAGAAAGCTCGGAAGTTTGAAAACAACTCTGTGCACTCGTGTTCAAGCAGAAATGATTCCATAAAACGTTAATCCGATCGATCAACGTGACAGTCAACTAAGGATCACGGACTTTATACTGTTGTTGTTCATCCTCCAAATAAACTATTCACAAAGTGTTCTTGACGTCAGATTCAGACGCAAACGCGGCCAAGCTTAAATCGGACCACGCCTTCTACGGAAGTATAATTCCCATTATAAAACCCAGCTAACCAGAGACAAAGCTTGTTTTGTATTCTCGGGGAAATTCCATCGCGGAATTAATATGCACTGGACACGATGGCATGTTCAAACGAAAGGTGAAAGCCCAATCGCAGACACGACTTACAATTTCCCTGGAAAATGCCAGAAGCTGTCCATCGTACTAAATTACAGTCGTGATACTGACTTGAATATGCAAATATCAAGAAAACCACTTCATTAATGTTGCTATTTTGGTTTTAAGAATTATTTTTAATTATTACGTTCGTAGCATTTACGATACAAGTTCAGTCTCGTATGTTCAAAATATCATACGTTGCCTGTCCAATTTCAGATTTTATCACTGGCAAAAGGGATTTATAACAAATTAGACTTGAATGTACAAATGTAAAGAAACTGCATTTGTCATTATTGTTAATTTTAGTTCTAAGAATTATTTTTGAATTATTATGTTTATAGAATTTATAGTAAATGCTTTGAACTTGTCCGATTTAAAACGTTAGAATATTGGCTGAATAATTTCAGATTCTATCACTGGCAAAAGGGATTCATAATAAATTAGACATGAATGTATAAATATAATGATACTCCATTTGTTATTATTGTTAGTGTTGGATTTAATAAATATTTTTAATTACCACGTTTGAAGAATTTATAATAAACAGATGACTTGAGCTTGTACAATTAAAAAAAAATTATTAAAAATTAAATTTTCTAATATTTTACAAGTCATAATAGGAAAATTTCTAATGATGGAATAGTTCGTCTGATTTCGTAATTATTCTCCCGATACACGGTTAATTCGCACATTTCATTTGTTTATCCGGTTTTAATATGCGCACGAGCAATTCCCTCGGCGATCACGTTAACGATTTTATCGGGCACTTTCTGCCAGGGATAGTATAATGCTAATGAACATAATTAACAGCTATTTATTTACAATGAAAATTGGCTGTAGTCGAAGAGACTTTATAACGCTTTAAGAGCACGTACGCTTCACGGGGGAATTTTAATATTCTTTTTGATAGTTACGGACCTAATAAAAATGAAGCGGATTGTTCCATGAATATTGAACAGATGAATACAGCGTTAAATTACCTGTTGTACATGAGAACGTCAGGTTTCCAAAGTCTGCTTGGCGGGATCCTAAGGTCCCTCACACCTCCGTACTCCGACGTGTTCCATCTCATGTTCACATCATTCCATTCCTGCAAATGAACAAAATTTGTTAAAAAGATATTCTTAATTTGCAATATCTTTAACGCGACAGAGTATTATTCTATTGTCAAATGTATCGAATCATTAAAAATAAATTTAAATCATCGCATTAAATATTCGTTAATATGCTTATCATTTTATTATTTTGTATATAATATCCAATTAATATTCTGTAAATTTATTAACTGCATAATATACGTTTTATTAAATTGGTACTGGTACGGTACTCGTGAATACAACATTGTATCTGTCAACATTGCACCTTTCGATTCTGTATTTCAGAGACGTCACCAGTAAGGAACAGTATTATCATAAGACAGCATATTGTACGTATTTTTACGAATTCTGTCACAATTTTTTCGTATAAAGTCACTCGACTCCCATATATCCCCCTGGGCATTGCTCGTGGCTCCGCAACACGTTTGTTTCTTCTATTTTAACAGAACCTGTACGTTCATTTCTAAGGGCATTATTAATACAGGGTTGTCCCTAAAAGAAGTTACTAACTTGTTGCTGTGATTATGATTGCTCAGATTACTTATCTGAGTGTTAATTTATCCACTAAATAATAAATTCTTTTCACTACGACCGGTTTTCTAGTGTGAGAAATATGTTTGAGGGTTAATTTAATTTTATTATCTACTTAATTTGAAAATTGTAATAGATTCACAAAACTATATAAACCTTATATGGTTTATGGCAATAAATAAGTAATAATAGATGCACAAAACTTCGAATGTGAGTTGCACAATATTAGCCCTTTGCACTCAGAGCTATATTTTTATCTTATCTTATATTTTTTTTCTTCATTTTCTGGATACGAAGTTGGTATAATACCTCATAAAATACTTAAACATTTAGTAATTGATTAGATACCAATTTATTTAATAATGTAAACAATATTTTGAATAATGGTGCAGGGTTAATACTAGGTTTGCGAAGCTAAAGTGATTATTTTATATTACTTCATAAAAATAATAAGAATGCATCTATCCACATTATTATAGTGAATACCTACATTAGAAACAATATGTTAGAAAACATACAACAATTTTTATACATCCAGTAATATTATCAAAGTGCAGGAGATACATATAGTGTATTATTTAGGGACCATTATCACGCTAAAAAACCAAAGAAGGGACAAAAAGAGAAACTGCACAAAATTGGAATGTTTCTTCTAAATAACAAATGTTCCCTTGTCTTGAGATTCTCAGTAGCCATCGAGTTTCAAGGAATAGTAGCTAACGGTGCTCGCTAATACGCGTGAAGTAATAAATTGGCTGCAGGAACTCCAATTCCGCAGCTACTTTGTTGACAACTGAAATATCGGTTGCCGAAGACAATTCCAAAATTCTACTGGAACAGCGTACAAAGAAGAATCCCTACTTCTGTTTCTCGCCGAATGATAAATATGAAACGTCTTCCCCTGACAAGAGAGAAAAAAGGAAAGGACATTCGGTACTGTCAATTGAAAGAGAACAAGAAATAGTCCCTATCTCATAGTTGCCAATTTCGCGGCGAGTACGTTAAATAGTTGGTCTCCGGGCTCTTACGGCATCGTGAACGATGCGCTGTCGATTCCACGGTGCTAATACCTTCCAGCAGAGTTTTCGAGACGGAAATTTTCCAGACTTTCGTCCACAGTTTGCACGACTTCGCTAGAAATACGAGGCGATTTCGAAAGTTCCGAAGTTTTGGCAGGGCTCTTCACTTCGGCATTTCGGTCCCTTCCTGCTTAAGACAAGAACCGATGTGGACAGAACGCCGATAAGGTAGCAACACCCTTTTCACATACTCTGCGCGATCGATCTGGACATGCACAAGTGCTTTTCTAAGTAAAAAGTTCGATACTACCGTGAGACCAACGCTGTGTTGGGTATTCAAATGACATTTAATTAAATAAGAGCAGTGAAATAAAGTAGTAGTTACTCGTTATTTATCATTCATCATTTCATAGTCGCAATTACATGTGAGCTAATATAGTGTATATTAAAGCGACGTGATAATTGAATCGATAATTATCAGTAGACAACGGATCTTTCTGCAACATAAAAGAGTTTTTGTCCGAATTTCAACAAACTGGAGTGAAATAGAAATTTATTTTCTCTCTTAATACGTCTAATAGACTGAAAATAATATATTAGTGTTTTTTCCATTTTTCTAATGTTTTCACTGCTTTAAATTACACCTACTTATTTTTGCCATAAATGCATAAAATCCGCTGTCTAATTATCAATCACACGAAAGGTTCAACGTGACTATTATTATCCCAAAAAATACGACAATATACTTATTTAACCACAATACACTTGTAATAAATTTCTTTACGAAATAATAGTATTTGGTCCTAAAAACTTACACAAAGTTATCCCATGTAATCCGTTGCGTTTGTTTATGAAGTTTAATACAAAATAATACCTCAGTATTTGTTGAACATTCGAACACAAATTCGTATTAAAGATCTCTTAATTAACGACGTCGTCTTTGTTACAGCATTGAAAATATGTCGTTTATATTTCTCTGGATTTTTCTCCTTCGAACATCTTTCTTCGTGGAAGGATATTAATTGAGTTTAATGTAGAGACAGTAATAGGGGAGTTCCGAAGAAGTGTAAAAATGATTGCGGACTTTCAGAAGTAACTTGATCCAGTTGGAGATTGCGTATCATGGACTGATGTAGAAAATTACTCTAATGGAAACTTTTGTTAAGTATACCAATAAGGCGCTATGGAACGCGATGCGTCATACTAGCCTCGACGACGAAGAATTTCTTATCGCTACCATTGCGAAGAAAATAAAACGACAAGGAGTTAATTATATTTGTAATGAAAATTTCATAAAACTCTTGTTGAATTAATTTATGTAGACGGATGTACGGCAGCATAAAAAATAATTCTATAAAATTCTCACTCAATTAATTTTCGGTCAAAATTAGTGCTTACACGTATTTCTACGATCTGTCAACGACACGACAGATGTGCGGAAGCGCAAAAATTGCAAAATTATGTAGACGGATGTATGGCAGCATAAAAAACTAATTCCATAAAATTCTCACTCAATTAATTTTCGGTCAAAATTAGTGCTTACACGTATTTCTACGATCTGTCAACGACACGACAGATGTGCGGAAGCGCAAAATTACAAAATTATGTAGACGGATGTATGGCAGCATAAAAAACTAATTCCATAAAATTCTTAACTCAATTCATTGTCGGCCAAAATGAGTGCTTACACGTATTTCTACGATCTGTCAACACCGCGAGACAGATGTACGGAAGCGCAAAAATTGCAAAATTGACGGAAAACGAATTTCACTGACTGTGAATCTATTGGGGGTAACATTACGAACAACCTAATGGGAAATTAGAGTTTCAGTGACCCGAACGGGCCATCAATGGGATAACGGGATAGTGAGAATGAAGAGTTGGCTTTTTTTTCTCGGATCGAGGAAAGTGACGAGGAGAAGAGCGTATTGACGGGTTTCCCACGTTAACCGCAGCCCGACACTCGTAGAATACTTCTCTGCGGAGTTGCTCGATCCGTTTTCGTGTTGGCTGTTAGATTCACACCCATTAGTCTCTGACTCCCGATTGATTAGCTACTGATGGAGTACACGAGCAGATAATTAATAATAGCCACTGTGCTTGATGGTTTACGCGGCACGCATAGACCGTTTATTATATATCCATTTGCACGCAGGCGTGTGGAAAGCCAGCATACAGGATCGTCGCTCCCCTCATTATGAGATTAGTTCATGACTAACGAACGCGGCTTTGAAGTAAATGGCATATTCAAGCGATTTCGTCTTCCGGTTTAATTCGGGTCCCATGAAAAGTCTACAAGGCACCGCCACAATTTGCGATAACTATTTAACAACCGTGCTAGGTGATACGTTAATTTTAATAGGATATCACAGAGCAGAGAGAGCAGCTTGTTGGAACAACTCTGCTCTCCATTATGTCTTCTATTTCTATACTCCGTGTCTTAGTCACTTCAAAACTACTCAGTCTGCTAGCTACAAATATTTTTGATAATCTTTAGCAGGAATTAAATTTTAACAAATTGGCAAAGAGGCGAAATTAAAAATGAGGGTTGTTACCCCTCATCATTCTCTTTTGCATTTTTTCACTTGTTCATTCATCTATATTATCTTTTGCAATTTTTAAAAATCAACGAATTGGCAAAGAGATAAAATTGAAAATGAGGATTGTTACCCCTCGCCACTGTCTTCTATATTTTACCATTTGTTCATTGATCTATATTATCATTTATCATTCTCAAGATTCAACAAATTGATAAAGAGATGAAATTAAAAATATGGGTTGCTACCCCTCATCATTCTCTTGTACATTTTCTCATTTGTTCATCGATGTAAATAAATTATCTTTTATCATTCTCAAATTTGAACAAATTAACTAAAAGATAATCGACTTATATTACCTTTTTCGGTAACTCAGGAATACTATAAATATATTTTGTCGAAACATAAATATTATTTGTAATATTTTCACTATGATAATATTATAGTTAAAGTATATAACGAAAACAATTTACTACAGAGATAATATTTAAGCGACACTATGCATTTCGAAGGAACGAATACAATCTCTCAAGTGTTCATGGAAGTTTCTTAAAAAATCCTATACACGACGAGCTCCGGAGTGTTCAGACTTTAAAAATGGCCGGGCTCTATTCCACGAAAGGAGCGCCGTCAGCAGGAGCACCGAAACACTTTTTGTTTCCCGTTGACACAACTTCCTGTTCCCGAGACGTCGTTGTCCAGAGCGTAGCATAATTTTTAGACAGTACAGTGCTGCTTCCTTACTAGGTCAATCGGACTTTTCGCTTGCAACCTTAGCTGGTTGATCCTGGGACTCGACACCTGTGTCTGTGTGGGGGCAGTGACGGACGTGTCACGTACAGACACACGAATGAGCATTTTTCTTCTAACAATATGAACAACGTACACACTTTCACGAGGATAACTAGGTCGCAGCGATTCAGGGATTGCCCGGATCGCTGTCGAAATATTCTGTAGGGTGATTCACCCTGGTTCTCTGTTCATCAAAGACATAGGACTCTGTATGTTGTTGATGCAGGACTATTCCGTAATGTCGAGGATAAAGCACGCTCATTATGAAACTGACGAAAAATTCCAGAATTTTGCTCCACGTTGGAGAATGAAGCTATACAAAGCGTGCTGTCAAATGAATTTTAATTAATCGTGTATAACTCTTTACAATTTTATCCGTGTTCAACACAATTTACCTCAGAATTATTCTCATTGAGTGGTTTGTATTATAAATGAATACGTAACAGTAGGTTACCGTTAGAATCAGTAGCTTAGAACAGTAGGTTAAGGCAATAAATAAACAATAATAATAATAAATACGTAAATGCTCGTTTTAAAAATTTGTTAAATGTTAACCAATAAATAACACCGTGTTGTTAGAGATCTCTACTTTCCTTGATAATTATAAATTATATGTGAGCTGCAAATATAACCTACTTAATGATGTTATTAAACACGTCCTCCATTAACTACGATTAACTATAAAACTGAAAGAAATTGTGACATTTGAATGGAAAATTTCGATGATATCTGACGAATGAAAAATTCAATATTCTTGGGAGACTATTATTTTTATGAATAATTTAAGGAAAAAGTATTGATATTAGGGCAAAAATTAATCTATCGTCACCTCGGTATCTATTATGTTTAAGCAGATACCGAGGATCGAATGTTGATTTTTCCAACTAGGCCTCTTAGACCCAAAAGACGCCAGTAATCCTACACCCAAAAGGCCATGTGTTTAAAACACTGATAAGACTAAGGGTCCTTAGTATGGGTCTTAGTATGGCATCGGTACTTCCTTCTTTCGATGCAATCGGACAGTCAGTCGATGTTGAACGGGCTAAGAGAAATCTTGCTTCTATAAAATTCAGAAACGCGTTCTATTTTTCATAATTCTGCTTCCCACAAAAACCAACAAAAAGTTTTTCATCCACGAATTCTAACACCGTAGCTTTCGCGGGCAATATTGCTGCCTTTTAGGAAGGATCCCCCACTTATCGCATACATTACAAAGGATTGATCTCTTTATCCATGAGAAAACTGAGGAAGCTTTCGCTCCTTTGGGAGGGAGACAAATGCTCGCAATCTTGTCGTACGCTTTACGTACAACGAAAACGAATTTTGCTAGGAATGCCGGGATGGAAACACGCTCGTGGAAAAGTCATGGAACGAAAACTGGCGGTGAGACAGATTCTGCTGAAATGCACCCTGACCCCAAGATTCGCTCAACGTTAACCGAAAAATACAAGAATTCCCGAAAGACGGTGCCCGAACGCCTCTCCACGTTTCTAGCGAGCTCATCAATTATTTACGTTTTAACGCAGTTTGGCTTCAGTGTATTTCTGTTATACACATCCTTACTGGAGACAGCTGATACACCTCCTGGGTAAATTAACTATTTATGCACAGCTAGAGAAATATCTATCAATTCCGTTACAAAATCTTATACTGTAGAACTTTATATAGCGTGTAACAATTTTTGAATATAATAAAAGTTAGTAATTTAATGTAGCTTTATTTTTACATTACGATTTCCCGAATCTCACGAAGACAATTTAATTCCTCCGATTTATAAACGTATAAAGCAGAATCTATCGTTTTGATAATATGGACAGATATAATTTTATTTTTATTCACTATTTGTGTCACTGTTGATAAACGATTTTTACTAATTTTAATAAGGTGAGACTAATTCATTAATATTCTCGTGGTTTAAATTGTATGCATGTATGTCATGATAAAATTTACAGTCTTGGTTATAACAAAATTGCTGGCCGGAGAGAACGCGACGAGTCTTGCACGAAAGTATAAATGCATGGAATAAAGCATAAATAAGACAAAATAACAGCAAAAATGAAATTATTTAGAATATGTACCACATCAATGATTACATTATCTTTGCAAATAACGTGAACAGTATGATTCATTCAATCGAATTAAGTTAAAATGAATTTTCGACGATGACTGTTCTCAGAATGATTTCGATCACGTCTTTTTCTTGTAATATGGCAATTGTTGCTGTTTTCGAGTGTACTGCTGTTCCCATGACATACTGCATAATTGTGATCACGATTATGGAGGCAGCTGTGATTGCGGTCTCGGTTTCTTCGGAACGGAAAGTAATTCATACCACAAGGGGTTAATATGTGTCGTGTAACGCGCTCTTGTTACAACCAAGCCGCCATAAAGCAATATTATATGGACCCACGTTTCACTGACACTCTCTGATAATTCCAACCGTAAATTTTCGATAAGAGAACGGACCAAGATACAAAACGTACGTGCCACAAATCAGGCAAAATTAGTGCCGGCATGTGCACGAAAATCTCAATATTTGCCGAGACTTCAATTCCAATTTCATATTTATTTTAACACTAAACCTACCGAGCACCAAATTTTATTTTAACACTAATCCTACCGAGCACCAAATTTTATTTTAACACTAATCCTACCGAGCACCAAATTTTATTTTAACACTAAACCTACCGACCAAAGCGATTAAAATGTTTCTGCATGTAAAAATGGCAAGGCTCTATTTATTTAAATTTTTGTGCAATTTTTATTTCGATATGTGCTTGGATAAAAAAATTTCATCGAATCAATTTCAATCATTTCTAAATGAAAAATATAACACCGGTCATTTGACTGTTAATTTCGTCGAATTCCAATATACCTACTTCTGTCGAACTAACGTCGAACATTTAAGCTCACTGTACGACATATACAGGGTGTCCCAAATGTCTGTTACACAGGATATACTCTTTATTCACGGTATTTAGAAGAAAATACTTCTAATGGAATTTGCAAGGTTTTCAAAGCTCTAAAGAATGGTGCATTTTTAAAATATTTTATTTAACATGTTGAAGGTCATTTTTAGATCAAGTTCAATTTTTCTAAATGGAAACATACTTTCTTTATTACACCTACGTATCCTTTGAGAGAAAACAAGTAAGTTCTATTCGCAACGTTTTTTAATTTGACAACAACTTTTTACGTAATTCAAGGATAAAGACACAAAGAGAAGTGTCTAATAGGTCAGCTCTCCTAATTTAACATCGTTAGACTACTTCTTCATCATTGAATAACTTAAAAAGTTGTTCTCGAATCATCCTATAATTGAATAACGAACTTCATAGAAGTGGACTTCGAAGTCCCAATGGATTTCTCAAATCGTTTAAGCGAATACAGTACCACGAGGTACGAATAAAGAGTAAATAAAGGGTTAAATAGATCCCATTAAAAATGCCCGGAACCCTTCGAACCTCTGACAAATGACCGAGTAAGTGAACCGAAACGTATTCGTGGAGCCTGAAACTGATCCGACGCAAGAACACGTTGTGGTCGCGTCGTTGCGATGTGGCGCAGTGTTCGGAGAGAGCGTTGAGAGTCTCGCGGTGTCAATCGCTCGCAGGAAATTAATTAAAATAGTTGACCGGTTTTCCTGGAGACAATCGTCTGGGGACGACGAGTACGAAACGAAAGTTAATCGAACCGGTGGGATTTCATTCGGGGCGCGGTCCTAATGGAACCGGAAAAGCACCGAAGGACTTTCGACGTCGCCTTACACAGGGATCGTAAATTCCTCTCCCTCGAATTTTCGTCCCCGCCCCTCCTCTTTCTTCGATTTTTCTTTCCCTTGTGTCCCGGGCATTCCGTTGCTCGGTATTAGAGAAATCTCGCAGGGACATAATGACACGTCCGCGTTAAATTTCGCCAATCGGGGAATCTCAGTAATTTCGTTTATCGTCGGAGAGTGGAAACCAGCCGAATACCACTCCCTTGTTTTATGGTACACTAATACGATCAACGGGGTCGCGGCAGCCCCGCTCTGCTGCTCTGCCAGCGTGATCTACGACGTTGCATTGGCATGCCCGTCCTGTCTTCCATTTCTCGCTTTTACATTCGGCTTCGAAACAGTTATAGGTCAGCAGGAGCGTACATTAAGGTAACGAATGGCGTGCGATTAACGTTTCCGCGAGCAGAGTGTTCCGGATAATAGTACATTCTGCCGCGAAAGAGGGTGTTGAAGTGTCTTGAGAGATGCTCTCCTTGGAATTCACTTTTGCTACAGAGACGATCCTTGGAAATGATGCTCTGAAATAAAGAAGCCAAATGTTCAAAAAGTTCAGCAACTTTGTAACTATTTTATCTACAAGGTGAACCACGAAACGTGATCAGCTTAGATTATTCTGCTATTAGTGGTTCAATCAGACATTTTTTTTAGCTAAAATAACACGGTTCAACGAGAGCTTTAGCCAGTTAAGTGCGGAATTTAGTTTTAAAAATCCCCCACATAGTGCGGTATTTAAATCAAGCAATGATGAGTATATACGTCGAACGCAGGACAGATGGTCCCTATTAGAAGCACTGTTCACTCTTGAAAAAGTAACCGAAAAGAATCGCAATAGAGATTTGGTCCGACGTGTATACACGTCAAACGCGCTTAAGAAGATCGTGCTAAATCTTTTGTCAACCCTACTTTTTCAGAGTTATATACTCGCGTAAATGGTTAATTTATTTAATTAATTTAATTTTTTGTTTTAAATTCAGAAAACAATATTTGTTATGATGCTTGCCGAATTAGTCTCAGTATCCCCTTAAAAAGTGAGTGTAAAAAAATTGTATGTTTACCTATAAAGAGCTGAAGGTGACCTTGACAACTCTGGAAAAAGAGGATGACAAAAAATTTGGTACAATCATCTTAAAGCTCTCCTCGAAGCACGTTATTTTACCTAAACAAACTTCGGATTGAACCACTAACAGCAGAATAATCTAAACTGATCACGCTTCGTGGTTCACCCTGTATATTTCTAGTATGTGCACAGCTGCGGTTTTTTTTAGAATATACGTATGATTTAATCAGAAAATTGTTTAATCAGCAAATGCACCCCAAGCTGATAGAAATGGAAATAAAATGTTGCCGCAATGGAAAATTTCCAAAGATTTTCTTGGAGTACTGTCTGTGATATGTTACAAAATTTTTAAATATTATATATTGGGTTGTTCGAAAAGTCATTTCATTTCCTGAAGGAAAAATGAAAGCCAATTTTTTATTATTTAGGAAATTTTTCAGACAACTTAAAGATCCCATGCTCGTAGAATTTCTGTTTTTATTAGCAAAAAATTGAGTTATATAACTTTACTTGAACGAAATAACCTTCCCAACGACCTAATATATTTATCTTTTAAAAATCAATAAAAATTTCACAAATTTTTTGGGATCCAATGACACCCTTGTACAAAGTTAACATTACATTAGCAGTGCACAGAAAGGCGGTTAAATTTGTTTTATTAGTTAAATCTCTTATTGTCGGAAGGTAGTCTAGTTTGGGATTTAAATGGAGACCCTTTAGAAACTTATAACCTTTTTAAAATTGGATCAAATGGATCAATTGGTTCGAATTTTATTTATTTTTTTTTTTGAGATGATAAAAGGATTAATAATAAAGTCGTAACAGGGTCAACGTACCACATCCACTTTTCACAAGAACTTTTAAATCCACATCAAGCATTCTTTCAGAATATGGACGAAGTGCGTTGGGAAAATTCCTCCCCATCGAATATGGATTATTAATATGCACAGACTTTCTCGATGAAAACTCAGCGCTTCTTTCTAGAAGGAAGAAGTAATACTCAGGAGAGTAAGGATCGATCATACAAATCTCACGCGTTCATATTTAATGAGTGCTGAAGGGCCACGGAAGTGCTATCTCTGTAATTATGTTCTACCAATTTACGATCTCTTAACCCCTTAAATGGTCTCCGAGACTGCTTTAAATTTTCATTTATTTCTTCCCGCGTACCTTCCAATTAGAGTCCCATGATAAGATCGCGAAGTTATTGACAGTTTCAATGTATCGTCGTTATTATATTGAGCGTTGAATCGTTAAAAATTTTCCATATTTTCATAACGAGAATAATCCACATAAAGTCCAAGATCTATCCAAATTTTTAACCATTCCCATTATCATATCCCAAACAAATAAATTGAATCATTTCTCATGGTTACATCTTTACAATAATTGTAAATTAAAAATACTAGAACCCGTAAAAATGTTTTCAGTTAACAGTAAGTAAAATTTCCATATTCTTAAAGTTGAAAAAATCTTTGAAAAATCTCTTATTTAACGCTAGGTTCACAGGACGCAGAAATAAATGTAATTATCTTTACAATAATTGTAAATTAAAAATATACCATTTCGAAGTAAACCTGGTATTAACAAAAGCAAATAGACTAATTATTCATCACAAGGCTGTTTAACAAGCATGGAGACTTAAAAATTTTCCATTTTTTTCACAACGAGAATATTCGACAGAGACATGAAGGGTTTTAAAATTGAAGAAATCTTTGAAAAACCTTATTTAACACTATTTTAAATTACCTCACAAAAATAAAAATGTATCTATACAAATTTCCAGGTATTCCTGTTACAATATATCCCCCCCACCCCCAAAAAAACAAACTGAATAATTTCGCATGGTTGCATCTTTACAGTAATCGTAAATTAAAAATGTTAGAGCTCATGAAAACGACTTAATTTTCATCGTTAACAGTAACAAATGGACAAACTCGTCACCGCGACGCCGTTGAACAATCTCGGATACATCACACTAAGCAGATTAAGAATAAAGCAGAGCTATAGTTATCCATAAATAAGGTAGAAAGGACACAAATGACCGCGTAGATCCGAGGAAACTGGAGATTCTCGTGCGCCGTTTGTAAAATTCACGGAACATTAACTTGCCCCGTTGCAATTTGTATAACGGTGTTCTTCTAGTAATTTCTTCGGCGGGTCGGAAAGTCGGCGGGGAGGGCGGTAACGTGCCGGTGACGCCAATAAAAGCCAAACAAACCAACGAACTGCGACTAACTGGCTGTACTACATTTTCACGTGATTTAACTCGTACCTGATTAGCGGAGTAAGCTGGTCGGATTCCAAACTTATCGATCGAAGACTCGGGCTGCCGCGCCGCACCGCGCCGAAACTTCGGCCCGACTTTCGATATTGTGCGCCACGGGGATCAGCCCTGATATTGCTGTTTCGATTTCTGCTCGTGAGATGTTGAACGACATTAACAGATACATTCGCAGAGGAACACCGCGGAATCGGGGAGAAACTGAAAGCACTTAAAACGTTCGCGGGCTTGAAGATTCGACGGTGATTCGACAGCGTGTTCCATCTACAGACACACAGACAGGGAGAGAGAGAGAGAGAGAGAGAGAGAGAGAGAGAGAGAGAGAGAGAGAGAGAGACATATACAAGCCTGCACAGTGAATACACGTACGTACAAACACACTCGCACACTGATTAGTCGGATTCACCCGTTGAAATTGGGGCAGCAGTTTCAAACTATTCGAGAAGTTCATTTAAAGTGCTGCGGGCGGAATTCTTTCGCATCCGACCAACTTTTCGTATTAACTTTTCAGAAACACCTTTCTAGTTGTTAACTACTTAATAATCTCTGTCTCTGTTTGTATTGGCGAGTATCTGTCCCGCGGAAAAATTTCGAACTACTTTGTTGTGTGTTTCGTATCAGACACGAGCGGGGTGTAACAGGAAGTATTGAAAAGTTCCCAGGAACCAAATAGGAGTTTCTTGTATTGATTTTAATGAGCTGAAACATATCAACCGCTTCGAATCAGTCTAGCACGGAGTTGTAACTAAAATTCGTAATCGATGACAAAAATTGTAATGTTTGTCTTCTTAATAAACTATATTACGTTGATTTTGGTAAAATTTTTTGTCATCTCAATTTTACTTGTTTTGCATTGCGCCTTTTTAACAGATCAATAACACTCGGTTAAAAGATTAATAGGTAAGAGCATATATCGTTTTGTTAACTTTTTTTAGAAGTATATTTAGTTCGAAATATATGCAAAACTATGTTTTATTACTTACATAATTACATTTTGTTGGAATATGTTCAGAACGTCCGAATGGTAGTTTTTATTGAAGATTTTGTATAGTATTTCTATTTTCTCTTTTTCTACACTGGCAGCACGAGATTTCGAATTCTACGTCTAATTTTGAAAATGACATTTTTAATGGTTTCCCGTAGAAAAAATCAGAAAAATCTTCTACTCTTTTCCCGTCTCAGTAGAGAGTTCCCTTAGGCAATAAGGATTGGAGATTTCAAGATAAGGTAAAGTTGGATAAGACGAGGTAGGCGGGTCTAAGGGAGTATCACTTCTATGTGATCAAACCTGTGATATATGATCAATAAGTATTATTATTAGGGTGGGTTGACCTACTATGGGATAGTCTCTTTATTTACCTGTTTCATCCATTTCCAATTCTTCTGGAATAGCATATTATATCTAATTTAATTGTCTTCAAAAAAGTAATAAATATGAAACAAATATTTCTATTAAATTAACATATAAGTATTTAATCGTATCAAAATGAATTATAGTCGAATAAACTTTGACTTTTGAGTTAATGAGCATATTATTAAATGATTTTATACATTTCTCGTGACTCTACGCTCATATCTGTAAAATATTGCGTAAAATTAGTTTGAATGCACGTAAAATGGGGTACTAAGGATTGCAAATGGTCAAATTGTCACGTTCTATAAAGATTATTAATGTTAAAATTACCAATAAAGCAGTAATGTGTATGTAGCAATTTGAAAGTAGCAATTCTAAAAGTGAACCCAAAAGTCATTTTGATCCATGCAGTAGTTCCACTGTTCAATATGGAGTAGGACGAAGTATTCAGGGCGAGCCATGACACAAAAAGAACAAAAATTGCAGCACTAACTTCGTCTCTCTACAAACGGCAGCTCGGACTATGGACTACCATGATATAAGGGAAGATAAAATACGAGGGAATAGAAAACTATGTAAAACTACAGTCGAGAGTAAACAGCACCGAGCCAAAATGAAAAGAGTCATTGACAAGAGAAGTTATCCTGAGTAAAGAATAGTAATGAATAATGCATATATTGCCATGAGCTATGTTTGGAACCTGCAGCAAGTTCAGGCCAGGGCATTAGATGGCAAGCTTGCATTTGCAATGCTAACAAGAAAAATGATAGCTTGTGATCTCTATTCTCACAATCAAACAGAGTGTTAAACTATAATAATTTTTCGTTTACAAAAAGTAACTGATCAAGTGAAAATTCATCTTTTCACGAAACATCTCAAAATTTTGTCGGAAATCACATTTTATTGGTAGCCAAATACAGTTCTCTGTTTGATCATGCAAGTTTTATCTAGGTCCGGCACTGCAGTATAGATACATTTTTTGCCTTTTCATGTATTTTTACAAAAAATATATTGGTTAGCCCAGTTCGTCCTGCATTTACTTGGAAATACAAGGTAGATGCAATATGAAATAACCGTTATGGAGTATGTAACAACGACCTCGGCGGATATTACACAGTAGAATCTTCAGCTATTCTGCTAATCCGGAAATAGCCTGAAGTATGAAAATTTCAAGCGCTGCATCTCCTTAAATGTGAATGGTGATACTTCAATTAAAAATGCATTTATGCTTTAGACTTCGCAGTTTCTTGCGTCGCGGAACCACCTATCTTTTACGTTACTTTTGCTCTCAAAAGGTGGTTGAATTCCACATTTCAAACGCGACTTTAGTATGTCTAATTTTATGCCTCTGGTTTCCAAACATCAAGTAATACTCTATCTACAAAAATTACATTTTCATCCGAAATATAGTCCAGTAATAACATACCACTTCACGATGCTTCTTAATTTCACATTCGGTATTTAAATTGTGTGCTATCTTAACACTAAACCTACCACTGCCGGTGGGTTTGTATTTTTCATTTTACAATTATCTAAATTACGAAGTTGCTTACATGGAAATTGATTCGATAAATTTCTTTACCCAAGCATATATTGTGTTAAAAGTTGCATAAAATCCGAATAAATAGAGCCTTGTCATTTTTGTAGGCTAAAACATTTTTATCGCCTTTAGTGTTAATAAAATACATATTGTTTATCGAAGGAATATTATACACACGGATAAATAAGATTTAATTTTGTTCTGTGTGCTTGATTTCCTGGTTGAATGGAGGCCATTTTCAGTCGAACGTAATAAATACTACTTGTACACCTTGAGGCCTCTTTCTTTATCGGACTATACATTTTGCATTCGAGGGTCCTCAGTTTCCTTTTGTTACGAACTCGAGCATCGAGAAATATTTCCAGCACTATTCACAACATTCGCTCTCTGGTATCAAATAGAGATAAAATATTACAACACTTGAACTATATACTCTTTGCTCAGAGGAAACTGGATCGCTGGTTTCGCAACTAATTTTAAGTCTCCATTCTCTTCCCGGTTGAAGGATGTAATTAGAGCGTTTCCCAAAGTTCGTTCAAATGCAAGCAGCGCAGAGAGAGATAGAGATAGAGATAGAGAACGGGGAGAAGAGGGAGGAAGTGTAGGGAGCAGATGAGAAAATTATGTTGGCTGTAAAGATGTTAGAATCCTTCTACGATACTGACAGGAAATAAAACCTGACTCAATTTATAAAACAGTACAAATTGCTAATTAATGTTTCTCAATAATAGAATAATATCCCTTAACGAAGAATATCATGTTCCTGGAAGTGAAATGGCAAATTTCAAGTGGTAATCAATCCCGCCCATTATTTATAGAAATTGTACGCCGTTACTGGCTTGGTTAAAAATTATTGAAGAGTGAGGAAAAATTTACTTAATTTACATAACATTTTTAAGTTGAAAGCTTAGAACAGTTGTATTAATAGCGTGTCAGTTTCTTTCGTGTTCATATATATTCATATATATATATGAATATTTTTGTAAATTTAAATAATATATATATGTATTATTAATTATATTATTAATTTAAATAACCTGTACAATTATAAATTCATTTTTGGTATTATGAAATGGTGGTATAGTTGGCGGCGATCACATAGAATTATTTAGAAATTACAAGCTTCTATTTTAAATTGGATTCGGTACGTCAAGATAATCCCGGTAGTGTGGCTAATAGAATGTGCTGCTCAACGAGCGGTTCATCTGAAAACTGACCGGATCTCGCATGATTCAATCCAATTTTACATTAGCAGAACGACCATCTCAAGTAAACCGATTATCTCCACGAGGTCGGAGATTCTGCATTACTCCGAAAATGTTTGCACCGGAAATATCTTCGGTTTCACAGCTATGCCTCTATTTCCTCAGACGAGTGACCTAATTAGACCACGTCGTGAAGTTTGTCAGAAGGCACGTGGGACTAGATCCGGGGTAGTAACGAAAGTAGGGAGAAAGACGAGGTGAAATATGACAGCTATATGGAAAATCGTTAAGCATCCACCAGTCGTTTCACGATAACGATTTTTCGACGATTTTCCGACATCACGTAAACCGTTTCCTCAGACGAGGTTTTTCCCTGCAGTTCCGTTCGTGATGCCTGGGCACAGCATAAAAATCATTGTCGGCTATAAAGTTCTCACCAATTTCGAAAACCATGTTTAACAGGTTCGTTACCTTCATTTATTATAGTAATAGCCTGCATACTTCAGATACTCTATTAAATACAATTACTCTAGTAAATATGTATAATACAAAAAATATAGAAGAATAAGTTATATTATTAAACTATTATTGTTGTATATTTAACAAGCTGTGTCTCAAAGCAGTAAAAATAATACATCTATTTATTCATTAATAAGTTGTTCCCTTCTATTATTTATTATAACATCATTCTCATAACACTGAATCTACCGAGCACTAAAAGCGATGAAAATGTTTTAGCTCATGAAAACGACAAGGCTGTATTTATTTAGATTTTGTGCAATTTTTATCTCAGTATGTGCTTCTATGAAAAAATTTATCGAATCAATTTCCATGTTGGAAACTGTATAATTTCAATAATTGTAAAATGAAAAATATAGAATCGGTCATATGTGTGTGGCCGGCAGTGGTAGAGGTTTTGTATGAATAAAATTGTCCAGGGTACTTGACAAAAATGTGGGTTAATTGACATTCAATAAATTAACCGTCCCTCGTACGATTGAGGAATAAAAAAAAATCTAATCGTACGATCTGGTTTACTTTAAATTACAGTGGTCAAACATGATCGCCGGAGGGTTTTAATTTTTCCCGTCGATCGATTAAACACGCGTCGTCGCCACGTTATTTCACTTAAACAGCTCGAGTTATTGAAAACGCTGGACACCGTCATAGGAGACTCAAAGTCCACAATGGTCCTCTCTCCGGATTGATCAAATTATTCTCGCTCGGTTATCGATTAACCCATTACAGAACTAATCCCATTGATTACCATTAACTAAACAAATCGAAGCAGTTGGCTCCGACTGTCCTCCGTTGTGTTTGGAGATCGGCCGTGTATGGAGGGACACCGACGACGGTGTCCCGAATAGGTTCGTTTTTCATTAATAGAATACCATTATAGAATTTCGATCGAAGATTGTCTATAGTCCAGATTCGGCCCTTATTCTCCGGCTTTCTAGTTATCTTGTCCAATAACACAGTTATCCTGACAATCTCGCTCTCGATCAACGATAACATCCAGAGGATTTTTCCTCTAACGAAAAATTCCGCCCGAAATTACGCCGATTCGTTTTCGAGACGGTAATGAAACGATATCTCGTTTTCTGTGTGTGCTTTTTATCACCAATTCCGAAATCGGTAAACAGAAAATTTCGCGACGGAGCAACAACAATTTGAATTGGAAACGATCAATTGACGCGTGCATGCCAGCTCGTTAAGCGTAATTAAACCAATTCGAAATGAATATGCATGCGTGATTATCAAGAACCAATGATAAAACGATCGTTGTCATAAACGGGTACTCTCTCCTTGTGTGTGTGAGCGCGCGCCAGGGTACGCATATGTTAAGAACAATCTGGTGAATTCCATATACACTGGGGACCGGCGAACGTTCCTCTGTCAACACTTTGCCTAACGCAAGCCTATTAACCCCTTGTCACATAATTTCGCGGCAGACACGCTGCCAAGACTTCGCATTGAATTTAATATAGTGTATGAATATTCCTTAGCCCATATTTGCCGAAGGTTAATAGCGTTTTGCGCTTATTAATGTTGAACTTTTACAGGCCGTATAAAAGCGACGCGCAACTCTTCGCATGATAGCACTGTGGGAACTGCATGCTGTGAAAAGCGTGGTTAATAGACTGCGGGGTTTATGCGTTTGTCAGCTGCAGTTTTGGTGGGAAGATTTAAAAAAAAAAACTGGAGAATATTGATCTAGAGGTGCGACTTCTTATTGATCTTATTGATATTAATGGAAAATACTCTTCCTGCATTATCAATTTTGTTCTAAACGTGCGAGACATTACTGCGTCAATTCTTATTTATTTGAAAAAAGGTAAGATCAGTATTTAGCGTCTACCGTTTATGTTAATTTAGCTTGGTATAACGATATATATTTCATTGTTAATTGTAGAGTGTTATACCAATGTCAATCACTATAAATAAATAAATAAAACTTATGGATACTTACAAGGAGGCGTAACGTCTGTGGGGTCGCCGGTTTTAATAAATCTTTTTGTGATGAGTTTACAGACAATATAAGCACACGCGTGTCCGATATTTAATTTTTGGGTTCCTCTGTATACGATGCAGGGTGAGACCGGAAGGTACAACCGGCAGGGGATGATTCTAGAAGTAAAAATAAGGCGAGGAAAAGGAATAACAGCTTTTCGTTTGACACAACGTTTTCGAGAAAATTGATTTTAAGAATGCAGAAAATACACGTGGTATTAAATAGCATTTGTCTGACGCGTCTGACCATTGCTAATCAATTCTACTTCCATTGTATACTACTAACCGAAGCTCACGAATCCGACGGAAAAAATGTTATTCCCGTTTGTCGACTTACTTTTGCAAGTTGAATCATCAACGATCAATATACTAAAATTATTGTAGCCAACAAAAAATTCAAGCTTGGACAATTTCTGAAATTACAAAACCGTTCGAAAATAAAATATGTACACATTCCGTTGTTATACGTTTAATTAAACACTGTAGCCAAAAAAACTGCAGGATCGTCATAGTGCGGCGTTCCCGTTCCCACAGAGACGAGAAATCCGATTCAGCGAAAGAAAATCTCAACAAAAATGTAGCTGGTTGAAATGGAGACCGGTTAAATTGAAAAGCTTACTGCAATGAAATTGATATTTTGTAGAAGGTGATGTGTATTTCATAAACTTTCTAAAAATATCAATTCCGGTTTTTCGATGTTTATAATACGTTCCCAATCACGTTTATCTGGTGGGTTATTAATAATCACACTGACTTCGTTAACTACTTTGCTAATTAGTAAATAAGTCATCGTCGAATTAAATGTTACAAATAAACCGTAGATCCTTATGCTACGATAAAAGTTTTCTGAAACAGCTGCAAAAAACAGAAACCGAATGAAAATCAATTTCAATAAGTAGAAGAGGATGCAATATTTAAAAATTCTTCTGAAATTTTTTACATTTCAACCACGAATTCGTAAAATTAGCAAATCAAATGCAAAACAGTAAGAACATTTTAAGAATTTAAAAATACTGTTACTATATTATTTTTTTTGCACATTATAAATCCGTGATCTATGCAATGTGATCAAACATCGTTTAGGAATGGTAGAATTTTTTTGCAAGACTCTTCTCGTAGTACTATTTTCAGAGAAATTGTCAAAATCCACGTTGTGTACTCTTAGTTCCGTATTTGGGGCAGAACTTCTTTTCTTTGTTTGATTTCTCTTGCCAATGATGCCCGAGGAGATCGTAAATTCGACAAAAACTGAGCTTTACGGATACGAATAATCCGAAAATAGGGGAGCTGATTTGTTTTCTGAGCTAACACTACCGCTAGGAAACGTGTGAATCAAACGCGCAAAAAGATCAATGCACAACTAACGTATTATAAAATTGGTGTTATAATGCAGCATTTTAAACAGAATGATTAGAAAGCTAAAAAGAAGATAGCAAAAGAAGCTAAAATTGTATTGTTATAAAAGCGCAAATTTAATTTTTAATAACACGTGACAACCATGATTTTTAGAAGCTAAAGTGGGGACAAGTAAACTCCACTGTTTAAACCAAAAACCTATGCATAAATTCAACAGAGTTTATTAAATAAATTTTAACTCGGGTTCTAAATAAATTCCTTCGATTTTCTCGAACTTTCCAGAGAGTCGACACGTCGCTCAAGGCGTTCGACATTATTTCTAATTATAATATCATTAACGCACTCTCGGTTCCGCAGGTAAATACACTGTCAGCCAGCCCCCATGGTGGGACAGGGTTGTACACACCGAAGTAATTGGGGACTGACTGTTGTACTACGTGCGTGTTCACGGAAAGAGAAAAAGGAAGAGAGAAATGGTGGTCCGTAAAACCGCTGAGTAATCCAGGGCCAATATGAAGCACGTCAAAGTGAAATTGAGCCCGGCACGTAGAGATTGGTTGTTTCGCGCCCTGAGTTTACAGCGCGCCGGTATTTCACCCTAACGTATACGCGGATAACGTTTCTCAAATTGTACCGGGTTAGGTTCCATATCCCCGCGATGCAGCTGTACAATTGTTCACTTTACGAAAGTATCAAACAACTTCTACAGCTCGGTCCCCTAAATCTCACGGTGCGACACAACAAATTTCAGTTACCAAACGATTATTAACCGGAACGCGGTCGCAACGGATCAAACGGTTACCGAAAGATACAAACAACGGAACAATTTTATGCAGACACAGCGTCTACAACGTTTCAACGCATTCACTGGCAACTACAAGATAGTATCTATTTTTTTTTCTTTTTTTATAAATATGATATATTTATAAATATTATTATATTCTGTGAAAATCTATGTGTTCTCCTTAAAATAAAATCATGGCGCCCAGGGCAACGCTCTAAATTTGACTGACAGTGAATGCGAATAACAGCTTCTATTTAACGCATTTGTTAACAGCATTCGTCGTTTCGCTGCTAAAATGTTTTATTTAATGTACCTCTTTTACGAAATATTAAAGGAATACCAGCAGGTGACTATATCGTCGGCTCTTGTGTCGGAAAATTCTTGGTATAAACGTTAATTCGAGACCAAAATTCACACCGCTTTGCACTCATTTTAATGTGGCGTGGTCGACACGTGAAACAGCGAAATTTTTCGAATTCAAACGACTCTATAAAACATTTTTTTAAGGTTAGCCTTTGAAATGACCTCTGACAGCTTAATGTATCATTTTTTGTTGCTGCTTTCTTGCTTGTTTAAAAATTATTTAGTTTCATTCGTGACTTCTACGTGACGCGTTGGTATTCTCATCCGAAATACAACGAAAACAATGTCCTTTTGAATCATCTCGATTTAATTAGTAAGATATTTTTAACCTTTACGCGAACTATTCTATTAAAATTATTTACGATATTAATAATATTTATAGATTTAGACGAAATTTTATTATATAGCTACGTTTTTATAGTTATCATTTCGTTGGGAACGTTTATAATATTAAATATAATTTGATTGAATCGTTGCATTTTAAACATATGACTCCCACTAATATTCGAACACTCTTTAAAAAAAGATAACTTTTTTAATATTGAATAATACGACTTGGATTTTTTTTTTAGAAATTAGAGGAATTGGTTTGTTATTTAAGGTACATGAAAAAATTGTTCTGTACGACGAAAGAGTAGTTAAGTAAATTACGAAAAGGAATTATAACGTGTACCGTGTCACGTCGAGAAAAAATTCATGAAAATTTTATTAATTTTTCTGGGTTCGTACTATCCACCGAAGAAAAAGTATTGTCAAGCGAAACGCGCTGTCGAGTTCGATTCAGCGAAATAGGCGGCACGGAATCACTAATATTTATTCAGAGAAGCGTGTTTCCTTCAAACGGTTTGGCATCCGCATAGAAGCGAGAGCAAATACACTAGTTATATAAGGTGGCACTTTCGGGGTAAATTCAGGTCACACAAGCAATCGAGGGTGTATTAACTAGCTCTCAACGAGAATTGAGTTACGCCACGAGTTCGTGGTCTGATCAAAAGCCAGTGACGTATTGTAAACTGAAGGTGCAAAATTTCGGTCCGTTCCGCCGGCGAATTTGCGATAATGCGATTCTTAAATAATAATCACGATGCTAGTTCATTGCGACGTGTCATTTTATCGCGCGCCATTTAATCGCTCGAAACGATATCGACCTACTAATTTCGCGCAACCCATAACAATTCACTGACAAATTTCTGCACTTCGCTTCCTGTGTCTCCTAAAACTAGAACGTTCTCAGCCGGTCCGCTAATACGTTGGTGCATTTATCGCTAGTTTCGTCGAAATTTATGGTTGACAACCGCATTTATTAAACTGATTACCACGAGATTATTGAAACGGGCGGATTTTATGCAAAATATATATTTTCTGCACCGATTGGAAAAAATGGAACAATAAAAAATTGTTCCTCTTCGTGTTTATGTGTTTTACGTCACATCAACTGCATTGTTGTACGCTTGTACAATCAATTGTTCAATAATTCCATTCAATAATTTTTTTCTTCATTTTTTTAATATGAAATTGATATAATATCTCATGAAATACTTAAATATTTAGTAATTGTTTAGATATCAACTTACTTAATAATCTAAACAATATTTTGAATAATGGTACAGCAATTTTTAGGGTGCTAAGGGTTAAAAATTTGCAATAAACTTTTTTGTGATTAAATTGACTCAGGTATTATAATTCTAATTATTTTCAAAAAATCTCCTACAAGTAACCAAAATTGATTTTCCACGATAAAATCGAAGGTTTTGCAATTGAAAAATTCTAACGATCTCTTTCGTAATTAAATCCTTGGGTGGGTTTTAATTAGGGTTCGAGACTTTCTGACGATCCTATCGATTGAGAATTACGATTAAGGAAAGGATGGCGAATTAACGGCATTATTATACGAACGGCTCTGTCAAGCAGGCAATTATAAGATTAATCTTATCGGTGAATTGCAGATAAACGGATCGGTGATCTAGAATCTTGAAGAAACACGGAGGAGTTGGAACTGAGATTTGGAAGGATTTAATCTTCATTTAAAGGAGAACCTACTGATGAAACTTTTTGGACCTTATCTTTGATCTTCATTTACTGATAATCCCTTTAGCTACAGACCCTTTTAAATCAAGGAGATTACCCTTTGCGCTGCAAAGTGAAGCGGTGATTTCGATGCCCTGCACTTTTAATTGTATTTGAGAATCCCACCGATACTTCGACTTCTAGTTAACAAGAACAAGGTGGCTCGATGGTTTTACAGTGATACAAATTGCGTCGAGAAATGTCTAATTTAATAATATTTCTTTTTACAGTTTCGATTCTACTAAGTGTGTCGATTAATTCGTAGCCCGTCCTTCTTGAATTGTTCAATTATTTACAAACAGTCGAATAACATTTTACTGTCAAAACTTCATTTTATATGTAATTACTGAATTTTCAAATCGACGGATAAAAGAATTGGATTTAAAATAAGATTACTAGTAATTGATCGCGATTGCATGTTATAACAAAGAAATAAGTTGAACGAACGAAATAAAATTTTAACGAAAATTTCAACAATGTTCAACGCAATTTTGTGGATTATCAAGCATAACGACAAATAAGTGACATTTATCTCTTTCTTTTATCTTAGCTCGCGTATTTGATGAAGTTTTTATTTGAACAATAAGTCTTATTGTACCGGAATTCACTGTACAATTTTTATTCATTTTGTTGGATGAAATCCCCTCGTGAGTTATTAGCGAACACAATTGTTTTAGAAATAAGATTGCAATTACTGCGCCCCGGCAAAAAGAATTGGATCGACCAAAATAAGCATTTGCCATTATAGTGATTTATATAATTTTCCACGGAAAATTTAATGATAGAGATTAATGCAATAATAATATAATCATCCCAAACTGTCGAAAAAAACAATTTTTTCAATTTCAACACAAAAGTACTAAAATATATTCTAAATTACATTAAAACAATGAATTTTTATGTGGAAGTCTACTTGCATACACTGAATTCTTTATTATTTTCATAAAATCATAAAAATATTGTATTTTACGGAGTATTAAAATGCAAATGTATTTATAACAATATTATGGACAACGTTATCAGTCATATGGATGATAAATATATTTTTCATATGGGTCTAATAATTGATAACACCTTTGATTTCTCATATACGCCCTTAAAAATTCTTTCGACAGCATGGTGAGCCACAAAATAGCCGATGGCTTGTTGATAATCCAAACAATGGTCAAAATGCTCGGGCACAGCATTCGCATGGTAATAATTTTGCGATTTCAAGGTCTCAATACACATTGGCCCCAATTCATAGCGTGGATCAATCACACATCGAGACGTGAAAGTGCCTTTAGCCAGAGTTGGTGTGGTCTATCAGTCGATCTCAATTCAGACAGTGGCAGGTACATTAACGAACCTAATCAAGTGAGGATTCTGACCGCTCTGGTACTCGTGACTTGACTTATCCTGTCAGGAATGGGGATTGGTGGACAGTTACCGTTGTGCATACAACGCTAATACGATACGATGAGGGAATAATCGGCCCATAGAAATCAATCTGTCAAAAATTAGTGCAAAATCGCTTTACTTGCGTCGCGACAGAAAATCGATTTAATCTAATCGTGAATTATTATTTAATTATCCTGCTCCAAATAATAATTCGACTAAGCAAGTTACTAAAGTAGTATTCTCAAATACTATTACGAACTGAATTTATTATATTAGCGTTTATACGTACTATCCTGAAATATTATAATTTTGTTTATCGTCATATTACGGTTTATACATCTGCAAAGCGTTTTTAATTATATTACCACATATTTAGCAGTTATGTATTCTACATTAGTCCTTCTTGTATGAGAATCGTATTTAGATTATCCTTTAGCACTCGAAAAATTGCTGTACCGTTATTCAAAATATCGTTTACATTATTAAATAACTTGGTATCTAATCAATTACTGAACATTTAAGAATTTTATTAGGTATTACATCAATTTCATATCCATAAAACAAAGACAAATAATATATCACTGAATGTTGGAAGAAATGTTTAATTTTCAAGTTAAAATATAGCTTCGAGTGCAAAGAGTTAATATATTAGCGTTCTTGTATGACAGAGCTAATATGTACAATTTACTGCGGCACAATTCACTTAATTTTTGTTTTAATAAACACCGGTCGACTTTCCTGGTACACAAGAAGCAACAATAAATCATAAAACCTGAAAATGAAGGATCGTGTAGTTGAGCTAGGGGCGGATGATCGATTACTGTTTGTATCACTCTCCTGACAATGAAGAGATTCTGTCTTATGGCAGACCACGAGTTCATTTATTCCACGTGAAACTAAAACAAAACTGGCAAATCAGTTCCTTACAGTTATACAGCTCTGTTCCTTTTACAATGAAATTAATGTGTCTGATATTCCTAATTTGATAACGAAGAGAGGACCTTAATAACAGGAAAACCCTTCAGTGATTCAAGAAAAATTTCAAGGGATCAAACTACTGTTTATTGAATTTAATACGTCACAGAATTGATTGGCTTTGAAAACTTTCATGTTCTACACTTGCAATATAATTTACAAACGACTAGCAACAACCACGTAATTTCTGAATGTTCCTTTTTACGCGCAAATTAATTCGTGGCTCAATTGTAACGTACAACGTGTACAAACAGTAATGTTCATCCATCCTAGGAGTGAATCTACACATCTGGATCGATGGAAATTTATAAAAAAAAAACTTGCCGCAAAATTTTTTAAATTTCAACACCTTCTACTTATCGAGAAGAGAAAAAGTTGGCAAAACTTTAGAAAATTTTGATTGTGTGGAGTTACACGTATGGACACAACCCTTCCATTATAGTCCAAACAAACGAAATTTAAAAGGATTTTCGCCGCTAGGCCCTTTTACCGACTCATCGTCTCCCTGCCCATTCAGACCATAAATTTCGAAGTGTAAAATATTAAAGAAAACTTTATTTCCATTATTATACATACAGTGACTACCACTAATATTCGGACACTCTTAAAAGGACGATAACTTTTTTAATATTGGACCATGACTTGGATTTTTTTGAGAAGTTAGAACAATTGGTTTGTTGCGTAACGTGAAAAGAATGTTTGAAAGAAATTGCAATTGGTCGGAATTGCAGATAAAATATTCAAAGTTGTATTTTGTAGCTTTGTTACGTGGCCTTAAGTTAAAAATTTAGAAAACACGTAGATCTGTATCGATTAAGCATATTCTAAAAATTTCATCAGCATTTCTTTTTAAAAGTGTCCGAATATCAGTAAGTCACTGTACGCAAGAATGTTAATCCGACATTAGAAAATACTAATCTAAAGTATAGGTACTTACAAATTTTCTAAAATCTTCTGTTCCTCCGACGGGTCAACAGTAGAGTACTATTTACTCATGCGAATACGTCCGAATGAAAGCGCCTGTCTTCCGAAGTCTCTTTTCGAAGCAGATGACTACTCACGTCCACACAATCATTTAACACTAGAGAATACAGTGTTTTATAAATAATTGTCCAATAATTGTCCTATTATTTGATTTCTGCCGAACATAGAAAACCAATAACTAATCCAATAACAAACATTCTTCATTTTTCATTATTTTTTAAAGAACTTATGCCAACCAAGTTTTGTCACTGGATTAGTAGTGGTCTCCCGGTCTCACGCCAATATACCCGACCTGTATTATGTGGTGGGGATAATTTTGAGACAATTATAGGCCAGACACTTGGGACATTTATCGATAAAACACTGTACACTTTCCGAAATCGTGACAGCGAACGAGAATTTACTCCGACAACGGTGAAAACAGTACTGCGATCTCAATGCGATTTCCGCGCGAAAACTCTACTCCCCCAGCATACGATGTATTTGATGAAGGTTATTCAAGTGAAACAAAACAAATCGTTTCCAAGACGATTGGGTTATGAACACTGGTGCTATACCTGGGAAGGTTGTTGGCAAAAAACGTAAACAGATCGCGCTCCGAATTGGCCGATTATTTTACAACCGCCGGGCTCCGACACTTGAACCTTTACAGGTAGACAAGACGCGCGATACACACACACACCGAAGCGACGAGCGGGCATACACTCACAAATCACGCCATTGACGACCGAAGACAATACGAAAAAGTATTTCCTTGACAGTTCCCCAGTCCAAAGTCCTTCGGACACACCGCGAGCGATTAACACACGCTACGTTCCCCCACGTAAATCCACGAAAAAAAACGAGGTGAAATCGCAGTGAGATCACAGTACTGTTTTGACCGTTGTCGGAGTAACTTCTCGTTCGCTTTCACGATTTTGCAAAAGCATATTGCTAGTATTTTGTGCATCACAGTTGGTAAGACGTGTTTATAATGTGTGATTAATATTCTTACGTATAGCAATCGAAATCAAGTTTTCTTTTATATCTCGTTCACTAATGTCACTCGGATCTATCAATTTGATAAAATCCCAAATTATTTCTTTTACGAACGTCTACCGATCCAGATAATTTTAGTTTACATAGTACAAATAGGATACGAATCAGCTAGTATAAAATTAGAATTCATTAGAATTAATTCGAATTAGAAATTAGAATTTAAATTAAATTTAATTTAAATTCTATTTAGAACTATTTTTACATTATTTTCGATCTATTAAATGGATTAAAAAACAAAATAATTTTCTATTTTACAGCAGTTTGTTGCAATTGAGGTTGAAAATTTTTATTTTGCATAAAGATCTGGTTATAATGGACCCAAGACCAGGTCTTTCAACCAGTAGATTCAGTAACTATATACAATGACTTTTACTAATATTCGGGCACTGTTAAAAAAACGATAACTTTTTTAATAATATAGCCGACATAAAAAAGCTGCAGAATATAACTTTTAACATTTTCTCTGCAATTCCGACCAATTGCAATTTCTTTGAAAAATTCTTTTCACTTTACGTACCGAACCAATTGTTCGAACTTCTCAAAAAAAAATCCAACTCATATGATCCACTATTTAAAAAGTTGTCTTTTTAAGAGTGTCCGAATATTGGTAAGAATCACTGTATTTGCAAAGATAGATTAAATATATGAAAACTGATGGAAATTATTTTTGAGAGTAGAATATATTTTTGTGTAAATAATTCAGGAAGAAAGGGCTGGGAATTAATTTGTGCTAACAATTATCATTTCGAGCACGGTGTTCGTTGCGGAAGTCACTTGATAGGACGTGCCCCTAAACTCCTTTTTCCTCTAGCTTGCTCTATCCACTCTCCTTCCCCCCTCACCCTCTCCATATATATCTCTCTCACTCTGTCCTATTCATCTTCCTTAGACGAACGCACAAAACTGGGGTGAGAAACGGAAATAGGGACACGATGGTGGCTAACTGAAGGGTGAAGTGAAGCGAGGGAGGCATAGTGAGATGGTAAAGAGGAGAAGAGAGTGCACCTAGCGCTGACTTCGCTCATAATACCATAGAGCCGTTAAAGCTCACAGACATGCGAGTACTCCGCCTACTCGAGTCGTGCTCCACTCTTTTCTAGTGGAGGGCAAGAAGTTACACCCTACCGAGAAGTTCGTTTCTGCAATCATGGACTTTCACGTAACTACGGTCCCGGGTACGACTGTGTTAAGCGACTGCACTTCAGCCCGCCTCGGAACTACTTCGTTGATGCCCCAATCGAAACCGTTCTGCATTCCGAATTCCGCGTACGTAGGCTCAAGATACCCGGAAACTAATTTGACCGGAAAATATTTTTTCCGGATCAATAAGCGTCCTATGAAATCTACCACCCCGATCCGAGCATTCGGGTCACCGACACTTATCCCGTTTAACGATTTAACCCTTTGCTGACGAAGGTTTAGGTATTAAAAATATTTTCCCGGCTAGTAGATCACAATTATTATCAAATAAAATATTTTTCCGGGTGATAGATCATAATTATTATCAGATAAAATATTTTCTTGGTTCAGAGATCACAATTATCATCGTATAAAATATTTTCCTGGGTAATTGATAACATCAACATGTGTATTTTTGAAAAACAAAATCCGTAAACTTATTTTAGCTAATTTGTAGATTGAGATAAATATTGATTTTCAAGTTTTATGGAATGTAAAATGACAAGTAAAATGTTAGAGAATGTAAAATGTTAGAAACTGTTTTTCAAGTAACAAAGATAACAGTGCAACTGAGAGAAAAATTGATGAAATAATTCTAATTAACAATACGTTCACAGATAATATTGAATACGTTGAATATTTGTTGATCAGAGTCTGCTAAGATAAATTGTCTAAATGTGAAACACAAGGAACTGATTTTCCTCAGAGGTAAGGTAGATGGTGCACGATGGGGTGTAACTATTTACTCAAGTCACAGACACAAAAGCAGCGGCTTTGTCCTCGTCAACACATGCGGCACATGTGCGCGAACCCAATCTTGACGTTCTAAAAACCAAATCCGTCCTTCTGTGGATCCAGGGAACAAATGGGCGCAGAAAATACATTCGGTATCTCCACTAACATTCTTTGAAGAACCCTTGTTGCTGTGCCGAGAGGGAACGGTTTACATTCATGTTTTTCTTACCCTGCTTGAAAGCCAATCCCTATTTCAATTTCATACTTAATTCGTTCGAATCGATTATAAATTGGGAAACAAAAACAGAAAACAATAAAATTCTTCTATTTTGAATGTGCTGAAATAATAGTCCAACCAGATGATCAATGTGAATCTTTTAGTGGAAATTTAATTTTCTATATTTCTACCTTTCATATGCTTCTCTTCTTCTGCTTTGCGGGCCTTTCATTTGTTAATCCCCGACAAATTCAGTGTAAATTGAGAAACAAACAGAAAATAATAAAATTCTTCTATTTTTAATTTGTACTGCAGTGAATTATGAATCAAGAGTTTCGCTACAGTTTTTTTAACTATGTTATTTAACTTTGTATGTTATTAAATTTGTAATACGCCTGAAGTAATGAGTAGACTTTGTGCATTGGTGACAAAAATGAGTAGAAGAAAATCAAAACAGTAAAAAGATTGAAAGAGTATACTGAAATTATCGAAGAAGAGAGTTAAATATGTAAAATCTGCAATCTAGTAGTGAGTAGACTGCGGATCTTTATGCTTTTATGGCTTATGGAAATTGTCAAAAAATGCTAGATACAATTCGACAGGATTTAGTACAATTTTTATTTGAGTTGGATCTAAAAAGGCTGTTTCCGTTAAGAATGGAATTTTATTTCGTTCCACTTCCTTAAAATTTGTCTATAAAAATTGGAAATTGCATAAACATCCGCAGTCTGGTAATGAAGAACGTCGGTATAAACGCGACTGCGAGACTCGATAGAATGATAGAATTCTCAAAAAATGCTAGAACATAAAATTCGACAGGATTTAGTACAATTTTTATTCGTTTTGGATCTAGAATGGCTGTTCCCGTTAAGAATAGAATTTTATTTCGTTTCACTTCCTTAAAATTTGTCTATAAAAATTGGAAATTGCATAAATATCCGCAGTCTAGTAATGAAGAACGTCGGTATAGACGCAACTGCGAGACTCGATAGAATGGCACCAATAAATCGAACGGATTCGCCCGCCAGTCAAAAGACAAGCTGAGAGTTCTCGAAATACTGAAACGAACGCTTCAAACCAATAATGGACCCTTGAAATTGATGTTGGAATGTCGGACGTGATATTAACATTCCAATTACAATCGAAGTTAGAAGATGAATCTCTCGAATGTCCAATAAATTTGATACCAATTGAAGCATAGGACACCTTTGATCGTTAATTGAATTATGCGACACTCTCGCCCAATGAACTTCTCCTTGCTATTTACTCTGAAACTGTGAAAACAGCTACCGGACGACCGACGATTCGAAAGCTTCTTCAAGCCAAATCAAATATTGTAACGACGACTAAAGCTTTGTAACGCGCAAGAAAGAAGCTCGAGAAATATTTCATCGGTGAATAGTCGGGAAAATACAAGATTTATTGAACACGTAGCGAATGTTCTTGTTACAGATGTATGTTATTCGTTCAAGTGTACTGCACATGAACACCTTTGCCGCTACCAACTTGAATATTTTCGTTCGCATGTCTGTTGTGATTTCAACCCTTAGCACGTAGTAAAGTTCTGAGGAAACGGCAAGCTGCCGTAGTATACGTGTTGTGTACACAGGTATTTGTTTTTCCGTTTCACAGTGATTTACAACCTTGACGATGGCAACTCAACTTCCCTGCGCCATTGGAATATAAAAAATGTGTGTCCCATCGAAAATATCAAGTAAATCTTCGAATGTTTTATCACGTGAAACACCTACAAAAAAAGGAAGACTTTCATCAGAATTAGATCGCAGATTTTTATGCAAAATAAAAATTATCTGAGGTTAGATAAAATTTCATTTTCTCTTTTAATGACGTCAAAAAGTTGAAAACAATAAAACAATATCCTTAAATCATTCTACAATGTTTTTAATTTTTGTCATAAATGCAAATCAGCAGTCTAATCTAAAATTATTGTATAAATTAATATACCGTGAACTAGTACGTTAGATGAAAAAAAATGCTTTACACAGTTTCGAAATGTGTGAAGTTTTATATTTTTATGAGCAACGTTATAAAATGTATTGCAAAATTCAAGATGAAAATTGAAGTTTTCTATTTATACTATTATTTCGTCTGTACTAATGCCAAGAGGCACGCTGTAGTCGGTACGAGTATTTAATAACTAATCAACATCCAACTCACTGACGTAAAATATCGCAAACGTATGCAAATTACGAAACACAAAGTACATGTTCGCGTAATATGTATTTCTCACAGGCTGCAGCGTCGGGCTCCCAAGATGCATTGTGCATCTTCACGTTCTGCATCTCGAAATCCAAATGTAAACTACGCGACGCTGGTTCGTGTTACAGATCTACTAAAAATTAGCGGAACTTTCATATCGAATTAATGATGTAAAATTAAATTAATACGCCAATCAGCAGAATCTAATAAACAGCAGGTTTTTTGCATTTATGACAAAAACGAATAGATCTAATTCGAAGTAGTAAATTCATGGGACGAATTAAAAAATAATATATTATTTTCAATGTATTAATGAATTCCTATTCGCAATTTAGCTAAAAAATTCTTATTTTGCATAAAAATATCGCAGATCGGAGAAAAACAATCGCATTTATTGCTCTATGAGTTCAGTGGAAATTCCAGAAAGTTGTTCGATCATCGGCGACAGAAGCGCGCAAAGCGCCCGAGACCACATGAAATGTTTAAACTTCGTTCTCCAAATGGTGATGTTGATCGAGCTGCACGTGTGGCCATATTTGTTTATCGTTTGTGAATGTTTGCACGCACAGCTGCGCAGAAATTTGTTGCGTCAAAAGTGCGTATAAAATGCTAAGCGGAATATCTTCGTGAGATTAAATGTTTAGTAATTGATTAGATAACAACTTATTTACTAATGTAAACAGTATTTTGAATAATGGTACAGCAATTTTTAGCGGCGACTCTGACTCGAGCGCTAAAGGTTAATTTATTTGATCGTGTGGCATTATTACTAGACAGCGGATTTCATGAATTTATGGGAAAAATTATAGTGAGATCGGCGAAAGCGTTAGAAGAATTGAAAAATAAATGATTTCACTCCGGTTGGTTGATGCAAATCGGGTAGAAAATGTTTCTTTCGCGTAAAGTGAAATCAGCTGTCTAATTGTTACCTGGGAGGTGTGATTGCACACCTGTTACGCGGAAAGAATCTATTCTTCCGGGCCCGCGTTTCTTTGTCGCGGCAAGTGTGTTTGATAGCAACGTCGTCGTTGGGAAATGTAGGACGTGGTTTCGATACGTGCCAACGTCAAATATATCTTGGATATCTCCGAATCTTACTTCGGAGTCGTTGAATACATCCGAGACTTATATTCAAAAAGATATCAGCGTTGCAAGTCAAGTGCAGCTGTGCGTCCTGTAGCCGTAGTACATGCACTTGACGTGCGCGCGGGCGTACACGCGAAGAAGGTTAAAAAGTGATGGCAACAAAAACTTCTCGACGGCGTATGAAAGATTCGCATGCTCTCGCATCGCCGCGACAAAAATAGTCGAGTTTATCCTCTATTCTACAAGCACGGTGCCATGAAACTATAAAACTCCGCGCCGTGAAGGTAGCCGCTGTGGAGCGAGGCATCTCGAAACTCCTCGCTTTTATGCTTCTCCTTTGCACCTACGCCCGTCTGAGATACACTTGTGGATCAAATTTCAAGACACTGTGAAAATTGCCGGATTGAGAGCGTAACCTCTTCAGGGATGCCGGTGCACGTGTGTTTTAAAATGTTCCTAAGTGAAAGAACAGCTAAATTTGGCGAAGAACAACAGAATCTCTCAACGATAAACATAAAAAATTCGTCGCACGGAAACACTGATAATATTTTAATCGAGAAATTATTATATACAGGATGAGTCATCTAACTTTACCACAAAAAAATGTGTTTGTTATTTTTTTTTTAGTGACCTTAAATAACCTTGAATAATTACTGAATTCCTGTGAAAGAGGTTTAAAATTAAAGGGGAATTAAAAGATGGTTTAAAAAAAATGAAGGACCGCTTGATGAAATCAAAAAATTGATTGAGAAACCTTCAATTATTAGTCATTGATTTTAATAAGTCTATTGAATGTATATTATGACCTTTATTATAGTAAATTAATAGAACGATTGTCACAGCCATGAAGCTCTGAATATAGTTTAGCTGCAGAAATTGTTCGCGTCACTTAATTTTGGAGCATTACATCGAGCATTAAATCGAGCTTTGTTTATTGAAATTTATACAATTTTGATTCATGGACAAATTGGTGTTTACTGACGTGTTGATCAATCAACATTGATCGTATCAGACAAATATCAATATGTACACATTAGTACATACCTATTATGTGTATTACTTGCAGTCTATCTTTTCGTAAAATCAAATCAATCATTTATTACGGTTAATACTTTTATGCTCAATTCAAACCACTATTATAGTTCAAAGAATTCCTTCTTCTCTCTATCTCTCTAATACAACTTGATATAAATCATTCTAATATAAAAATTAATATACATATAAAATTAAAAATTTTACAATTTACTCAATTTTGGAAAGAAAATGCAAGTGCCAAATTCTGGAAAAAGAGGATTTCGAAAGTATCTAAAGACAACTACTTTGAAAGAGTTGCGAAATGCGTACCGTTACGAGTAAAACAGTTCAACATAACATAAAATTGTTTCGATTGAACGATCCGGATGATTCCTGATTGAGCGTCGATGACGGGGAAATTCGGGCTGGTAGGATCGTTGCCATAGCTTATCGTCTCAAATATTAATTTCTAGATCGCTAAACGGCAATCAAGAGCGCGTGATTAACTGATAGGCAACGCCGCATCTGTTCCGTTGTAATTGTTGACAGAGGTCGGTTGTTGGGTACGGAACGCAGGTGAAGAGGGATAGGGGGAGGGATGCAAGGGGGCACTTGGTCGATTTGTCAATCGGGCAAAACATCATCGGGGAATCGTTAACTGCGAATTTGGGTCATTGCAAAGCCGTTCTTGCTATACGGCTCAGCAGAGGTTCTGAATGAGGGCGAGGATTGACGAGGCATAAGCCGTTGGAAATGAGCAACGACAAGCGTTTTAAAGCGCGGTTCGAAACCTCCGGAAAGGAAATATTACGGCAGTCTACCCTAATAAGGGCGCGCCACTTCAGCCACTCTGTCGGGGGTGTACCTGTTGCCGTGACTCTCTATTAATAGTTCCAGTTGATAAGAATCTGTTATGACCACAATTCGAACTTGGAAATAGTTCCCGGCCGCGTAATGCTTCTTTCGCGGAACTTTCAGCATTTGCATGAAAAACAGGACGGCTCGGACCGAACCACGGAATGGAAGCTTCGATGTTCGAATTCAAGGCGAGCTTGCGAATAAATTGTCGCAAAGGAATCGTCCGATAGCCGGACACCTACTTTCAACCTGCGATTATTTTATATTTATGAGTTGCATCACGAGGTCACGGCGTTTCTTTTAATTGTAGATACAGTTACTCACGTAATTGATCACACACACTTTAATAACTTTTTTACGAATGCACCAAAAAACGATTACAATTTCTCTGTAAAGCTAGTAGGATTAGTTTAGTAAATGACGTCTAACAAACGTGTTGAAAGAATGCATTTGCTCGGGATTGTGAAAATAAATAGTAAAAGTGAGCGTTACAACTTTTTTATCTGGGCCAATAATGCATGCTGCAAATTTCATCGAAATCGGTCAATTAGTTTATGAGTTATAAGCAATTAAATGTGGTAAAAATTACAATTTTCAAGATTTTCGGACTACAACTACCATTTTTACTATTTTTTAAATTTTCGTTATTGACTCAGATAAAAAAGTTGTAATAATCATTTTTTTCAACATATTTACTGAACGTCAATTACTAAACTAGTCCTTGCAGAGAAATTTAATTGTTTGATCTATTGATAAAAAAAGTTATTCTCATCTAAAGTATGTGTGATCAATTGTGTGAGTAACTGCAAAACGTGACTGGCTTGTGGTGATTTACAAGATTGTCAAAATTGAGTTTATCTATCCTTGCTATTTTTATCATAATATATATGTACTTAAAAATTTTATTCAATAATTCCCTATGAAAGGGTCTTTCTAATTTCAACAATTCTAAAATAAATAACCTGGAACCGATCGTTTTGACGGGTACTGGTAAGTTAATAAATTGCAAATAATACAATCCGACTCCAGGAACTTCTATACAAAGTGTTCTCATGGATAGTTTATAATCTGTATAATAAAATTTCAATCAAAAAACACTCTATTCAGAATGTTTACTAATAAAACGTTTTTATCATTTCCGTAACATTCGAGGATTCCACAAAATAGAAAAATGAGAGATTTTTAAATAATTGGTGATCGAGCTTTTGTTTTCAAGTACGACCAAGAGATGCTTCAACATATAACAATTTTTAATCAAATTTCCTTTATGCACTTGACCCGTGGGATAAATTCATATAAATTAAATAATTTCTCTTCGATAGGTACCTACGCTTCCGTATTTGTTCCACTACATTCCTGTGATCGACAAACGTGGAAACTCGTATGCAAAATGCTCTTCTATTTTCAGAAAAATTCTCCGAATACGTGAAATTTATTTATTTTTGGATGTTTGAAAACTTACCAATTTCAGCCAAAGGTTCGTGATGAGCAGTTGGTTCTTCTCGTCCTGAAACATCATAAACGTTGAGCTAATTAGTATCCAGAGTTTCAATGACAATTTTCAGTAAATAGAATCTAACAGCAAATTCCCAATAAAGTTTCTCTACATATCGTGTATCCAAAAGTCTTTCGGTCAACGTGACATAAAAAATTGTTTAAAAAGACTGTACAAGCGTCTTGTGGCAATAAGTGTACAGAGTTTTTAAACAATTTTTTTTTATTGCATTGTAGATGCATCTACGTAGATTATTGCAGCTTAACATTTAACAGAATTTAGCATTTAACATATAGTGAAACAAGTATATTGAACTATTATATTTTTTAATACTTCTATGTAACCAGGGTTTGCAGAAATATTCCCTTTTGTAATTAAAAAATTCGAAATGCACGAGAAAATCGGGTTTCCGAAAATTTCGAGAATATGACCTATGACACCATGAAATCATGATTGTGTTCGTTAAAACGAATATAAATGGTTAGTGGTTTCCTGGAATTTTCAGAAAACCTGATTATTTCGAGAACCCAGACTCTTTCCAGAATCCCGACAAATTGTCTCGATTTCGAAACAATTTCGTGTTCCCGACCCGACCCGATGTTTCGGGTTCTCGCAGATCCCTGGTAGATTGCGGAACTTTATGCAAAATAAAAAATTTTTCCCTGAATTGCAACGAACTGGAGTGAAAGATAAATTTATTTTCTTTTTTTATCATGTTTACCAGATTGATAATAATATTAGTATCATACTATTATTATTATTATTATATTAGATACTATTATTAGTATAATAATATTATACTAATATTATATACTATATATTAGTTATACTATTATTAGTATAATAATAGTATCTTTAAATTCTTCTTTTTCCGGTTTTAAATAACACCTAATAATTTTTTTCACGAATCACAGGTGACTATAAAAAAAACATAACATGTGATGGGGTTAACGGTGTTAGAAGTTTTCCGAGAGGAAGTTAATGGTACAGTGTAGATTTTAATGACCTCAGAGTATTTGCGAAATGCTCAACGACCTCCTCAGGGCTCGTCACTGGAGCCCATGACAATATGTATTCAGCGAAAGCTGTCTAAGCTGAAAATCTTGAAGCTCTCCAGGTAATATTCATGCCCCGTCACCGGGGCATGCCTGCGTTTCCTATTCTCGCTATCTCCGTTGAGGCACTGCTCAAGTGTCTCGATTTCGTTTCGTACTGCTTCTCGAATTGTTAAACGTATCACGTAAAGCAATAGGTTCTCGGTGTCTCGACGCGTCGCGCGTCGAATCGCATTCTTTCTCCGGTTACAATCGTCTTTCTTGTACGGAACGATTACCCAAGTGGCGTCGGGTATATTCCTTCTTAGATTTAAGATTGCGAGAATTCATTGGGAAACGGAGATGCAAGAAAATTTTTAATGAAACAGGGAAACGGGAAACGATTAGCATCTGATATCATACGATTTTGTCCACTTATTTATTTGATTTCTATTGCATCCACGTATGCCTAACTGTTTCTTGCAATTTAACCTTCTCCCAGTGTACTGCTGTTCTAATGATGACCATGTACAGGGGAGTAATTAGACACCGTACATTTTTCGAGCAAAATGAAAGAAAAAATTTGTCTCCATAAGTACCTGTGAAATTTTCTTGATTATTCAAAGATACGATGCTTAACAAATTTTAAACATATCACATGTAGCATTCCTAGAAAATTTTTGGAAATTTTTCCACTCGTCAGTTAAGGACGGATACCATGAGTACATTCAAATTAATAAAATTTCATATTACAAGAGTAGTGATAAGGATTAAATAATTTTTCAATTACAAAGTTTATGCAATTTAAGAAAGGATACCATGGACGTATAAAAAATTAATCAAATTTTGAGGGTTTAAAAAAATATTCGGGAATTTTTTCAGAATATTGTTACATTATTTTCGACTTGAAAAATTATTGAAAAAAGAAATACATATTCTACTGCGACAGTCTTAAAAAAAAATTTATTGCTAAACATCTGCAGTCGTTAATATTGTTCTAATTAGAATGCGGATCTTTCTATTCTATTTCTACCAATTTGAACAAATTGAAAATAACATACGGACGTTCCTTAAATAGTCTTAATGTTAATACTGTTTTAAATCATATCCACCGGTTTATATATTTATATTAGTTATAATTAACAATAATTTTCGTGGATTTTATTCTCGTTTGATCGTGTTACAGATGATGTCAAAGAGATGGTACGGTTTAAAATAAGACGGAAATCAAGAACAACGTAATTACGGTGGAGGCATCGTCGAGAAAAATGCAATTAAAAATCAATCTGGTACACGTGTACCTAACTGATGACTATCGTTGCAGATATCAGACTTTACAGTGGCTGACACCGTATCCGGTACGTAGAAAAACAGTCATGGTAACGGTCTGCAGTGAAACCTGTAAAGCCATTGAACAGTAGGTACACGTGCCAGATTGATTTTTAATTGCATTTTCCTCAAAAACGAAACCGCCAACGCAACTTCGTTATTCTTAACTTCTCTCTGACCTGATTTGCGTCATACATTTCGGCCCACCTTAATGAGCACGATAAATTTCTAGCTTTCAGATCTTTTTACTTCGGGAAAACTAATTGTGAGAATTATCAGTCATTTTCGGTATCTGTCAACTGTAAAAGGTTAATCAAAAGTAGTGGATTGTGGAGAAATAAATTGCTCTGATCATTTTTAATTTGCATCGACAATTCTCGTTTATGATCATTATGCCATTGTCAACAACCAAAATTGTTTATGATATGATGTTCGTAAATTAATTTATCATCCAGGAAAATAAATATCTATGATAATGTTGCTATTTGTCAACGAAACTATTGTTAGAAGTTATAATAATGAAATAATAAAATCTTATAAAGTTACAAATCTAAATAAAAATCTTGTACCTTGTGGAATTGTATAAAATATAATGGAAGTTACCTCAACTGCATAAATTAATTTTAAGATAAAACTACCCCTACCGTATACCGTGTGCAAAGGTTGCACTTCTGGAAAACTCAATATTTTACAATACAAGGGTCAGAAATATTAACCGGATTTTTTATTAGACCAAGTGGAAGTTTAAGTAGACGTTACACTCGATCCACATCGCGGGCTATTCTATTACTGAACCGTTTTCTCGATAGCTGGGGCGATGAATGAGCGAATAATACCTACCGCCTTCCATTGCGTAACGTATTATTATCACGTCTCTATCTACTGAAACGGCCAGCTACATTGAAATCTTGCACAGATTACGTCAACAATGTTTAATGCTTTTTAGGAAGGAGAATTCACAAAATTCAATAAACGCAAAAAGTTTTTTTGTCAGTGTACTTTTAATTTAATTTAAATTGGGGATAATTTTAGTGAAATTAAAAGATAACAGATGCAAAAATTTTGTCTAGCGGTATTGTAGCTCCGCCACTGTGTCCCACTAGACGGCCACTAGATTTTGATCTTTTATTTAGCGATTGTGACTACTAAGAAGTCTCAACTTTGCATTATCGAGAAATGATCTGAGGCCTCATGGATCCTTGCAACCGCGTGCAGGTATCCAGTGGATCTACGACTGTGCGAGTGCGCCACCACATTCACGACAATCACAACAGACCCTTAATTCGTGCCAATTCCCGTGATCTCTGTCGCGTATAACGCAAGGATCATTGCGTGTCACCGTGCACACGACTGCGGCACATATTCCGTATTAAAACGTTAAACTTTCTAAATCTACCATATATCCACATAAATTCCATTTAAAATTTCATTTAGGAGAGATATGAAAGAGATGCAGCGGGGAGAGCGAGCGTGTCTGTAACGCTGGTATCCCATTAACTTTAACTAGCACAATGCACCGCGAACTTTCGTAATCATTTTTTCCTTTCAGCTTTGCCACTGTCTCCGCAAAGAAAGGGAGGGAGAGAGAGAAAAAATGGAAGTTCATTTGCGAGAGACCGGTAGCTCACCGGTTTTTCTTTCGACAGGGAAATTTCGCGCGACGAGGAATGCAGCCAGGTCTTCCCTTCTCTCTCGTTATCTTATTTATCGAGCCCGGTCGGGATTACTAACTGGGTCGAGGCAATTAATAAAACGCAATAAGCCCGGCAACTCTGTCTTTGCTTGAACCGATGCGGCGCGGTGCGGTACGGTGCGGTCCGGCGCGGCGGCGAGCCGGAAAGAAAATCTCGGACGGTCATTAATAACTACGAAAAATCGCCGCTGCTCCCGAGGCTTCCGGCTCAGATATCATTCAGCTTCGACAATTACCTTGTAATCATTTAGCGAATTCCGTGGCGATTTATGATTCGCGTCTACCCGGATTTTCGGCGTCGCATCAATCACGGGAACCAATTACACGAAACTGTCTCTCTGGCCAGACCGGAAACAGCCGACATATTTTATCCTTTGCCGTGTAGCTCGTGTTTCGAGATTTTTATGAACTTTTTCTCGATCGGCCGTTCGTAAATGTGTCAATCGAAACGTTGATTCTCTACGCGGACCGATCATCGTGGTCGAGACCGATGGGTTTTATACAATTTGAACCCTTCGGTGCATAAATTGAACTGGGTTCGCGCCGTTTTAATTTTGCTCCAAGTTCTCCGTGTAATTGTTGTTTTGCCATTGTTTTATGCGATATAATTAGACTGCTTATGAAATTCACAATTTTTCTATTGATATTTTAAGAAAGTGAAATCATGTACAATTCTATTTCCAGTGATAGTAATCTTCCTAGATCTGAGATAAATAAAAATCACACTAAAAACCGTGGAATTTTATGTTCTAGCATTTCTTGAAAATTTTGCTGAAGCCACGAATGCATAAAAATCTGCAGTCTAAATATAATATTACATAAGAAACATTCTAGCTGACGAAATGTCAACGAACGAAACAGATTGCAAGGAGTGTTAAATTGCTAGGAAGTTAAAATGTTAACGAGGTGACAACAATTACATTATAACTCTTAGCTGCAAATTCTGTTATCAAAGTACTTTACCTGTGGTTAGTCTGTATTATTTAAACATTTATTAATTAGCATAGAAACCGGATAATAGTTTATTATTGCATTATAGTTCGTGAATAAATTTATAATAATATTGCACGAGATATTCTCCCAGAATTGACTGAATTATGTAATGCATCATGCATTATACACACTTTAAAAATTTAAATCTCTTATCAACCAACGCAGTCCAATTTGAATTCCGTTCGGAAGATGATATAATTTATTTATTATTTGTACGATCAATTTTTCCGCTCCGTTTGTGTCAAGTTTTCAATATTACACAATATTTTCTCATCCATGTTCCGATGTTTACGCATATAAATCACGGCTCTATAGATTTAAATAAATTAACATCACAATATCTCATCGAGAACTGTGAATTTGTTAAATAATATTAAATATAAATATAGCGAAGATATTTCAGAAACGCGGACGAAATTAGCTTCCTGCTATTTTAAAAAAATATAAATGCGATATGTAAAAGATAAAAGAATGTTTAATGGGACTGCGGATTTTTATGCAAAGTAAAATTCTCTACCTTGATTGCAATAAACCGAAGTTGAATAGAAACTTATTTCCTTTTTTAATAGATTTAATGCGCTGCAAGTAACGTGTTTCTAAATTCACTTGACGTTTTTACTGTTTTGTGCTTCACTTACAGTTCACGTTAATTATGCACGAATGAAATTAGCATTCCACGTGCTCCCCTGCGTTAATTTCTGGCGAACCTATTTTATGTCAGACACTGACGAAATAGGATACGCTAGGTTCAGCTTATTTTTCAAAATTCATGCTTAAAATGTAGTAATTACGTTAGTTAGAATAAAACATGTTTACGTTAGAAGCAGCGTTAATACCGCTTTTGTGAAAATTCCATATAGTTGCGGAAGATACATCCGTTCGAATATAATTTTCAATCACAACTCGATATCTTCCAGTACAATACCGACACCCACCGTTAGTGCACACAATAAACAATCGGCATTATTTTCGTCTTTATCAAGCATTATCACACGAATGATTGAACTCGGCCATTGTCTACTAAAGCAGATTACAGAGTGGTTGAACAAAACTTAAGCTCGGCTTAGCGTTTAGTTTACCGCTGATTCGGTATCCGCAGTAGAGTAAGATTTAAATTAACCCTAAGCTCTGCCTTGCAAATAGCGATTACAATCCTATGATGCAACGTAGCCGTGCATTAAAATTACCGGTGTGATTAAACCTTTAATAGTTACAATGTCCCGAAAAAATCTATGACCTTAGTTACTAAACATTTTGACATTTTAGTAAGTATTCGATAAAAGAAAATCTGGTGCTACAGTACAAATAAAATATTTGGGATGTTTTCTAAATGTACTGTGGATTTGATACACTTATGACAAAAATTAGATTAAAGCATTGAAAGATGTAAGAATCCTTAGATTTGAAAAACTGAAATTTTTACCATTTTTAAAATGTTTGCAGCTAATTGCAACGTTGACCGATTTTGATGAAATTTTCGGAATATGTTTAATTGATACAGATCTACGAATCGTGTATTCTAAATTTTCAATATAAACCCACATAAAAAAGTTGCAAAATATAACTTTCAGTGTTTTCTCAACAACTCTGACCAATTGCAATTTATTTGAAAAATTCTTTTCATGTTACGTAGCAAACCAATTGTTCTGAAACAATCCAAGTCGAACGGTCCAATATTAACAAAGTTATCGTCTTTTTCAAAGTGTCCGAATACTAGTGGGAGTGACTGTATTTTCCCTTTCCGTATTGCTTCCCAAACCGGCAGCCCGACTTTCGAGATTTCTTCGCCGACCAAGTCGCGTCCCCTATCTTCCATTCTACTTCGCTTCTCGTTACACCCACTTTGCGGTGACTACCTTCGCGTAGCCGTCACCATATATCGCGAAGTTAACAATCGGTGCTTCGTCTTACTTGAAAGTGTCGCGCGCGTGGATACTTTCCGGGTCCCGATCCATTCCGGAAGAAAAGCAACGCGGCATGGGTCGGTTGCCGGGCTTATCCTTTCACCTGACCGCGAGATAAACTGTTTTTCGATAATTGGATCTTATCGTTTGCTTTCGCCCCTTTCAATGAGTCCGCGGGAACCATTCGAGAGCAGCCCGGTTTAAATCCTCGCCGCGGTGTGTCTCACGTTCGCCCCGCATAATTTACCATGTCGTTACGACTTTTCATTCTTACCTACCGACCATAATTACGGCTAATCACCGGCCCGGGGTTGCAGCCGTTTGCAAATTGAATTTTTACCGACACAATCCGAACAGTAACTAAGCAAATAACGAGGATCCATTGTGAGCCCGTCTGAAACAATGAATTCCGTGGAACCGGACCTATTGTGGAAATTCATTAAAAATACGATCGAGCTGAACGATAATAACCTCACGGCTAGAGACAGCAAACAGTGCTAAATAAGCACCGAATAGGTCCAGCGAAGCTGACAAATTAATAAATGGTACGGATTACCGGCCGTAATAAATTCCCCAATCGGCAACACATGCCAATGCTAAATAGCCGTGCAATATGTTCTCCGGAATTTGTCCTAGATAAATTTTAAGTTCGAGCTACCCTGCGTTAATGTCCTAAGTCCTCGTTGGCAATACAGGTACGTGCGGTTGACGTGTGCGATAAAATACAATTAATAGTAGACTAATTATATCCGTTGACAGATCAACTTGATCTCGTATTATCAATCGTTTTCTCTCAACAGTTTTACCATTATTTTGCATTTCCATTTTATCTATGGACACAATTTTCAATAATAGTTTTTAACTTTATAGTCTTACATTTATTTATGGCTGCTTTCGTTGGCCCAATAGCTAGACAAATCAAAATTACGTTTTTTAAATTTAATATTTCAATACACACAACATTGTTTTGTATATATATAGGAAAAGAGGAATAAGCTTGTGTTGCCATCGAACAATTGAACGTTTTAATTAATGCAATTGCTTAAATTAAAACTTATAAGTCCCGTCAGTAAATAAAGGGTTAGTTTCAGAGTAACTGGGAAAATATTAGAAAAATTCTGTAAATCTTCACGTAACAAAACCGCTGCCGTTATTAACACCAACGTAAAGAAGACACAGCGAACTATTAAATACAAAATTCACACATTCTTTAATCCAGTAGATATACAGGGTGTCCCAAAATTCCTCCAACACCCGAAAATGGGAGGTTCCCGAGGTGTTTTGAAGCAATATTTTCCTTTGCTAAAGGAAAACTCTGATTAGTCCGTGTTTTTCGTTAATATCTTCCAAAGGAAACCGCGGCAGTCATTTTTGCAACTGAAAATGTGGCTTCAAGTCACCTCAGGAACCTCCCATTTCCGAGAGTTGAATGAATTTTGGGACACCCTGTATACCGGTAAGTATGGTCCGGTAGATTTTGGCAGAAATGTTATTTTGGTCATATCTCATTCGATTTTACTTCTACAGAACACCGCATAGCAAGAAATTTCAAATGTGAAGATAAATGAAGATCGTGTGAATCTCAAAGTATCATTACGTCATACCGTTGTCGATCCATATTAGGCAGAGCTAGCCTACAAACACAGTGGCACCCCGGTATAAAATAACGTTTAGGCAGCCGCGCGAGACGCGCCTATCAATTTGCATCCGCGGCGAAGCTAGCCCGCTTTCGGCTAGTTTCCTAACGCTGCCAAGTGACCAGAAAAAGTGCACGAAGCGAAGCGAGAGATAAACGAGTTTTTCGTTTGTCGGGGAGTTCTTGGCAGCGGGGGCAATTCTCGGCGATCCGTGCCGGCACGTCGTGGTCAAACTTTTTTCTCTCTCATTACCCGAAGATGAACGTGCGGTGATGTTGAAGTCACCATCTCGTTAAACTTCCAAGTCTTTTGCCTTAGGACGCTCGAAAATTTCTAAAGACTCAGGATGAGAAGAAATAGCGGAACACCTTGGACCCTGTCCAAATAACAAGCGAGCGAGAGGGAGCATAGGTACAGCGAGAGAGTCGGATAGAGAAAATAAGGGAGTAGCAAAGGTCGTGAACGAGGCATCAAAGAATTTTCGTAAAGCGACAGAAATTTCATTTATCCCCCCACATCACCCCAACGCGTCTTCCAGCTTCCACCGTTCGGATATCTATTGACTTAACGTCGAAATCCCGCTGTTCGACGGAACACGCTCGGTCCCGAACATTTTGCGGTCAGGCGAAAGGTATCAGAGTTTCGTAACTCCTTATGAAATTTGCAATGCTGATTTGTGGCAGAGTCTTAAGCTATTCGAAATTTTCAAGGAGCTGTCCTTTATCCGATGGCTGTAATGCTATTATGGTTTTGCTCGCAAACCGCTCGCCTTTACGACTTCGCGGACTCGATTATGGCTTTGTGAATTAGAATTGCATATAATACTCGGTCCAATTGATGTCGCGAAATGGTGAGTGCATTGCGTCGTTTGTTTCGCAGTACATATTTCGCTCGCGACATTGTTTAAACGTCGTTTAACAATAAGATATAAATATAAACTTGATAAGAAATACGTAGAACCCTAATCAAAGTAAAATCATCCGACCACAAGTGGTACACGTGCCATTTTTTGTCTAAAGTTTAAACACTATTCAACAATAAGATATCGGAATCGATTAAGGCTTTGCGAATTAGAATTGCATATAATACTCGGTCCAATTGGTATGCTAAGCTAGCGAGTGCATTGCATCGTTTAATTCGCAGTACATATTTTGCTCGCGATATTGTTTAAACGTCGTTTAACAATAAGATATAAATATAATCTTGATAAGAAATACGTAGAACCCTAATAAAAGTAAAATCATCCGACCACAACGTGCCATTTTTGATCTAAAGTTTAAACACCATTCAACAATAAGATATCGGAATCGATTACGGCTTTGCGAATTAGAATTGCATATAATACTCGGTCCAATTGGTATGTTAAACTAGCGAGTGCATTGCATCGTTTATTCCGCAGTACATATTTCGCTCGCGACATTTATGGAGTATTTAACAATACAATGAGACAATATAACGAATAATAATTAATGATGTTATAGCGATGTTTGCTAGACGATAGTGTGACAGTCCGATCGCAACTCTGAACTGTCGGCTCGTCAACAGTTTTCGTGACAACCCCTCTGGCACACTTTTATTTCCTTAAGGGTTGTCCACCGCGGGCAATTCTGCATTACGGCGACTTCACAGTGACCAGTGCAAGAGAGGCGGTTTCAAGCCAAGTTGTTAAATCGATACTTAACAACAAATATGCCCTCACGTATTCGGCAATGCGATCGGTGCCCTTGTCTCGCGAGGTGCTCGGATCGCTGTGATTTTATGAAACCGAGGAGAACGTACAGAATTTGTTCTGGCGAACGGAATATTGCCGCAAGAGCATTGCGGTCATTTCAATCGCCGCCCACAAGCTCTGTAACATGTACCCGGAGTACCTTGACATCGCCAATTGACACGCGTATTCCTTGCGAGGTTCTCCCGTGATCTAAATTATTATTTTTCCGGGCTTCATGGAATTTATTTCTTATCGGATTCGTATCAATTCCCCGGAACATGCGATTGCAATTTACCAGCGGTTCTTCGACCGCTAATTGCACGTGTTTCCCCAAGAAATGCACAGCTTGTTCTGTTACTTTATGAGCATGGTCAGTTCACAATCTACGTAGCAGATCCAGACTTAAATGTTAGCCGATAGACCTTCACTGTTATCTTTGAAAATGCATGCGTTTCTAATTTCTTTGATACCGTTTTTGTTCTCACTAATACGTTTAGACAGCGGATTTTATGCATTTAGGACGAAATTTAGTGGGTGCCATTTAAAACATTAACAACATTAGACGAATTTAAAAGTGCCGCTACGTTATTTTCAATCTATCAAGAAATCGGGATTTACCGGGATATCTTGCGATGTGTGACCGATGGCCGACCTATACTACTGGCACAGATAAACTCTCTTAGGATCGCTCTAATGACGTGTTACTTTGAAATTATGAATTTGTGATGTATTGCATGGCTTCTGGAAAGCCTTTGGCATTTTTTGGTTGGTGTTTTGCTCACAAAATTTAAAAAAACTAATCGAAGTTAAGATGAAACATTTAATTTCAACGATATAGATGTATCATAGTAAAACTGATATAAACTAATTGTAGGTTACTCTCTAAGTCATACTGTAACATAATTATATATTGTATAATTTGTATTTATAAACCTTATATGGATTAAGGCAATAAATAAATAATAATAAGTGGAATTTGCATCAAACGTATTAAGAAAGAAGACAAATTTCTATTCCACTCCAGTTTGTTGCAATTCAGGTAGAAAATTTTTATTTTGTAAAACGATCCGCTGCCTACATTATTATATACGGTATTTGTTTCATAGCCTCAAACAAAATAAATGAACTGATGCTACATTGGTTTCATAACCTCAAGTAAAGTATTTGATGTGTTAAAAATATTCATTTTATTCACAAGTATAATTTTATATAACCATGTTTTGTACTTTTATGCACCATAAACGTAAAGTACAGTCTTCCAGCAATTTTTCCAATTGTTCGAAAAGAATCATGTGCGGTAAAAGAAATCGGGTATAAAAAAAATGTAATTACTGCAGCTTCCATGAATTACGGATCTGAGAAAAAAAAGTAATTCCCACCATATTGCAACGGCACATTAAGCAAACGTAATTCTCACACGTTTCCTCGGCTACGTATGCCGTATTCAACACATAAGCGACTTCTCGCTGACTTTAAAACAACAGTTTCGCGAGGATGAAGCACAATTTGGCGGAAACGATATATTTACTCGCGGTCGCAAAGTAGGTACAAGAACGAAGTCAGAATCCCAGGTAATTTCCAAATCAATGGGCGTTGCTTCACAAAGCCGCCAAGACGACTTTGCGAGGAATTTGTGACTCGAATCCCTCGAAACTCCCGCGGGAGTTTGAATCGCAAATTCGTCTTTGCCGCACCGCGTCGGATCGCATCTCCAGCTCGCAGTATACCTACCGGGAATATATGTATGTAGAAGGTGTCCCAAAAATATGGAACACCGAGGAACATATTCAAGGTGTAAATACAAATCGAACGAGGACCTTAGCGTTTTGCAAGCCGAGTATTCGCTTCCGCAATATTAGCGACTAAACGTTGAAGTTTCAACTTTCGAGCGGGGAATTTAAAGCTTGCATAGCTGAGTGCTCAAACGAAAGATCAGAAGGTAATTCTCTCTGCCACAACCCATCCCTTGAGCGCCCTGTTACGATCATACAACTGCTACAAACTTATTTTCCACTGTGTTTAACACGGGAAGCACGGAATACGTGGTAATGAACCATTTATAATTTTTGGTTCACAATTACTGAAACAGCGGAGGAGCTTCCCTGAGAAATTGTTCAATTATTTGCACTTGCGGTACGGTCAAAATCACTCAAAACTTCAAAGCAGTAATTTCTCTGAATCACGTGCAAATTTTATTACGATTTTTAATTTATATATAGTTCGCAATAATAATAAGTTGCCAAGAATGAGACAAGCTTAAATACAGGTTTATTAAAATAAAATTACATATATATTTGATGCATTTTGTTTGAATAAAATTATTATCACCTGCACTGAAAGTTAACTTTGTGGCATTTAAAATACTCTACAGCTAACATTAAAAACATTACAGTTAACTATCATATAAAAGTCTGCGAAAATATTTATAAAATCTGTGATACACACAAACTACATAGTATCACTGAAACGACGTTTGTATCTGTGTAAAATTGATTAGGATAATACACGAAGATTAATAGTGATCGACACGAAACATTTTGGTAAGCGTGTAAATATTAACAACATTGATTGAACAATTAGTGTTTTCGTGAAAGCTGCGTGCTGATTGGTTAGACATCGACGCATCACTGTAACACTTGATTTTGAAAATACTTCGTCATCGAATCCCGAGTTCAGCGTTCGAGATTGATCCGTGAAAACAGTTTTCTCCGTAACAGTTTATTCATATAAATGTGCGAACAAAGAAGGAAGAGGAAAAGCGTCGAATCAACAGCAGCGGGAGACTGAATTGTATGTACAACGGTTTAATCAGTTTGTACTGCTTAGCTTTGGCAGTGCTCGTGCAGGAAATAGACTTGTTCATTTCCTGTTGAATGTGTTTATCCGAAATCCAACAGCAATGAGAAGAAAGATGTAATTAACATTTCATTGAAACCCGCAGCGTTAAATCAATTCATAGAACGTTAAATGCCTTTGAATTATCAATGATTTTTCCTATGAAAGAAATACTTCTCTGAGAAACGTCCTTGCTTAGACATTTCTTAAAATTTTACTGTCAAGAAATTGTTGGAAATTGTGATATATGTACTTTTAAATAAGATACTTGTTTACTCAAACAGCCATGAATTTGTCCAGTCCAGGAAATCTCCCAAAAATTAATTTCAAATTGTTACTTGAACGTGGCTTTTAATTTGTGATAAATCATTCTTTGTGATATAAAATGTTGTGAATTTATTTCTATACTGAATGTCCCAAAAATGTTCGAGCTCCTTGTGTTTTTCGTTAACAAAGCTGAGGTTAGCATTTTTGCAATTGAAAATGTCATTTTCAAGGAAGTCGAACATTTTCGGGACACCCTGCATTAGTATCATGGCTAAAAATTACATTTCTTTCAAATTATCTAGAATTTGTTCTTAAATCTGCAACAGACCAGCATTAACACCACATCACAAATGTTTAATTGTTCTTAAATAAAATAATTCTAATTGTATCATCGTTCGATATTATCGTGTTTTATAGATTTTTTATTTAATTCCTTATTATCCACTGATTAATTAATCAACTTGCATCTTTTCTGCATTAAACAATTTACGTGTATATTATTGGATCGATCGCAATGTGGGTATTTTATGTTACTAGATGACGATCGAACGGATAATATTCGGACGTTGGATGATCGTCGACGATGTATGCGCTATCTGCAGAACGCATCGAGCGCTTCTTAAAGCTTTATGGGTCAGAATGCATTGTTTCTCAGACGGACGAGGATGCACAATGGTATGTACATTCATGTAACTGCGAAGCAATAGCATAACGTGTTGTAGTAGTCATTTCTGGAATGCCATAACGTCGCGTGGTCAATTTGCGTGCTTAGCTATGACGGCAGGGGCGATCAAAGGATCAAATGACCTCCATTCCGTGGACAGCGATCTGTCTTCAATTATTGTTGAAATATTTTCAGCTACAGTTCGCATGTCTTGCGATGTATCGATCTCGTCGTCATAACATAAATCGGGTCAAACAATAAATAACGCGTGTCGCTATTAGGGTACAGAATCAGGAACTTCTTTACGATTATTTTCAAAAAGCACCAGATATAACGTCGATTATCAATTTCTTTAATACATTTACTTCGTGTTACAGAACGCTACAGTTCTCACTGATGTGCAGTCACTCGACTCAATATTGGACTGAATACTAAATACTGGAATTGTTAATATATTTGCCTTTTTGTTCTCGCTAACATTCGAGTTTCTATATACAAATTTCTCTTTCAAAAATAAACGTAAAATAGTATAATAAGGTTCGAACTGATACTGAAGGTCTGTGTTAGGTTCTTATCGATGAGCGGGTACTCAACTCAACTGCTTTAATTCAAATCCTTTTATCAAACTTGCCTAAAAATTGAAATCGTTAACGAAATTTTTTAAAAGATATTTACCTTTTATTTGCTCTAGTTTACACCTAAGTCTCTATACAAATTTCTCTTTTAAGAACAAGCATAAAAAAGTATAATAAGATCCATATTGCTATTGAAAATGAGAAATGTTTCCGGAAATGTTTATTATATGGTCCATTAAATCTTTTTAGATGCTTCCTTTATAAATTATTATTAATACTGCTCTTTGTGCTTAAAGAAGTTCTTAAAGCGAGAGGTTTACCGTGAACGAATTTCTTTATGGCTTTAAATCACAATGAAACAATTTAGTGCATTCGAAGTCGCAAGTAAACTGGAGAGACATTTCAACAAAAAGCGAAGTAGCACTTCTAAAAGTTCGTTTTTATCTTAAAGAATGAAATGAAAATGGTCTGGGGGTGGATTTTTTAACGCAACAATATTTAAAATTCCCTCACGAACCATTTTTTTTATCAAGACGTTAAAGCACGTTAATTCTATCTTTCCAATCCATTAATTAATATAACTTGCATATCTCAATAACGCAATTTATCATGTTACACAAAAATTTCTACTCTTTTACACTAGTTCAGTCACTGCATTTCATAAAAATGATTCAGTTTTAAATGATGCTAGTTTTGAAAAGTTTTCATTGTGTCCATTAAAACTCTCCCATCTTTTTAAATATTCAATTGTCAGAAGTTTACCTCTTCTTAAGTTGCTGACAGTTTTCCAGAAATATTTTCTAAGGATTTCGCAAAAGTGTCTGTGGAAGCGAGATTATATGAGCAAATCTACCTTCTCGCAGGCAAAAGAACAAAATAATATGCAAAAGCTGTGCTGAATTTTACTGATTGGAGTCCTCCAATGCTTCCAGCACGTATAAGCCTCGTCGAGCTGCCCCACTTCATTTCTATAATTTATAATCTGCACGTGGGTTACGGGAGGTTTCGCATAAACTTTGCACGAACACGTTCATCTGCGTGGATTCGAGTTTCAATTTATTGTAGGTGTATAGGAAGTTGGTACTCAGAGCTTTCCAGCTTTCATGTTTCGGGTACTGGTCACAGGAGGGACGGGAATGTCGATTGATTTACAGTTTTAATGGGTTCTGCAAGTTAGGAAATACAAGTAGCAGTGGCTGGTAACCCGGAGACTGTTACGAATTACATTTAGGAAAGTGAGGTCCGTCACGCGGGCTCCGGGACTGCTTGAAATACGAGGAACTTAGGCTCCATTTAATGTTGCATGAAACACTCTTAAATCGTAAATACTTGTTGTGACCCAGCTTACGTGACACTATAAAAAATTCCTGTTCCTACACTCGCCTTCGCGTGGAATACAATTATCGGTTTTACACTATTCCTTTAACCCTTCGTTAGGATTAAAAGGTTATTCTCCAACAATTTTCTACTCTGCTCATACAAGTTCTGAATCACTATTATATGAATTTATACTTTCAGCATGATAATTTATGCAAACTTAAATATGAAATTATTTATGCATTCTGGTTATCCACACAAGGCTCGAACATGCCACGTTAATTAATTGGTAATGAATTAACTTTATCATGAGGGTGTCAAAAACTAGGTTCCAGATTTTGAAGATTTATACACTCCATAAAAGGAATATAAAATGTTCCAACCCTTTCAGTGAAGAATAGAAAATTTGTTTTTCATATTAATAGAAAACGTATGACACGTGTCTGTCTCCGACCTGGAAGTTTACAAAATTTTATGAGTTTGTTTTCTCTGGAAGAAAGGAAGCCTGATGATAAGCTTTTTACGAGCTGCATATAGAAAAAATCTCAATAACAAAATTAATTTTTAAAATTTGTCGAATTATAAATAAAATTGCCGTCGCTTCGAACCAATTTATCGAGGAATTTCATTATGAAACAGCGTGTAAGCAAAGTGTTAAAAAAAAGTAACTTTATTGACGCGCGCGAAAAAGACTTGCGGGGTCATATTCGACCCAGTGTCCGTATAACACAGGAGACTATCGCGTTATCGAGTGTTCGACGGTTAACAGGTGAGCAGAATTTACTCGTAGTCCTCCGACCCCAAAGTTGAGTGGCGAAACCGCCGGCTGGTCTCTTGTGTCTAACAGTCTAACAACTTGTAAGTAGAAGTTACTCTTGTAATTCGAGGATGTGTTTGTGTTTCCAAGCTAGCTACTGTCCGCACAGGTCTTTTTCTTGTAACCGCTGCCGGCTGCCGGCAGCCGCGCCGGCAGAGGCGGTCGCGTGTTTTACATGTTTTCCTTTCACTTGTAGATCTCCGTTGTATCATAGTCGTCATGTTTGCATTTCGAACGCTACGCTAAACATTTACAGTTTGTTCTCTCATCTCGTCTTCAGTGGGAACACTTCTGCTGGCCAATTTTGCTCGGGGAGTCAGCTTCGAACGGTCGAAAAATAGGGGAAGTTCAACAATTTTTTTTTCATAGAAAAATAATGTCTTTGCTTTTAAATCAATATATACATTCTATTCTATGATTTTTTAGTAGTGTTTGGATGTGGCAGTCGTTTGTGGTTGGTAAAAAAATTAGATTTTCGCGAAGATCTAGGAAACACTATTCGTGGAACTTTACCTACTACGCATTTTTTCCAATTATACAAAGAAATAGTTTAGGGCTCAAAATAGTTATAATAATGTGGACAAACTAAAAAGAAAACTGTTCAGAACATACTGAAACGTTATTAGTTATGAATATTACAGAAAATATGTAATGGCCAACGTCGTATAATTACCTCAAATTAGTTAAACAAGTTGTATGTACACATTCGAAAAGCATAATAAATAATGAAGGGAAACAATTTTCAGATTAGTCCTATGCAACGTCAAACCGTAATGTACTTCATTGTTTTAATATATTTGTGACGTAATTTTAATGTCAATATGTGAATTATTATACAAAATTGTTTAAATTACAGTCAATAAACATTTTAATATAAAGGTAACCTTCAGTTACTGTCACATTACTGTCAAGGTTTAATGTGCAAGGTGAAATATATTGTTCTGAAACAAATATTTACAAATACAAGCGAGACCATAATAATAATTCGTGAAGATAGTTTCGCTTATGTAGAAGGAAGACTAAAATTTCTTAAAAGCAACCACACAACAGAATGCACCCTGCAGATACACACATATAAGTGAACACAAAGTCCTCGCATGCTCTCATGGTAGGTACTAAACCATAAAATACCATTAGGTCGTGAAAGCAAATCATATTTACGAGATAAAAGTTGTAACATTCAACAAAGGCAAAACGGACACGTCGTAAAAATAACTTCTGTTTTCTCGCCTGGAAGGGCTCCGAATCCCATAAAATGAGGCAATTTAGAAAACGGCGCTTCAAGATGCCAGGCATCCCCGGCGCTGTTTGCGCGTATGTACACATTTAGAGATCGAAGGATTTGCAGCAATAACGACGGAGCTACGCTTTTTTCCACGCATCTGTTATACCTGTCATTTCATTAAAAAAGATGCGGCCGTTTTCTTGTTGTCAGAAGAAACGTAGTATGCATTCATAATAGAAATGTCACAATATCGACGTGCTAATTACAGCCTATTAAAGTTAATAAAGCAAGAACGAAAATTTCTGTTTGTAAAAACGATGCGAACAATATTTATTTTGCATGAGGATCCATGGTCTAATCATTCCAGTTAAATCTATGGAACGCTTGTTAATGAATGTTTTAAAACAGTATGTTCTCGTGGAGCTTTTGTCATACAGATGTTAAAGTATCTGTTCCACAAAACACTTTTTAGAAAACTCTCCATAAAAGCTCCACGGAGAACGGAGAGAAAAGAAATATCTTCATAAAACTATATCATCGCTAAACTAAAATCTTTTATATCATTTATTCCGCAACAATTGAAATGGTACAGATCTTTTTTTGTATCCAAGCAGATTTATAAGAATCGCAACAGTTAAATAAATCCAGCATCGTCATTTTTCTAAGGGAGCACATGCCAAGTAACTTTCGAGTTTAAATAAAAGGTAAAACTTAAATGAGAATTTTTTCAAGAAGTAGCTGTTCATTTCGATCCCTGGATTTCTCCCCGACCTGCTCGAAAGGGTAACTGCTTGCGCAATCCTTTTAGTCCTAATGATCCCATGCGAGTAATCAAAGGTTAAGTTTCCTTTCCGCGTTCCGCAGAATTGAATGAAAATTTTATACGATCACTTGAGGAGCACTGGCTCTTGTTTACCGTTCGTCCTCCTCAATTATTACCCATTATCGTTTACCCGGTGCTCTTTAGGTTATCGTCGAGGACCCGATACACGAATCCCGTTGAACTTTTAGTGCATGTACCACGACGACGACGACGGTGGTCCTTCGTGTCCCTGTGCTCCCGGCATGGCGTGCGGGTCGAATGTTAATTTTTCTTTTAAAGAACTCACGACCGAGGAGGATGGAATTACCATAGCAATTTCCCCGGGGCAACGTAAAAGTCTTGTAACTACGCCGGCGTGAGCTTTTCCTTCCGGGTCCTCGGATTTTTCCCCTTTTTTTTTGCTCTCGCCCCCTCGTTTTAGGCTCTACACTTGAAAAACGCTGAGGCGGACACGTAACGCGAGCAACAAGTTGAACAATTAATGCTCGCGAAGTAAAATAAAGGGGAGCCGGGGAACAACCGTGTACTGGGTGTAAACGACTCTGCTACGGAGCTACCGTTCTTCCGTTCGCACCTTTTCCGAATGAAACTTTCGCGAAATAGAAACAAGATTAAGGAGCCAGTTGCATCCGCGTCCCCCATTTTTTTTTTTTGCTACATTCTCCGAGAAAAATGTGTCTCCCACTGTCGCGAGGCGAAAAGAAGACTTTTCTGAATCTCTAGCGGACGCTGCTTGCCGCACCACTTTTGCGCCGAAAGTTCTTACACGGTTGCTGCTGTTTAAAAGTTTACCGCGGTTTTTTTTTCACTTTTGAGTCCTTCAATGTACGAGGCGTTTCAATTATAGTTTTCGTTGAAAATTGATTTTTATATCTGCGATGTGCTATGTGTATTAGATCAATTAGGTAATGTCGTTTTTCATCTATTTTTCAACGAGAAAGTTAATGTATTTTTCGCAGAATGGCATGAAAAAGTTAGTTGAGAAATGGGAACAGGTCGGAGGATAGCAATGGTCAATATTACATAAACTTTCTCGTTGAAAAATAAATTGAGAAAACGACATTACTTATGGGATGACGTAGCATATATTTGTTCATTCAAACAATTAATTTTTGTTAGCATTTTTAAGAAAAAATGTGGTTATGTAGTATTTTACTGCTTAATACCGTTTTATTATTTTTTACATACGTATTTTATTTTTTATCATTCATAACTAAACCACACATACATTTACGACATACACGAGTGTGCCAAACATAAAATAATTTAAGGATATGGAGGGGGTTGGTGATCATTATAATCTCAAAGGCAAGTACTGTTTTCCCCTTTGTATTAGTTCCTTTAATCTGATATAGAAGGTCTGAAAAGAATTTAGAATTTTCTCAAACAATATTCCGTAAGAATTTAGACACAATGTAACACCTATGTAATGTAAGATATTGTACTTGCTATATAAATTATTTTGTGGAAAGCAATAATAAATAAAATAAATAAATCAAATATACATTCTTTTACATTAAAAACAGAATTAGAATTCACAGTTCTTTCTCTTTTCTACAGTTAAAATGAATGAATCTTTTAGAATCTTGAGTTTTACGAATTTCACATTAACTAAATCCCTCATGCAGCAACAGTGTAATCGGTATAGTTTCCAGGAGACCTTGTTTTCGCAAATGCTTTGTTTATCGCGAGAGAAGAGCTTGGAAATTTATGCTTGAACTCTGTGAGGACACGTATTTCGTCTCGAGTTGGTCACAGATCTTACAATTAGTTAAGCTCGCAAGACAAACAAAACAACAGACGCCGCGCCGGTCGTTCGAGTTGCAGGACACACGCTCGACTAAATAATTGGAGGCAGTCTTACGAATCAGAGTGCCCGTATTTGAACTGCCGATTCCGCGTCACCTTTGTAATCGCTTTTAAGCTCGCGCACAAAGAAATTGAACGCACGACCCCGCATATTTTCGCCTTTACAGATTTTCGGTGATCCGTTCGCGGAATTCAGCCTTGAGGACATTCCGAATCGGGGAATTTCTTTTGCCGACTATATTTTTGCTCGATAGTGACTGTGCTCGTGTCCACAAAAATTTTATTTCAACTAAGTTAACAATATTTTATTCTATGGACGCTTATGCAAATTCCTGATAAATTGTTGATACAACGAAAATTGCTGAGAAATTTTTAATACATTTCTGATATATTGCTGATATTTAAACTAGCATAACTTTGTGAGAAAAAATCGTGCAGCCATGATTCTGGACTCATTTTAAAGCGTAAGGCCTCCGCTTCCAAAGTCCTCGGTAAAATTTTCCAAAGAATATCGTTCCAATTCAAATGACTGCACTGACACTAAAGCATTTATTGAGGATCGAACTCATCACAATTCTGAAGATTCTCCTTTATTACGATTTCTGAAAAATTCATGTTCAATTCTGAAGATCCTCCTTTATGACGATTTCTGAAAAATCGACGAGCAATTTTTCGTCGCCGATTTAGTGAATTTTAAAAAGACTGCTGATGCTGAAGAATGGAAGTCTTTTGAAAAACTGATTCAGAATGTATTATTATTTGTTACGAAGTTATAACAGTTGAAATATTCCATATTTTCGACAAAAATTTAATACTGCTACATCACAGTTTTGTTCGTTGATGTCATCCACGTCTTAACGTACATGCTACTTTTCATTTTTCTATGAACAAACGTTCTAATTGTTTTACAGTCTTCTAATAGCATAATACATGCCACTCGTTTGTCGCTTTTGAAGTACGATTTCCTCTTTCCTCAAACCACGAAGGTAATAATTTATGTTATTAGACCCATCTAAATGAAACCGTTTCTCATTAGGAAAATGACTCTTTTCCGTTTTTCACGCCAGTGAGTCGGTCCCTCTGCAAAATCTAATCGTGTCTGTTTGTGGTGGGTGGTTAATGGCGGTTTTTAACACACTTTATGTGTAAAGGACTAGTTCTCGTCCCTTGGATTATCAAAGGACCGAGTATCTTTAAAATAAAAATTGTTTACATCAATTGCAACAGACTGAGATCAAGATGAACAGTTTTTTCTTCTTTCAATTTGTCTGTTTTTAACATTCTTCAGCGTCAGCAGACTAGTGGGCAATAAAAATTCAATGAAACGGCTAAAAAAAAATTGTTTATCAATTTATTTTTAAATCGTCATAAAGGAAAAACTCTAACCTTCAAAATTGCGGCGAGTTCAGTCCTCAAAAAGATGGTGCCAGTGCAGTCATATGAATTAGAATGATTTTTGCTTCTTTGCTTCTTTCAAATCGCACCTACCCATTTTTACTATAATTGCATCAAATTCTAATTATCAATTACACTGTTCAACTTTATTACCGTGGTACTTTTATGTAAATGAAATATCAATTGTGTTGGTTTCTGCATAATTAATAGGTCTCATTATGATATTTTAAATTTCAATTCCGACTCACCGAAATCAACAAATTACGTAGTTATTACGACAGATTATTATGATAATGGCGGCGGCTCAAGTATTTCTCGAGTGCAGCATTACGGAAACGATCGGTTGCCGATGATACTGGACGATTTCAATCGAATTAACTTTTTTAAGGGCTCGCAAGCGCGAGGCTTATTTCAATCTCCTTAAGCATCGGAGAGGAGCACGGTGAATCGTGGCCGAAGCAGAAGTCGCAGAATCGCGCAATCACGCGTCTTTACCATGGGGCTATATCGCGCTTCCGAGTTCCTGTTAAACTCTAAACATAAGTTTGAAACAAGTTCGGAGGTTGCGCGGAATAGGAGCGCTCAGCAGTCACCGTTCTCCGAAATTAACTTTGCACCAAGTGGAATGAGATAAGATTTATTTGTGCTTTAATTTATCGTAATCCCGCCGTCGCTTCGTGTCGCGTCGCGTAGCGTCGCGTCGACAGCCTGTGAAGCGTTAAACGAGAAACGCTTAATCGGCCAACACCGAAACACCGCTATCTTGAACTTCCGCTTCACGTGAACGGAATATTCGAACTTAAAAACTTACGATATTGCAAACAGTGCAGCACCATGAGAAACGATGTGGAATCAATTAAACGCTACATTATTTATAATTTAAATGCGTAAGTTTATGGGAAACTTGCCATTCTGAACTTAAAATCCAAAATTAATTGAATTTTATTGATTTCTGGTAGATCTTGTGTTGCACAATGTTTTTTATCATTTTTATTCGACGTAAATGCATTCTACAATACTGTTATACAAATTAAATTGTTACCATATGTGTCGCTGGACAAGGAACAAAACGAGACTTTAATTAACTAAAGTAATTTAATAAAATAGAAGAATAATGAAAGAATAATTTTAACGAAACGAAAAACTCTTGTTCTCTAATACTTTTGCGAGTGAATTATTGGTTTGATAATGAAGCTACTATTAATTCATTGAGAGAACCAGAAATCGTGTGACTTTTCACTCGTGATTTTTTACGAAGACTGAATGAAAGTCAAGTAAAGTTGAGATGACAAATATTTGCTCAATAATCGATGTATAAGGTTATTATTTTTTTATAAAATTCTTACTTATTTTTTTATTAAAATGACACCAAACACGACGCAATTTGGACTATATTTGATTGTTTAATTCACGATATCGTAGAACCTCGATTATTCGGGGAAAATCAATTTTTAAGTGACAAATTTTATACATATCGTGCGTATGTGAAACACTATTTTTAGTTGACTTGCTCGTTTTATGTTTACATGTACAAACGTGATTACGTTTCCAGCGACGACAGGTAACGATTTATGAGAATATTTTGTGGCTGGTTGTTCATAAAAGGTCTAAACACACGAACGCCTCGTAACGAACGCTTCATAATAACGAACGCGTCGATACAATAGCTATATCGAGCAGTTCTCGCAAGCATATCGAGAGGCTGATTACACGTCAGCAATCTTCACAGAGTTCTCAAGTGATCATTGTTGTTTCCTGCTGATCGATTAACCCGCGCATTGCCTCCGTTATCAAACGGTAATCGGAAACAAATCGTTCGTAGAGTTCGTTCTATGCACGAACATTCTCCGAAGTGCATTATATCGTAGTATGCATGCCAGATACTTCTAAGAAAAATTTCCATATCAAGACTGATCACTGTCTAATATTTATTACACATCTTTAGTGGACGTTTCTGAGCAGTCTGCAAGTGATAGGCAACGAATATTTACGAAAAATTAAACTTGTCTGAATTAATTACCATATACAGGACCTGCACTAATTTCTTCTTTCAATAATCTTAACGAGCTAAAAAGAAATCGAACAGTATTTTTAAATTATTTAAATACACTTTTCCATAATAATAACTGTTCTGTATTTGATCTACGAACTTTTTTCCATAATAAAATGTGATTGTTTTTACACATTGTTAGACCTTGAACAACATTTGCATAACAGTTTCACGAATGAAAATAGCGTTTTGTCAATCAAAAATCGAGTTATGCAATTTAAAACAGAGGGAGAATTTAAATAATTTGGGTACGTCAATACATTATTATCAATTCCTTAGAATAATTTTAAAAAGGAGGACCCCTCATTTGACTCCTGACTCTTGCAATTTATACAGAAACTTTTTATTATGCATAAAGATTTGCAGTCTAGTGATGATATAACAAATGTTTTTAACACTAAACCATCGATTGTTGTGTAATTTTTGACATCTCAATTCTACTTGACTTTCGTTCAGTCTTCGTGACAGTTGACGAGTGAAAAGTCACGCGATTCCTGTCTCTCGCAATTGTAGCTTTATTCTCAAAATCATTGAACTACCCCATTAAAGATTGGATCAATTCCTTGCAAGCTAGAGTAACTGCGATGAAGACTGTATCAACGAATTAAAAAATATATACTCTGTCATTCGAACAGACAAATCATGTGAAAGCCTGATCGTTCGATTGTGCTAGGCAAAAGGAGGAACAACGTCGATTAGTTCGGTAATTATACCGAAAAGCCTTGTCGCGGACGTGCTTATCTAGACCAGTCGTTGACATTGTATTCGTAAAATGCAATCACGATTAATATATTAGCCGGTGCTCGCGGGGCAATCAGCTTAATGCACTACACGTTACTCCGCGGCGCGGCACGGTGTCTACGCAGCTGCACCCCGACGCGACGCGACGCGGCGCACGTACCGTTGATTTAATGCGAGCAGCAACTCCTATTACACAATCAGCCGAAAAATAGAGGAACCCGTTCCGTGTATCGATGCAGGGATAATTCATTTCCGCGGATTATCGATCGACAGGTGGAAATTGTTGGTTTTTCTCCCCTCGGGTCGGGACAAACGCCATTCTCACACCGTCGAGATTAATTTGCATGGCGGGGAACCCGGGATTCTCCAGGCAAACGTTCGATTCGTTTGTAGCTCGAGGAAGTTTCGCGAGCGCACGCGACCGTTGGTACTGATTGCAGTCGTATCGTAAATTACGATGGCTAATTGTAAGTTGTCTATAACAGGCACGGACGACGCCCGTCTTCGGCAACTCCCCCCCCCCCCCCCGCCACGGCAAAGTTTTGCGCACTCTTGACGAACTCCAAGTTTATTCCAGCGGATCGATCGATCTCCCGATTTGGCTTTTTCATCTGAACTTTGTCGTTAATCTTAAAAAACTGCGGCGTCGGAAATTATCCATGGCGACTCGGCCAGTTGAATGGTCTTCGTACGGGTCAAACATTCTTTCTGTAATTGTTTGCTTATCCCCTGAATTGTGAGAATCGGTGAGAAAATCGCCGCGCAAGGTTTACTAAATGTTTAGTAATCGATTAGATACCAACTTATTTAATAATTTCAACAATATTTTGAATAATGCTGCAGCAATTTTCACTCTGAGTCACCACTCGAGTGTTAAGGGTTAATGCCATTATTATGTATAACTAACAATTCGTCGGTTTACCAATGGATCATATTATATTGATGGTAAAGTTGTACTATTTTTAGAGAAAGAGAACGGATTGAAGAAATGATTTGACAGATCTGTCTGAATACTGAGAAATGATATAATAAATTGTTTCAAACTACAATCAATGTTAAACCTAACTGTGTAATTTAAGTTATACGAAATTGTATAATATTCCATACGAACAACATTGTCAGCATATTTAAAGCAGGATATTACTAGTTCACGCCGTCTTTCAATAAAAAGATTCCAGCAACAAATTCCACGGTAACAGGGAATAACAATGTCGTAAAATTCTAGAAAGTGTCCCTTCTTTCTCGCGATTTCATTACGTTCTACTCGTCGGAACTGGATCCCTTCGTTTTATATATTTTCTGCGAGATCACGACCAGCCATGGTTTATACTTGCAAAACTTGCCAGTGGCGTGCGAGTTTTCTCGGCGCACTCTTGGACAGATGCATAATTATTATCGCGTGAACCTTCTGGCTGCGGCAAAATTATTCACCTCGCACCAAGTAACGCCACAGTTTCTGCATAGAAATTTTCCAGTTGTTATGTGAATAAAGCAACGAAGTACATGAATTTTAAACGAGCTCCCTATATCATACCCGAACGTATGAACTTAAAGGGCAACGGAGAACAATTTGTACAAAGTCAAGTCGGCTAACTTTTACTCGTCCGCCCGTTAATCATTGACCGTAATCACTCGGCGCTTTGGTTTCTCTTGTACGCTCCTCGGAAATGGCTGTTTCAATGATTGGAAAAGTATGAGGTAAAAGAGGGTAAATATAGTATTAGAGCAATTTGAACATGCATTAATTTCGACCTACTAAAATTGTCAAGATACGGAATAAATTTATATTTCGAATTGAGATAGAAAATGTTTACTTTGCGTAACAATGTCACATTTTTAATCAACCATGTGGTTGCATTTGCAATGACACATTTTGAATGTAACAAATTCAACACAGTAGAGTGAATTATTTTACAGTATCTAATCACGGAAAAAAAATGCATCAACTTTCACCTCAGAAGTGAAAACAGATTAAACAACACTGTATATTAGAATTTTAGAAATTTTCATACACGCGACAAAACCAGATTCTGTTCGATGAAAGCACAGCGTTGAAACATGAGCAACTAACAATTAGTTGTACAATTAATTCTTCTAATCTTCGATTTGTGAATGCAACAAGTGAGACGATACAAAAAAAGATTTGCTCAGAATGAAGTTCGACAGTTCGATAAGTGTGCAGACCGAAGTGGCAAGTGAACGTAAATTTTTTAGTTTCATCGATAGTTTCGCCGTTCGCTTTCGTTGCCAGATACAGATACGATAAAGGTTGAATTAATTAGATAATTGCATTAGTATTGAATTTCAATCTGACTGTTGTCAGCCACGCTTACTCGAAGTTGCGGGCATGTGGACTAAAAATAAACTTTTCGCACGTGCAATCCCCTGGCGACCTTTTTCGTATGAAAGACTGAACACCACATTTCATTAAACATCTCGACCGAAGGCCAGCTAAAACAGGACGTGATTTGATAATTTTAACAATTTAATGGAACATGTTTCGGAAGAATCACAGTTCGAAAATTGTTGCATTTGAGACGTGTTCGAAGTTCAAAGACATTAAGATATTTGTCTTAATAGTAATCTTTTAATTGGAATTTTAAAATGTGGTAGGAATCAATTCTCAAATAAATCGAATATGTTAAAAAATGTATATTTAACATTTCATAATTATTTTTATGTTAACAATGGAAAGAATCTTTCAATTCGAATTTTAAAATGTGTTGGGAGTTAAATCTTTAATAAATCGAATATGTTGAAAGAGTTTACATTTAACATTTCATAATTGTTTTCATGTAAATAATGGAAAGAATCTTTCAATTCGAATTTTAAATGGGGAGTCAATTCTCAAATAAATCGAATACGTCGAAAGAATTTACAAAACGCAACTTGCGAAACGTTGGAGGACAATTGTATAAAACGGTGGGTGCTGTATAATTGTTTATCAGAACAATTCATTTAAAATGTAATGCGGCTCGATGCAAATTCAGATTAACTTTCCAAAATGGTTCGTGTTACTTAACAATGTCAATTGTGCATGCTGCGAAAGACATTTTTGGGAACGCCCACTGTTTCTGTCGATGCTACGCAACATTTGCATTCTAAACTGGCAACAATACAATAAATCTTTGCGAACGGAACCGTAACGTCTCTAACAATAGAAATCTAGGGATTACATTTCAATCTTTGGCGCGCGAGCCGCGAACCGGTCTGAAAATCGCAACCCAGTTTCCCCGTAAATTATGTCTTCTGTGATCAGCGATGCCGGGTCTCCCACGAAGTAACTTCAATTTCCGACGTTCGATCTGAGACACGAGAAACGGTTTTTCACGTTTCATCGCGTCCCGGCCGGAATATGAGTTTCCTCGAGCACGTATCCCCCGGACAGTCAACGAGATCGTTTGTCTCAGCGCGTCGATTCGTGCTTACACGAGCGGAGGGCCGCTATCAATCACCACGACCATCGAAGTGACGCAGGCTGCGAGATGAATCGCCGTTGCCAGTAGTGTATACCAGCCCGTGCCAGCGAAATGTTACAGACCGTCTCAATTCCACTTATCTTTGATGATCACGTTCCACAGCCGCGCACGTTGATCCCCGCGTTCTCCTTGGTGTCCGTTCAACAGCCGTTAATTACGTTCAATCTATTGTCAAGTTGACGGGCGAATCTCCGCGATGGGACGCGAGTTTACACAATCGGGTTTTAGGTCAATCTCGCTGGATTCATCGATACTCGTAATGCTCATTTTCGGGCTCTAAAATAACCACCTCCTCACGTATTAACCCTCGAATGCTGGGACTTCGGTCCATTTTGATCGAGAGTTAAAAGCATTCAAATAATTTAGGAACAACACCGTGGTACATTAATACCATTATTATGTATAAGTCATCGGTAAACTAATTGCAAGTTAGACACTAAGTCCTATTGTAACATAATCATATATTGCATAAGTTGCAATGTGTATGCTATATAAAACTTATATGATTTCGAGCTATAAATAATAACGGAAATGTTCTCCGCAGCTTGGTGAAGGTGTTATGAACGAAAAAACGCGGACCAACCAGAGCGCAGCTGCACCAATGCCAACGCCACACGAGCCATCGCAGCCGCGCTCTGATTGGCCGTGTTTCTCGTTGATAATCCATTAACAAAACCGCGGTCAACATTTTTGCAAGGGAAAAAGTTATTTTAAATAATCTGAGGAACAACCCCTTTCAATGAAATAGATTTTTGAGACACTCTGTATAGTGCACATTGCTCTCATACAGGTATTGTTATAATATTGATTCGTTTCCAATTTGTCTCTAATGACGTTTACGTTGTTGCCATCGTGTGGTCAATGCGTGTGGTTAATGCAAAATTCAAAATACACCCCTCTTTCACCCTCTGAGGACGGCGCGTGGGTCTATTTTGACCAGGAGTATTAAAATCGTCATTAAATTGCTCAGTTTCCGGTGAATTAATTCAACGAACAGCTGCTGCATCGGAAATAATGGACAGATCAAAGTGTCTTCAAGAAGCATCTTCAGAAATAATTTTTAAATCAATAATACGCTACAGGATATAAGGATCAAAGTAACACGGAGCACGTGTTTCTTCCTACTTTATCGCGCCTGTGCACGTGTAACCGTAAGCGATTCCCCCAGGAAGTGGCGCTCACCTATTTTCGAAACTAGACTCCGAACAAATTATCTCCGTTAGTCTAGATTTTCGAAGTAGAAATTTCTCGGCGAGTACAGAGAGCTCCCGCGCGCAGTTCCCACGGTTCGTGAATAGTCCCCACGATAAGGATAATTATAGCCTGTTGCGGGTTACGTCTTTAATATAGCGCGTTATCTCTCTCTCTCACACACACACACACTCTTCCTCGCCGAGAAGAGCAATTCCCAGCTACGGATAATAAAGGAGCCCACAGTTTTCGTGGGCGTTCAATGTCGCGATTACGTGGAAATGAGAGGAAACCCTCGCTAAGGCCGCGGACCACCGAATCCCGATCGTCACGTATTTCATAAGTAGAGTGTAACGCAAGTGCGCGCGCGCTCTCCGAAAAGTGAAACAAAAGTTGTCAGCCATTTCGATGGTATGTCGCGCCAGAAATAAAATGTCGTACACACATGCGACGATGGCATTAATGGTAAATGGGTCACCGGGATAATAGCTTGTGCACCGTGTCCCAGAACTATAGGGCAGTCTGGAACATGGACATTCTACAAATTGGAGCCTTCACATTCGCGCTCACTCCTCGATAAAATCCTGGTTATCTTCAACCACTTGCCTTACAATTTAATTCTGAAGTTCCGAGTTGAAACGTACTGTTTAATTTTTTCCTGATACACGGTGCCTCATTTGAAGTTTCGTCCTCAATTGTTTCCTAAACAATAGCTGGTTGGAAAAAAATATTTCAAATGAAACTCACTGTTTCGGAAGAGACGTCTTACAATGATCAGAAATCTTCTCTAGGACAGGACGTGTTAGGTCTAGCTAAATTTTAAATGACTTTGGAAGTGTTACAGGTCACCGAATTCGTCTCAGGACAGGCTACACGTAATAGACAAGAAGGTGGGGTTGAGCCCGGAGCTAATGATATAATCCGGACGCCTGGTCGGGACAGGTCCCAACCCTGGAGGGGTCCTGGGAGAGGGGTTTTAGTGGATAGTGGCCGAGTCCTACACTCCCCCTGGCAAAGAGACCAGGGGGTTAATGCGTAAATGCGTCCCCTCTCCCTTAACAAAAAAAAAAAGGACACGCTTAGAATGGAACCATTTGTCGCACAACTACGTCCGGATTCGAAGTGTTAAATCGTGGAATCTTTTATTTATAATATTTATTCGTACGTCACGAGCGTTTCTAACCGGGAAATCAAGTTGATCGAGTCATTGCACGTTTCGTTCTCATTAAAGATCTTTTAGCTGCTACTAAAAGCGAGCGTGCATTGTATTGTGTACGCCTTCTCTCGAAGCAATAATTGCGTCCGAGAATCGATCACAACCGTCGGATGTCCGCTGGCACGAAATTGAAAAAAACGCCAAACAACGGCCCCGCGTTTGGCGCTATGGGATCGCATTTAATGTTACAAAAAACCGGTCGAGTTTTTCTGATGAAAGAGACTGACCCGTTCTAATCAATGAAATACGTTCGGCCACAGGCGATTGAACATCGGCTTCTATACACTGTTGCTTAACTGTCTGCAAATGAGAGTACAACAACAACGGCGAAAAAGAAATAAAACTCACGGTTCACTTCTCTACTCGAAACAGAAACTGTTTACAATAAAATAAGTAGAGTATCTGCTGATCTGGCAATTCCGGTTCACAGTACTATCCCCTATTATATCGAGTAAGGGACCTCGATAAATAATCAATAAATAATTGTTTAGAAGGTACGTGTATCCTTAATATAGATTAGACCAATATTGGATTTTTCAATGAAATTATTCTAATGTCCGCAATTCGCGATTTGTTAAAAATAATGTCGTCCGCCAATGCAGAGAATAGCTCTTTTAGTTAGTTTTTTTTTTTAGAGAATATTTGGAAGGCTAACATGTCGTTTAATGGCACACGGCCCTTTAGCTGGCGATCCCGATGCTTGACAAGTCGCTTAATCTTCTCGGAACCTAAATTGGGAAAGGTTGATGGACGTGCGTCATTTGCGCAACGTGACCATTGGTCAGTTTAGCTGTTAAATGCTACAAGCAGCGGCTTTTCCAAAAATCCCTTGACAATAATCAAGATTGGTGATGGGCATGTCCATTAATAGAGACACGTATGAATTTCCATGTACAATTTCATAGTATCGATCATACTGTACGCGGTGCCCAATTTATATCGAATCAACACGAAGATATTTTGTTAACTCTTTGCTAACTCCTTATTAACTCCCATCTTTAACAAAGACTCTGATCATCTACTAGAAACTCGAATGTATTTATTCATTATTTACGGAAATAATTATTTCATTTAAATATTATTTAAACATAAAAATATATTTAAATTGAGATTTGCTGTAACATATTTTCTCAGACAGATTTTATGAAAAATTTCAGATTCCACAAGAGTGAATTTTCATTTTTGAAAAGATATTATTGTACGCGCGAAGAATTTGTTAAACATGCGTAGAACTTTCTAACGATTTGATGAGTAAATTTTGTATGACCAGTGATCGCATTAAGCAGCCTGCCAGCTTGTTCTTGCCAAGTAGTTGTTTGTTCCATTCAAGTGAAAAATAGGGCGGACTTTTGAAAGTATTAATATGACTACTCATAGTCGAACAATGTTTCCAGGGAATAAAGGCTGGAGTGGAGTTATTGGACTTTCCAGCGTCTCAGAGTTCACAAAAGTTTGGTCGTTCAAGAATGTGCACTGGTTGTCCCATAATCAGTAGCATAACCGTGGAAAAGATGAGCCTGCATGCAAAAATAAATTGGAAAAATACACTTTTCCGTATAATTAAAAAAATGTCTTCGAAATAATATTATTCAAGTTTAAAATACACATAACATCGTGAACCTGCAGCTAACAGCATATTAGCCATTATTTTTACTTCTGGTCATTTTTATTTATAACATGTCGTATTTTGTAATAATTTGACATTTAAAGTGCACACATTAAATTTACAATTTAAGTGTCGATTATATAATATTTTCTAAATGAGTATTTCGCACAATTATCACGATTTTAAAATGTTTATTAAAGTTTATCCACAGTTATAATCTGCGTGACATCATCTGAACGCCCATATTACATTACCTGAAGATGGGTGGTTTTGTTACATTAATTAATTTTCAAAAACTTCGTAATCCACTCTATGATTGTAAAAATATATTTTCGCGAAACGGTAAGCTCGTAGAATTCAGATAAATTTTCCATATAGCTTTTATTATTTTCTGAGATATTTATTTGATTTCCCAATCAATTGGTTCCACAGTTCTCGAGAAAATTTAGAGTCGGTGTAGGAAAACTTGCTTTCCAGAAAAACACATTTAAACTTTTTCGCAAGTTTCTATTGAATATACTTTCGGGCATCCAACCTGTTCTAACTCCGTCAATTTCATTTGGAAAAGTCGTTTGGCCACATTGTTCAGGCTATAAGCATCGGAGAAATGCGAGGAGCAAATCTTTGGACCTGGCGAAATTGTACTTGTGCTTAAAACGTAATGATCGATAAACGTTAACTGAATATTGCAGATTACGATTACAGAAAAAAGTCCTCGTGGATTACCGTTTTAGAGTAAAACACCAAGACCAAACGTGACAAGATTTATTTTAATTGTTTAATCCACGATGTAGTAGAACCTCGATTATCCGAACTAATCGTAGAGACACAACTGTTCGGATAATAGATTAGTCATCTAGCTGCAGATGGAATCTACTGATTTGTACAATGAAATTTATTGTATGTGTATCGTTTCAGATTGCACTGTGTACTGGTTCGGATAATCGAGATTCCATCGAATCGTTAATCGTTTGGACTTGTTTTAATTGAATTAGAAAAATGCGACAAATATGTTGGTAAAAATTTCATAAAAGAATAACGATTAAAAACAAAAAACTATATTTTTTTCAGTAATACATTATCTAATTTTCTGTACATTCGATTTCAGGTAAGTTTGAAATTGCATTATTCTATTTAGCAGCAATTATATTAATACGACGAATAACGTTTGTCTCACGTTTAAAGTTGCAACTACCTTGCGAGGATGTTGGGTAGGATGATTCCGTGGTTTCCAGCGGAATTACACCCGCGGGAAATAATTTCTGTTTTAAAGGGATATTGTATCATTCCCTTGTGTCAAAAGCGCGAACTGGAAAGCAGAGGCATGCTGAATACCTCAAGGGTTGCCCTTTTTCCCGAGCTAGCTTTTAGAGGCTCGCGATTCAAATTATAGACTCACATTTCCGGAATGCTGTTGCCGCTGCTGCTGTTGTCGGCTGCACCGAGTTATTTAACTCTACATTCAACCATTGTATTCGCTCTTGTAAAACTCAATATCACCGGTGGCAGGGCCACGATCAGATAGTGGCCCTGCTGGGGGGACGTTAACTTTGTCACAGTAACTCGGAACTGTTTATCTTTCGGCAACAATGTAGGAGTACCGTGCCATGTTTAAGGAGACGAAAACAGTTCGACGGAGCCGACCGACCACCCACGTTGTCAAGAAATCGACGTCAGTCCACGAGTAACGGGGGTTTATTGATCCCGATGACACTATGGATTCTTTGCGAACCCGTTCCCCCCCCCCCTCTCTCTCTCTCTCTGTCTCTCTCGACGAAGTCGACAGTTCTTCTTTGAACTTCGATTCCCCTTCAATTTGTCTCTTCCACGAGACGCACGATCTCACCCGAGATAATCGACTTTATTCTTGTTTGCTGCGCGGATAGTGCTGCTCGACACACATACATACACACACACACACACACACTGTGATTCGCATAAACATTCGCACAGTATCACCGTTAGTATTCGCGTCGTGTTGCCAAGCTGCCAAGTTTGAAAATTCTTCAAATGGTTCGCGATATATTCTAGACTATCTATGGACAAATTTTTAAGTAATAACAATGATTTTTCATTTAATAATCAATAATTTCATTTCTGACATGTCTTAAGAATCGATTTCTTGTGTCAAATTACAAAGATGTAATGAAAATACTTCAAGAAAATATTATTATTATATATAAAATAATATTATATTAAAGAAAATACTTCGTATTAGTAGTGAAGATACACGAGATATCTCGTCCATAGCATTGTACGATAAAATAATGGCGGCGAAATATCTCCTCCATAGTATTGTTTCTTCGACATCGTGGAAGCGAGATATCTCGTCGACGGTAGTTAAAAGAAAACATATTATTTGATTAATTTTGTTAGCAACGTGACTGCAACTCGACACAGGGACACATGAGAACACCGAACAATAAACATAGGGCCCCCTATTGCAAAACAACACTATTGAAACTGTTTCTGTTTATAGTAAACAATAGCCATAGTTCACAGTTGTATGTAGCCCATTGATCTGATTACGTCATCAAAGTCTGTTAACATCAAGTTGATGTTAGGTATGTTAGAGTTAGTGGTTCAGGATATTCAGCCGGGATCAGAATCAGTCTTATTTAATTAAACACAGACTTGTCGTTTATATTGCACAGATTTGATTTAAGCTTGCACGTGTCGGTTTTAGATACAGAGCGGAAGTAGTAATACGGAGTTCTAGAGAGTACGAGAAAAAAGAAAAGAAAAGAAAGAGGGCGTGCGGACTATTCGCAGTGAATTTGAAAACTATAGAATTTATTTCTAATAAGGTACACCTACGTTATACGGCTACGAGTGTGTTTGTAAACTGTAATACAATACAAGTGGAAATATCCCGTGGTAAACAGCCACTTTAATCTGTAACGCAATGCTCGCGAACAATATAAATTTAAATGAAAGACGCGATTAAAGGCGAAGTTTACTTCCGAACTGTCTTGTACTACATTTGTTATATGAATAATATTAGTACAGAAATTCATTCATAACTGCCTAAAATATCTAAACGATAATTGTCTAGTCGCCTACCCATTCCACTGTATAGTATCCTTTCACGATAATTGTCTTTGGCCAGACCCGTGGTATAGACAATTATCGATGAATTACTGTATTCTGTTCTCATCACTGGATTAATATATAGCAATGTTCATAGAAATAATAATAATTCTTACACCAAAAAGGTATGAATAAAACTGGAATAATAAGAGGATAAATATTATTTCCATACTATTATAATTATTAAGAGGAGAAATAAATTTCCATACTATTAAGATTAATAAAAGAAGAAATCAATTTTCATTTAACGTCCAGTTATACTACATTCTATGTACACAACTTACAAGCAGTGTGCACAATTAATTATGAAATTTTCCCTGCATAACCATTTCTTGTATGCGATAAAATTATACCAACAATTCCATATATCAAAACGCGATACCACCGGTGCGATACAATACGATTAATCATTCCAACAATTCCTAAGCCCCGACATCGCATTTTCCGCGGCTGATATGATTCAACGACGCGTCCAGAACGTCGTTCCTAATATTTCCGAATGTCCAGAACAGCGAATCTGCCCCTGCAAAAATGCCGGGAACACCGAATACAACGGGACAGAGCGGGACTGTTGACTCGCGTTCAGATTTTATCGGGCATTACGCCGCCGTTATTGAAAAACATAACATCGTTCAGAACGTTGACTTTGAATGACTAAATTGTCCACCATTAACCTGGTTTCCGCGATATGGACCCGTTTATCCATTATCTGCCGGAACCGAGAAATGCCGGGAGATGCTACCGAGATAACTGGCTAAGGAAAGAAAGTGACTTGCTGTTTTCTTGATGTTGATACATCGGGCCGTTCCCTCGGATATCGAGGGCGCAGTAAACCGTTCGCGGGATGGATGTTCAGTGACGTTTATCTTTTCTATTACTTATCCTCGACGTACGTCGTCGTTTATTGCTAGCCAATATCGGCGATGCTGTTCGATCTATTTAATGCGTCACGAAAATCCATAACATTTACGATATTTATGATAAAGACGACACAGTAAACCTAAGCTCCGTGTACGTAAAGGGTCGTTTTAAATTTCGACACGTGGTTTGTAAAATTTTTCTTTGAACAACGTTTTTTATAATTTAAAAAATCACTTGTTAATGGGTGATTCTGTAGAATATGTAACAATCATCAATATTTAGTTACTGCGGTGAGACGACAAGAAGGTCCCTGACAGCAGTGTCGCCAGATGAGGGGAGGGAGCACGAATTGAGGGGAGAAGTTACCCTCTCCTTGCCAGTACCTACCCGTAATCGATCACGTGACTGGGCCCTGGCGGAAGAGTGGGGAATAATGTCGTACAAGGGAAAGTTAGAGTGAGGACACAAATCCTGTCCTGGGATCTTCTTGTGATCTCATTACAGTATTTACTGTATTGCTGGACTGTTTTGCACTATAGTGTGGTCAGTTATACTGTACAGTATAGTCTGTTTTGCTGCACAGTGTGGTTTGTTTTGCTGTACAGTGTGGTCTGTTTTGCTCTACAGTGTGGCATGTTTTGCTGCAGAATATGGTAGGCTTTGCTGTATAGTGTGGTCTGTTTTGCAGCATAGTGTGGTACGTTGTACTGTACAGTATAGTTTGTTTTGTTGCACACTGTGTTCTATTTTGCTGTATAGTTTGCTCTATTTTGCTGCAGAATATGATAGGTCTTGGCGTATAGTGTGGTCTGTTTTGCTGCAGAATGTGATCTATTTTGCCGTACACCGCGATCTGTTTTACTGTACAGTGTGGTTAGACGTTTCCCCAGACGAAAAGAGAAGTATCGTTTCTCGACGAATAAAGTTCATTCTACATTTTCCGGCGAAAGACATAAAAGACCGAATGTAGATCTTAAGGGAACAGTAAAAGGCACGTAATATTTTGTAAATGTACTGGTACGGTCGTAAAAATTCTCGTAACAACCGGTGTGCACTTCGCACGTCTGAGAGCCGGCCGAACGTTCTGATAATTCTTGTATGAACGAATCATTCGCGAACGGCATGTCCAGTTATCCGCGCAATGCACCGAATCTTCCAGCAGCTTGTTTGATATCGGGTTTGCAATAAATAAATTGTACGGCCGATCAATAGAATGCAATCCCGAATACTTGCAATCGCAACACTCGTGCTCGTATCGAGCGCGCGCCGTCTCCATCGCAATAAATTTCGCCGTTTTTAATGCCGCGCGCTAATCGGCCGAAATGAAATTAGAAATTCTTCAAGGGAATAATTTATCGCCGTTGTAATTCAAGCTGCACCGCTGTTACTTTTTTTAATGGCCCGGCTCTCGGCGCCATTTTGCGCGAATTCGATCAGTTTTTGTCGCTCGTCGTGTCCGGGATTTTGGTTCAATTGACTCGTACGGTACGCGCGAAAATAATGGGTGTTTAGCCGTCATTTCGGTCGCGTTCGAAATTGCTCGAAAGATACAGCCTCTCGAAATTGGCGGTTTCCACTGATTTTCACGTGCACTGCCTGTGCAAACGATTTTTTGTCTATGCGATCATTAAGCTTACGAGCGGCGAGTTTGTTTTTCGTAACAGATTGCTCCTTTCACACGACACTTTGTTTTCTTGCGATGCGAAAATAACGAAAGTACACTTATTTTTGGAATCTTTTATTCGAGTCCTAGTAATCTTGAAAAAAATATTTTCATATGGACAGTGCTCTTGCTCCATCTTTTATGTACATACATGTACAGTTCATTGTGACGTTGAAATTGTGATGTAGATTTTTCTAGGTATTTTTTGTTTAACAAAATTAAACTTTTATTAGAGTCCTAACAGTTTGTAAAAAATATTTTGATTTTGGTTTCTCACTAGTACATTAAAGATATACTTATTTTATGGAAATAACTTTTTATTCGAGTCCTAACAATTTAGAAAAAATATTTCCGTAGCCAGTTTCTCATGTTCAATTTTGCACTTCACTGTGACGCTGAAATTGTGATCTAGGTTTCTCTCTAGATTCGAAAAACCCAAGCGTTTTTAGAGCATGCACGACATTAATTCAGGAGCAAACGCTGCGGTGGAGATTACATCAAAAGTTTTTGCCACGGAGTCACATAAAAATGGATTGGTTTTTCTTTTGACTGGGTCCTCCTCGTTACAATGCCCTCCAAGGGTTTTCTTTACAACATATTGACAATGTTTTTAGTCAGCTACATTGATATGCTAACCATATTTTATTATGTTTTGTTGGCTGTAACATGATGTACTGTATGCGGGCTCGGCCATAAATCACTTATTTTACAGACAAATTCATTCACCCTCGTTTTAATCATGTCAAGAATTAATTTTGACTGCATAACCAACGCTTTGTGTTCTTTCTTTTTGTCTCTTTTCATTCATAAAAATTGATTGCTATTGAATAGTCGTATGTTCTTACTACAAATATGTTTTTGTACGTATATGTAGTATTTGTATATTAATAGTTGTACAGTAATATTTGCAATTTTAAAAATATATGGCGCAATAAAAAATATTAATATTTTGAAAGTCTAATTTATCCAATATTCTTAATGTCAATTAATACGACTTTTCAGCCTGAACGTAACTTTTGCTTCACACCCCACACGTCTTTTTCGTTAATAAAACCGGTCACGAGATTATTCATGTACACGACACATATGATTAATCAGGCGTTAAACGTTTTTACAACGACGAGGTTTGCGAAAACAAACAAAAAAAAAACGTGGAAAATATACACAGCACATTATTCAACAATGAGCGAGGTTAAAGTCTCGGTTTATCAGCTGACGTAAAATTTCATTAAAAATATGTGCCCTTGCGTTATCACTTGTTGGACACGGGAAGTGTAATTAATCTTTCTAATCTCCTCGAAAATAGTCCTCAAAGTAACATAATCTTCTGGAAACTTAAAAATACCTAAAGCTATGCATTCCAAACTTTTAATGCAATTCCTAATTGGAATTCTAAGCCGCGTAGCTCTAACACTGTTTCATGTTCCTTATTTTGCGAAGTCGATCGGATTGGATTTGCTCGAATTGGATAAAGTATTGGAGTCCACCAAGCATTCTGCATTTGAACTTCTGTCATTCTAGGTTTATTTCGACGATTAACCACACCAATCCTTTATCGATTCTTCGCCGTTAAACTTGCAGCAGTTCTGAAATAGTTTGATCCAGGAATGTTGTCTCTAATTACATCACCGTCGGCGGAATTAAAGTTGGACGATTTATAGTGTTCATTTCGCCAGACGATCTATCATGCGCTCGTCCAGGAAAGAGTGAAATTAGCGAAGATTTGAAGAGTACAATTTCGTACATAATTGACTTTTAATCTGACTGATGTGACTTTTTTAATCGTTTGATAATAAATTAATTCCAATGAACCGAGAAAGGTTCCCTTTTAGTAAAATAATTAAATCGTCTGAAAGTGGAGTAAAATTATCATCGCACAATATTGTTAATTTTCATACTTAACTCTGAACCTACCACGAGTGTGGTCAAATGACCCCTTTTATATTTTTCATTTTACAATTATAAAAAATATGAAGTTGCTTACATGGAAATTGATTGGATATATTCTTTGTCGAAATACATATTCTATTAAAAAATGCACAAACTCTATATAAGTAGATCCTTGTCATTTTTGAAAGTTAAAACATTTTTATTGCTTTTAGTGCTCGGTGGGTTCAGTGTTAAATGACATTTATTTCTCATAGAACATTTTAAAATAGACTGAGTTCATTTTGTGAAAAGCGTAAGATTAAATCGCGCAGTATTTCCATTTCAATTTTGAATACACCCTTTTCGAAAATAGCACACAATTAACTTTAATCCACTTTATTCGTCATTATTATTACATTTAACATCTACTACTACACTTACGAATTCCCAATATTGGAATTCCTTAATTGAAGCTCATTCAATTTTTAGCATTAGCTGAAATCAATCTAATGACTCGTAAAAAGTTTTCAGTATTATGCTAAAAATAGTTTAATGATATTATTTGAAGTTATACGTACACATGTACATATGTAGAAACGGTGTGCGATATTTGGCAAATTTACTTTAATGTGAATACAAAAAAAATTGTGAGCACAGATAATTAGTAAAAACCGTGACTATAATATTGTTCTTCCAAATTCCGAGCAATAGCGATATAAAAGAAACGTTTCTATACCTAGCAAACTCTCTAACTGCTCGAAAAAAACTTGATTTATTTGGTCGAATTTTGAGTCCACGCTTAATATTGTGCTCGACTTTATGCATTGATGCAGTAACGTTCGCGTACACATAAATCGTACGAATGTGTGATCCACTATATAGTAAGAGTAGAATGAAAAATGTAGCAGAGGGGACAGTATAGACGATCGTGATCGGCGAGGGAACAGGAAGATGGAGACCGGACAAAATTGAAATCGCTCAGATCAAATTCCGCGTAAATCGAGAGTGAGCTTCGCTATCGTTTCCTACGATCCAAGCAGCACAGTTATTCCCCGTTATCAGTCGAAGTAAATCATCGTGTATTATAGATCCGGAAGGGTACATGTAATCGACAAACAGCCGGATTTGGCATTTCCATTTCTCCCATTGTCGGGTCGCGGTAGTCGATTCAAAGCTGCAGGCAACTCGTTGTTCAATTCGATTCGGATTCGTTGAATCAATCTTGCGAACCGTATGTCCGAGATTGCCGATTACCATACCTTAACATTTCTCGAGGATCTTTGGGTGTTCGACGATGGTTCCATTTCCGTGGTTCGATTCGTCCAAAATTCGCAATGGAACGGTCGGGTAATTGAAATAATTATTTATTCGGGAAACGGTCCGGAATATAACCAATTTTATCTGTACAAGGTAAATACTTGATTCATCCTCAGATGAATCGTTTTTACATGAAAAAAAACCGATAAGTTTCATTCATCAATACATCGCAGTGCATAATAACGTGTTCTGATATTTTTAATTTACGGTTGTTAGATTGTAGAGATGCAACGAGGAATTATTCAACATTTCTTTTGGTACATGTTTTAAAAAGAATGGTTAAAAATTTGGATAGACTAAATACAATAATGTATACGGAGCACTAAAAGTGGCTATTTTAAATTGCCATATAAAAATGTGTATCCAAATTTTTTGTCATTTTAAAAATAATATATACCCAAAGAAATCACTCCTCATGGATGCATTTTTACAATCTGAATATTCGTACCTTAAACACATCAGAACCCGTCAAATGACCTACCGTTAACTCATAGCATTTAAAAAATTTCCAGGACACGAAAAATTGAACAAACCTCTACTATTCATCTACGAACAACATTATGGAGAAACTTCCTCTAAGTCGCATTGAGCACATAACAGTAAATGATTAAACAAACTCATAATATTAACGAGTTAACAAATTCCCAGGGCATGAAAAATTGAACGAAGCTCGATCACGTTCCACAGTTTCGATTATAACATTATCAACTACTATGCGCGAATAACATCATGAAGCGTCTTGGAATAAATGCCCGACGCAGCTTCACGCTAGATAGTCGGCAATTTCACAGTGACGACGATTATCGACAATTACATAGAGTTTACACCGGCGTACACCCACGCACGCGGAACATTCGCATGTGTGCGTTCAGATATGCGTGCATGCTATAGCATCGAAGCGTTATTACGATCGGCTGGTTTGACGTATGGTTTCGTATGTGAGATATCTTAGCCCGGGATCTGGACCAACAGCAGTAATTAGAAGGCAGCCAGTGTATACGTATATGCATGTGGGCGGGCCTGCTTTGTTCGGGATGTGCCTGACTGGAAAGTGCAACCAGATGATACCCCACATTTGCCTAACTTCCGGAAACTTAAAGCAGCGTCGAACGAAGATTGAAGGTATCCAGGCGAACCCGAAATCGTGCGCCCGAAAATATTCCCGGCACGAAACGACGGCAAACAAACCGAACCGATCCGACGAATCTTAATGTCGTTGCATTTTACAGGCATTGTTGTCTGTCCACCGAATTTCGCCCTAATTTTCGTTTGGTAAAACCGTGAAAAAATATCGTACAACTATCTTTGAGGCGTCGTTCTAAAGGGAAGGCTTCGATTTTCAAATCTGTGCAAGATTCGTTTACGAAAACAATTTTTTAATATATTTACAGAGATTTCAATTTATAGCATTTTCGAGGAATAATGGGGTCGTCAATTTCTGATCTGTTACGTCATGTAACAATATCTCAGAGGTAAATGAATAACGGGGCGCGAAAGTAGAGGCTTCAATCTTTAGAATGAGTCCAAGTTTATTGATGTACGATTGTTTTTCACGGAGTTACAACGGGTTAAATGTCGTCGATTTCTGGAGAATCAGAAATTTTAAATACTTTCTGAAGTGAGATAATAGAAATGAAAAGACAATAGAATAATTGTTTGAAAATATCTTTTGCGGTAATACGGCATTCTTTTTGCATTTACTGGCACATAGAAACAAGTAAGTAGACACATTATTAATTCAATGTTCATGAATAAGAAACTGCACTTCAAAATTGACTTACAATAATAAATTCCGAAAGCACTCTGCTCTGTTGAATTTTCGGAGAAACTATCTTACGGAGTATCGAATTTTCTGAAAACATTTCAAGTGATAAAGTTACACGACACACCGCCTGCACGTATACCGTGTCGCAGAAGATTATTAGGACACCTGCAGGTTTTTTAAAAACATATTTCAACAGTATAATGCTCTCTAAATATTATAGTAGCAAAACATTCGTTTAAGTGCATGTTCGTGCTACCTACTCGTTCTACCTATGTGTTACATGTAAAAGTGTGCTATTTAATATGTGTATCACGTATGCGGCACAGTAGAATTTCGGTAGAAAATACATAACAGTTAAGTATACCTTGGGTATACTAATTTGTTATTAAAATGTGGACCAGATCAACGTGAACCTGTGTTCAAATCAAACACCGTTTAAGTTGTAACTTTGAAAATAGTGTTCATACTGTACAGTATCAAATAAGCGAGCGTATCACCAGTTTAGATAAAAATTCGTACGACTTCCAGTAATTGTGGAATAATTTTTTAGATTTACTTTATCCTCCGTAAGTGTCCTACATTCGAGCGACAACGCGTGCGCGCACGCAGCACGAGTGGATTAAACTATTCCATCTGTTTCTGTCTGGCACGCACTATATAAGATGACAGTTTCAAAAAGCCAGTAATTAGTTTATCAGCAGTGACAGCACACGAAACATGACCATGGGAAAAGAGAATTTATTACACCGCATGCTTTACACGCTGCGACGCGTTGCAACGTGGGAATAACGTGATTGTAGTCTCCCCTGTTGCGACAGTTAAAATCTGTGGGGCTTTGATCGTTTATTTATATTCTGGTCGGTCAACGATGGAAACACAGCTGCATAGTTCAGTGAAAATAAATTTGGTGGATTGTTCATAAAGGAGGTATACAAGATTTTGTTTCGTATTATTCATTGTATAATTATTGTAGTTCGCATAAAAAATGTTAATTTTGCATAAAAATCCGCTGTCTACTTATGATCATCTTGACCTGTCCGAAGGAAGTTGTGCTGGATGACAAACGTTCCCAACAATATTGCCTATTGTTCTCACATCTGTGACCACTTTGTTGTGACAGATTTCTGCACACCCTGTACGTGAATTATACATATGTGGCGCGTGTCTGACACCATTCCGGCGTAAGTCTAACTTGATGGCATTGGTTCGATACGATCTATATGTTTGCGTCCGTCGTGCGCAGTTCCAGGTATATCCAGCCAGAGGATCTGGACCAATGCACTGTCCTACCGTTAGTAATTAGTAGGCAGGTTAGTGCATTCCTGTGCATACGCACACGAACGTTACCGCGTGACTGCTGTCTGTACGCATATCGGATTCGGTGCGATGAAATTCGCTCACATGAAAAGCAACAAATGAACATCCCATCCGTCGGAATTATTGGCCGTCCGAGGCAAAACGCGATAACGGTAATTCCGTTAGAATCTAATTTAATTTGTTTGCGGTCACATTTAATTGGTCCCGATCAAAGAGTCCACAGTGTTTCCCGCGCGGAGGAGAATTTCAATTGTTACCGTAAAGCGGCTTTGGTTGCACTATGTTTGCGACAACAACGCTATAATGCTGACGGAAATTTAAATCCGATAAAATTTTTCATATATAAATTGATGTTTCTTCAAGATAATTCGAGAGTGTATCAGGTTGAAATATGGGATCTATGATCTTTAGCATTTCGTTTAGAGAACAATTGTTCACCCTGAAATATTTTATAAATAATATTTATCAGATGCACAAATTGATTCATAGTGAATTTGAATGTTTAAGAATAGGAAAATCATTTACGTTGAAATATTTTGCAAACAACTTTATAAATGATATTTAACTATTTTTTTCCTATCTCTATTTCTCTAAACACGTTCTACTAAGCTAAACTACATCGATGATAACAGTACTTAATAATTAACTGCAAAGAACAAAGTTTACGCATCACTCACTACCAATTTGAATATAAATTAAAAGTTCGAATAATAAATCTTGATCTATTAGACGAAGATTTATTGTTAAATCATTCTGTGTACATGTTGTATAAATCGCGTTATAATTATAACTCCCATCGTGAAAAAAAAGCCTCGTTCATTTATTAAAGGAACGCCAGTTTCTCGAGAACATAAATGCAGCAAAAATGCACTTACACGAACAAAGGATTACTCGCGTGTCTCTTAAACTGTTTAACGATTAATTAACCGCGGTGCAATTAACATTCACTGTTGAGGAGGGGTTTTTGTAGAACGCCGCGTGGTAACCCTTTACCATTATGCTCTTTTGTTGAAACTGCTTCTTGCTACCATTTCTGTCAAGCTTTTTGTGTGCTTGTGTAAGTGAACGTTCTGAATAAGATTTTGTCGTCGCAACCAAGTAGCTTCGTGTGGCCCACAGATTGCGACAATTAACGAAAACGTTTGGCGTGTAATTCTGGTTTGTTCAACCGAACAAAGGATTCGCGAAAAAAAAAACAATTCTAAGCCGAACAACTGTGCTCAATCATTTCTAGGCATTTATCATACGTCTGCTGTGATTATATTATTAGAGACTTTGAAACAAGTGACAATTAAATGTGTACTTGTGACATTAGGCTGAATTTTATGAAAAAACCTCTCTCTCTCTTTATTATTTACACGTAGCGTATTTATATATTTATATAGAAAATAAATGCACTAAAAAGATCCTTGAAGATGATTACAATCTTTTCCAATTTCATTGCTAACTCTTTCTTCAACTTTTATACATAATAATTTACAAAATTTTATGTAGAATCAATTATAGAAGTCAAATTTCATTGGTTCCAGGGATGTAAAAAATTGGAAAGGCTGTGAAAAAATTTCGTGCAATTCGTGCAATAGTAATTAAAAGGACGGCCGTTATTATTCATTTTGGGAAACGACCGGCTCAAGCTTTTATAATTGAACGTGCCCCGTGAAAAGAATTCGCTGTATCGGGTCGCCAAATATCTCGTCGAGTTTATTTCCATTAAATCATTTAACGAGTTTCAGCAGTGCGGAGTTGTCTAATGAAGGTCGAACACCGAAGCCGATCCGTGGAAAATTACCGGAGTCGTTATCATTCCAACAACTTCTTTATCTACTCAAGAAATATCAAACTACAGCGATCCTATAACGAAACCTTCCATTATACTCCAGGAAATTATTACAACTTGGAACACCACCGTGGGCATCCGACGAACTTCCAACATCGCAAATTTATAGCATAACAGAGCAAATTATATGGAACAGCAACAATTTGAATACTCGTTAACTGGGACGGAAACATTTCTGTAACTCGAAAATTTCAATTTTCAAACCCCACAAAACCGGAATAAAGGTATCGGATAATTTTTTTTTCTCCTTTTCAGGAAAGTGAGAAATAGTTGATTAAAGAATAAGTAAATGGTACATTGCTTTGCGCTTTATAAATGCGAGATGATATGCAATCGAACGAAACTGAATAATATTTTTATTTTTATTTTAATTTTTATAAAATTCTACAGTGGGAGTTTGCAACTTCTGTCGACCTGCTGTAATTAGTATTTTCGTACTGTCCTGCATCCTAAAGGGTTATTAAAGTGAAAATTATAATGATTTTTAACCGAACCATACTGGCACCCCTAATTACCAGAACACAACTATTATTTAATCAAATAAAAGGCTCTAAACATTTCCCACCAGATGTAGCGATTAATAAACGCGAGGAACATAACGAAACATAACTTCCGTCGGAACAGCGAAAACAAACTCGGAGCACGGCGTATGTCCAAACACACATAGGATCGGTTAACGAATCAGTATTGGCCGATTCCTATTGGAAACGGAAAAGCAGCATAGTTCTAGAGTGGTTCGGCGGAAACAAGCAGTTTCATCGAACTCTAGGAAAACGCATAACCCCCCCGCGCGATGCTTTCACTGGACGGAAATCCTCTTGATTCCGATAAAACGTTCGCCGGCGAATGATTAAACGCTCCTTTAAATCAACAGGGCACGGTACTCCCAAATCGCCGAAATGTGGCCGAAAGATATTGGCTTCAGCGATTTAGAAATTATTATTTCGACGTGAAAGATCGCTCTGCTGTACCGAACAAGCTCCGATACGAAAAACTGGAAACAGTGATGATGATCCGTGTCAGATACTTAAAGAATTGTCAGAAACCGTCGCTGCTAATCCTTATCGAGAACAATTATTCATTTTAACGAAACACGTTATTCCTTTCTTCTCGACTTATTTTTACTTGTAGAATTACCCCATGTCCGGTTGCACCACACGTCCGGCCACTGTACACTGGATCCGAAAGTACTTAAATAAAACTTCTGAATATTGAGATATTGACGACATTTAACCCGTTGTAACTCCGTGAAAAACAATCGTACATGAATAAACTTGGACTCATTCTAAAGATTGAAGCCTCTACTTTCGCGCCCCGTTATTCATTTACCTCTGAGATATTGTCACATGACGGAGCAGATGAGAAACTGACGACCCATTTTTCCTCGAAAATGTTATAAAATTGAAATCTCTGTAAAAATATTACAAAATTGTTTTCGTAAACGAATTCTGCACAGATTTGAAAATTGAAGCTTTAGAACGACGCCTCAAAGATTGATGGACGATTTTTGTTCCATTGTTTCATGGAACAAAAATGGGGATCATGTTCAATCTTCGAATCCGAGGCAGATTCATTCAGGAAAAAAATTGTAAAATAATATCGATGAAGATTAAAATTGTTTCAATAAAAAAAAAAGAAACAAAATGATTGCATTCCCAGAAGGAAACATGTCCTCGGTTTTCCACCTGTCACGTGGCGCGAAATTGTCTCGCACGAAAATGAATGACGACCAGTAAAAGTGGAAGCTTCAAGGTTTAAATTGAGACTGGGTTCATTGTCGTGCTAATCTTTTCGACGAAATTGCAATACTTTCTGGATTCACTGTATGCACAAAATCGAGAGAGGGCGATCACGAGTGACATCGTTAGTTTCGGCTGGAGTGATTTTACGATAAACTAATTTGCTGGTATTAGGGGCTCGCTGTCGGCCCTGAACAAGAGCGGAACACCCCCCCATAAGCTCGATCGCGTCGCCGGAAGTTTAAATCTATTTACGACGCGGCTGATCGACGACCAACGACCACTGATAAGCGCGCACGGCGTCAGTTAATGTCATCGGAGCCAAGGTGTAACGTGTTTCGGACGAATCGGGAACGACATCTTCGGCCAATTACCATACCAATATCCGTCATGGCGGTCGGGTCTCGAAATCCCATCCCCCTCCCCTTCTCCTCCGAAGCCGCCTAGGGTAGCGTAAATTTCAAGTGGGTCATGGAAATCGATCCGCAACCGAATAATCGCGCGGAAAACCAGGGGAGGAGTAATGAAAGTGTTCTGCCATGGGAACAATGCCGGACCGAAAGTTCCGTGGTTTCGAACCGATCCGAGGAGGATTCGACGATCTCATTTTCACCTGCGAGAGGAACAGAAACGTTCCGAGGGACTTCCGCGGATTGAACAAATGAGTGTTCTTAATGTACTTTTGATTCGACTTTAAGCTGGCGAGCGTTCGTTCTCTTGTTCTTTTTTTCACAAATTTAATTAAGGCACCCGCCAGAAGGAAATTGTTCCCCTACTAACAATGAGTCCCGGGGAGCGTGACGAATCTCTTGAAGAACGAACTTTTTCTCGCGGCTGAATCGCGAGCCGCTGCCCCGATGATTCTCTTTTCCCGTCCACTTTCCGCGCAGTTTGTACAATTAAACGTTCGAGCTTATGCAAATCGACGCTTCCCTCCGCTGTTTAGTTTCGAGATCAGCACAGCTTTCGGAGAAGAGAATTCAGAATTTTGTGTTGCGAGTGGACCGCGGATTTCGACGCGTCTAATGGCGCTCGCTAATTTTCGAAAATCGAAGTACGCTAGTAAAAAATTCGTTGCACCCGAACTTTCTACTTTTCCAGTGTATTTGTATTAAAGTGGTCCAAGTCATTTATTTCTTGTTTCGAGACGTTTAATGGATTACATTTGAAACACTAATATCGCAAAAATTACATTGAATTACTTTAGTTTTTAAATAATATAATGTAAAATAACTGATAAACTTGTTTTATTTTAATTTTGACTTACACCACCTTCACAACTTTTAGCAAGCCAAGTCGATTCGAATCAGCGTGTTCACTTTTTATCCCAGTTTATGCATAGTCATGCAACGTGTAGATCTGAATCAATCGATTGTTTAAACGTAAATCGCGATTGTTGAGCGCAAGCCCACACACGGGGTTTCAGAAAAATGTCCGAGCGGACGCCATTTTTCTACAATACTCGAACAACGTAAGCGGAAACCGATCGCTCGGAGCAGAAGTTTTCAAGCACTTCTCAACTTTCCTCGTAACACTCGATGATGTACCGGCAACTTTCGGCCTACTAAAAATTGAGTTGTTGACGGAACTTCTCGACAGAATGATTTTCGAGATTTACGAAATTAAATTCGCATTACGGACGGAAGTCGTGTCTCCCTCTCTCTCTCTCTCGTTGCCCAGGTGTACGTTTAATGTACTTCAGATAATCTCCGATAATTCTCTCGAATTTTTTTATCGATCCCCAGCTGGTCCGGAAAATGTCGACGATCGTTCTGCGTGTTTCTTTTGCGAATTAATGAGCACAAGCCCTTCCGTCACTTTTCCGGCGATTTGGGGCTTGCAGCTCGGATTCGGTCGACCAAAGAGTCCCTTTTTAGTCGTTTGCGAACGGAGACTTTTTAAAATATCAAACATTTTCTGACAGAATCTGATTACAAAGTCTTGAATGATGGACAGAATGAACATTGATCTTTTGCTACGTGGATACAATTAAATTATATATTTGCAACTTCAAGAATTACATTTGTAGATACAATAAGTAGACAGCAAATTCAACGCATTTATGGAAAAAAATAAATGTGCAATTTAAAACAGTAACAATATTAGAAAAAATTAATAATACATTATTTTTAACCTATTAAACATCACATTCAGAAAGAAAATAAATTTCTATTCAACTTCAGTTTGTTGCAATTCGTGCAAACAATAACTAATTATTAGACAAGCGGATCTTTATGCAAAATAAAAATTATCTACCTGAATTGCAACAAACTGGAGTGAAATAGAAATTTATTTTCTTTCTTAATATGTTTAGTAGATTTAAAATAATATAATAGTACTTGTAAATTCTTCTACTGGTTTTACTGTTTTAAAATCCGCTGTTTACTAATAATAAATCTTAATTGAAATTTATTTAAAATTGTTTCTTGAAAATTCGATTAATTTCTATTTAAAGAGAACTTTTACCTGATAGAACAACAAGCTTCTAACACAAGAAGATAGCTGCCGAACAAGATAGCAATTGGTTGCAATCAATCCTTTTAAATGAAAGATGAGTCATGAGTAGACAGCGGATCTTTATGCAAAATAAAAATTTTCTGCATCGATTGCAAGAAATAGAAACCAAATTGAATGTTATTTCTTCCCTTAATAGAGAAGAAATCATATATTGACAACTTCAATTTTTTGAATTTTCCAATAATTTTGAATTTCATTTACTTAATTTTTCTATAAATGCATAAAGATCCGCTATCTAGTCATGAGTATATAATTGAATAATTACCACTGATGAGTAGATGCAGTGGTCAATTGAGAAGAATGAGAGTGTACAAGAGTGTACAAGAGAAAAGCATGCGGTCACTGGTGACTCGTCAAAGTGTATACATATCAGTTTTTGACCGCAAAATGAGTATTATTGCACAAGTGATTAAGAATGAGCGATCAGAATGTAATGAAAAAAAACAGACTCTCAACAGAACATGAGCAATATGCGAGACAAGTTCAAAACCACAATAGCCGACAACACATGGTGAATACACTAACGAAATGAATTGATTAAGTAAGCTGATTGATGTGTGATGAGTTTAAAACTTACTGAAAGATGAATTAGGCTGATGAGGGAAAACAAGGTGAGATGCAAAGCAAGGAAATCAGACAGGAAACTTAAATACTGGAGAGTCAGCCAAATACATGCGCACGAGACACCGGTTACGTTGAAAGAGCGGGAGCATCGATGATTGATATTGTAAAGTCGATGATGATCGCGAAGTCGATGGCGATTGCTACAGCGATCGCTCGACGCGACACCTACATTGCCTCGGTGGCCGGCGGTGATTGGCCGCGCACACTTGGTGCGCTGGAGCGCAGCGAATAGGAGCACTCAGCGCCACCGTTCGCTAATGGTGATTGGTTGATTCGTACACCTGAGATTGAATGAACGATCGCGTTCGATATTGGTCTGTTTTTAGTGCTGCCACCTTACGGCCGAAATGACCAAACAATTCTATTAAAACAGAATTATATAAAATGAGTACAGTTTGTTTGTAAATACCTGGGTGCATGAAACTAATAAATTCTTTTTATTTAACAAAGTCCCTGCTTGAGAAATAATAGTTATTGTATTAGAATTCATCCTGTCATTCTTACGTCCATCGAACAGGAATCTGACAGTAGCTAATGTCCGCCTATGGTTATAATCCATCTTGCCAACAATTCCGCGAGATCTTTCCATCAAACTTTTCCATTTTCTGATGAAAATGTCTCGGAAAAGCGGCGGAACTTCTTCCGAGACCTTTTTACAGAAAATGAAAAACTGCATGGAGCAGTGCAAAACTACCAAGGCTTTTTCAAAAGGACGTGCACCGCGCACATTCAGTCGACTTCTTCAATTTCCTTTTGGATACATTTCTTAAATATATTCTCTCGTTTCTATCAGGTTAATTATGTACGAACGAAAGATTTCTCGCAACTTCGATTCGCGTTCTCGTCTTCGGTATAGCAAATTGCCATAATTTCACACAGCAGTTATAAATTGTGCGTACTCGCAAAAGCACGCGCGTCTGAAAGCTTTCGTTTGTTGTTCGATTTTCAGCGTTGACGAACGACTGAAATTATGCAATAACCTAATATTTACGGTCGCAGACTCGACAAAAAAAAAAGAAAAAATGATTAAACTTCCATCGGAATTTCAGCGCAACTTTTCCGGGCTGGATGTATTTATAGTTGTGTGGTTCGTGTACCCTATCTCGCCGCAAATTTGATACGGACTGATCTAGTTTCGCGTGAAAGAATGTTCGTATGTAGCCGACCATTCGGTCTACAATGGATGACAAATCTGGTTTCGACAGAATGGCTCCCTATCACCTTTCAAAAGTTCGTCAGCTCGTTGAATCGTAGGATAGCCTTCTGTCATATATGTAGATTCTATGTACAGGAAAGTCGCGTAAAATCTCAGGTGAAGTCGCCGAAGACGTTGGTTTCACAAAAGTCCTTTCACGTGATTCATTCTACCACTCTGCTGCGAAATATTAGAATGCGAACGAGGACATTTGTTACACTCTAATTTGCCGATTTCTAAAGAACTGACTGGTGGTCCGAGGAATCACCATCTCGATCAGCTAGAGAAATTGGACACCATCGGAAATTATAACTAGACTGCGAATTTGTATGCTAAATAAAACCTATACGTTTATTTCTTCCGTTAATAATTGCGATCAAATGGAAATAATTCTTCAACATTTTTAAATTCGTTAAATGTTACAAAAAGTGTAATAATCTAGTTAGAACTGTCAACCCAAAAAATACATTATCTTTGGGAATTATTAGGTTTGTCCTAAAATGATTATTTATATATAATAATCACCTGAGTGAAAATTAAGGAGGAAAGAGCTAACTTTAAGCGCGTTTTGATTTTTATAAATAAATTTTATTAAGAGATTTTTATCGAAATTATTTCGAGAGTAAAAATTATTTTGAAATTGCTACCATGAGTGAGACTAACAATTGAAATTAGCCCGTTCGATTCGAGAGAAATTATAAACGAACTTAGCCTTCTTAATTTTTCTTTATCACCGGATTTTTTTTCATGATACCTACGGTACTTCGTTATTGGTTAATTTATCTGTGTAACGATAGCATGTGACACGTTCGCGTCAGCTCATTAATATTGTTTCAGCATTTCGTGTAGTTTGACGATTAGTATATTATGTCAGTTGTACTCTGCCGAACGTTCCTCTGTATGTACCTATAATTATTGGAAACACTAATTTTATTGATATAGTGGCAATGATTCTAAATAGTAGGCCATAGTGATCAAGATACGTTTGATTCTGTTGAAATCAGTCAATTATGTTAGTGCGGAGCCTTGCTGCACTGGGGACGCTGTACATGAAATTTATGCAAAATGAAGCCATTAATAATTCAATATCGATGATGATTGTGTACTTTTTAGTTAACTACTGCTCACAACATCTAATACAAACAATATGTAAATACATATCTAAGTAATTCTGATATTTAATATCATAATATTACTAAAAAGAATTTCTAATCAATCATTAATGTAATTAGGAACTGCAGAAACTTTAAAGTAGTGCATGTTTAGAATATTGTCACTTTTACTGCTAACGAATAAATTAATAAATATGACGATTTATCTCATTTTTTTATCATTTCTTTGATGGTCTACGCCTCGTTTGAAATCGAGCTACTTTTTTCATGTAAAATATTTGTAACCTACAATTTCATTCTATTCGATAAATTCATTTCTTTGAACATACAATGTAATAGTAACTAAGCAGTACCACACGGGAATCTCCCTAAAAACTTCAGATAAAATTGTTCCAAATTTACATAAATAAACGTGACATCAGTGTACATCAAATTTCAGTGGGGTCACGAAAGACCCCATAATTTTGTTGATCCGGTTGACCCTGCGCGAAAAATCTGACGAAACGTTACGTATCGCACACTTCCCGGCAGATTTTCTAATTATTTTTCTAACTCGTAGCCGTTAGTTGGAAGCACGTATAATGCAGCACGCCGCAGAAATGCGGTCGTTTAATTTTTCATTAAAGTCCCCGAAACTTTTCCTTCCACGAAGGAACGTTGTTATATGTATATCAATTTTTTCCTCGAGGAGAGGGAGGGGCGAGGAGTTGCACGGCAGAGCCATTACCTTCTAATCGCTTATTACAAAGCCCGCGGAAACGTAATATTCCGGTGGCGGGGGGAAGAGGGGCGGGCGAAATAATCAATTCTACGAAGGAGAATGGAGAAGGAATGGATTCGGGTAAAAGGGTCGAACAGTTTTACAGGTTTTTCTCTAAATTAGGACATTCGAGATCCAATTTCGGGGAAAGGAAGCAGAAAGAGATGTTCGCGGGAGAATTCGCTCGACGTAATCCCAGGAAATAATCTTTTCACGCTCGGTGGTGACTCTTTCTCGACGTTGCGTCGCGTCGCGTCGCGTCGGCCCGGACCACGCTCTGGGACCCATGCGAGGGTCGTACATTCTCTTTGAAGAAGACACGCCACTTTCTGTGCGTGTTCAAGCTGCGAGTTCTCGACCATGTCATTAACACCGTGTCACGAACACGCTTTTGTCGCGTTCCCGATACACACACAGCGGTTAATAAGCCTTGAAAAGCCGCCTCGTCATTGCCATGCCGAAAACTTGCTACCGTATCCAACAACACGGAAAATAACATTTTGCCGGACCACGTCCACCCTTGCAAAAGCTTTGAAGCAGGCTGCCCATTGTACCAGCGATTTCTCGTTTTTCCCGTAACTCTCTTTTTCGTCCCTGATGATGCAAAAACTGTTTTACAGGATTATCCGCTTTCGTCTCACCGCGAGTAAAGTAATAATCTGTGGATAGCTTGTGGAAAATAATTGCTTGCATAAATATTTCTCTCTTTGCTTAATATCTCGAATCAGTTGCAATTGAAGACAGACCGTTTTTTACCTATTTTTAATATTTATCAGTAAATATTAAGTCAACTAACTCCGGGGTTTACTAGCTTAATGCTCTCACCGATCCAATTACATAAAAATTGTAAAAATGTAAAACAAAGTTGGGCATTATTTAAATAGAAAATTGTTTAAACAACGATTCGAATAAAAAAAAGAGGATAATTTTATTCAACGAACAAAAATAATTTTTTCTGTTCGAAGCGAATATATTCGAACATCGAATAATTTTTCCATCTTTTATTCAAACGTTTCACTCTTCGAAAACGGCGACGTGGCCCGACGAGCGCCAAACTTGAAGGACCAGCGGTCGACCACTTGCAATATAAGCAGATGTGGAATCAAGCATTACTGACAATTTAAAATTTATATTTTAAATACGAACAAGTTGCAGAGATTATCGCGATGAAAATGAGTCGAAACACAACGTCCTTTGTACTATCTTCAATAAGATTATCATTTTTATCATGTCATTATCAATAAAAATTGTTCGATTGCACTCTGGACTCATTTTCATCAGGAAAAACATTTCAATTCACTCCTAACAATTTTATAAAGGTATATTGAAAAATCCAAAAGTTTAAACTTTCATTCGTGCGTGATTCCTTACAAAATTGACGGCCGTCGTCATTCAGATTACATTGTTGCCAGCCATTTTTCGACTGCGCATCGACGTTTAATTAGTGGCAGAGTTGCGATACGACTCGATTCGTGTTCAAGGATCCATGACACGGGTCCGGGGTCGTCGGTCTAATTCCTAGCTGCGAAATGCACCCTCTAATTGAGCCGGCGAACGTGTTTTAATCCCGGCGATTAATTTGTCGCGCGAAACACGTCGCGGTGACTAGCGCACGGTGTCCGAAGAACAAACCGTCGCGTCGTCGGCCGGCGTGCAAATATCGTTGCGGCCGTCTCTGCAAATCCCACACAGGATTTCGAGCATGTTCTTCTTCGAGCGAATGGAAGCCGGCTAGCACCGTGTGTATCGCTGATACAGCGATGCGCGCGTAGATGAGTTGTAACGAATGATCCTCCTCTCTTTCTTTTCGAACGAGAAGCGCTTAATTCACGACGTTCCCAGTACATCGCCAACTGCAGTAATGCACAATCTGCTAAATCTGTTACGCTTAAATTTGCAAGACCCATCCCTACTGACCCTGCAGTGCCTCGAGCTCGACGCAGGCGCCATTGCACAGAGAAGAGAGGGCAGACTTCAAATAGGTACCGCGAGCTTAAAAGGTAATAATGCGACAAAGGAAATTTCAAGCTGAACAATTTTTGTCTGAACTTTTCAAATGTCACACCAATGGATTGCCGAGATTTTTCTGATTAAAATGAGTCCAAACACGGCGTAGATCGGACCAGTTTCGTAGATTCAGTGTAAATAATGGAATTAGGGATATACTGTTCGTCCACCAGAAGATTGCTCGACAAAGTATGTACGGCCTCACCGGTCCTGACTCATCTACCATCGCACGTAGTGTGTTTCCATTGGCCGGTGTCGAAGAACTGCATGTCATATTGAGACCGAGTGGAATGGAACGATCACATGTTCGAGAGCGGTAGTGGGGAAGTTTTATTCATCATCTGAAGGACGAACAGTATGATTGCTATGTATGAAGAATATTAAAGTAGTCCGATTTACGTCGTGTTTGGACTCGTTTTAATCAGGAGAACCTCAGTAATCCCCCGGTTCCACGTTTGACAAAAAAAAAAAACATTGAGACAAAAAAATTACTGAATTTTCTTTATTACACGTTTATCTTTTTACGGCTTCCTTTCCAATTGTCGAACTTGTACTCTCGTATTTTCTTACTTTGCCTACCCTTTGTTTACCCTTGAAACGCTACCGTTCGACGCAAGACTTCTACTTCCGGATCCGAAACTTTAAGTGAGCACTATTGTATAACAATTGGCCCGCGCCGACCGATTGTCAGCCATCAACCTTGACAGTGACGCATGCCCATTGATTTCATTAAGCCAAGTAGACCGATCGATGAATGTCTGTTATTTGGAATTGAATGCTTATCTCCGTGTCAGTGGAGCCGATTTATTGGAACGGCTCGAATAATTCGCGCGCCGACAGAGGGGCCGGTTGCCATTTCGGTATCTGTTATGAGAATTGCATTAATTAGCCGGCCGCTGGAGGATAAAATGGGTTATTTCAAGGATTAATGTAGAACAAGGATCGATACACAATCCGTTCGCTGAAATGAGCTCCTTCGAAGATTAATGTCGACCGAGAATCGATTGCCGGCTGCAGAAAGCATTCGAATTTCGAAAGCGTTCATTTGAAAGAATTTCAATTTACAGCCTCCGCAATGAATTGAGACCGTATAGATTGCACTTGGCAAGTATAATATCTCAACATTGTGTCGGTGAAATTACAAAACCACTCGACTTCGATTGCATTTATAAAATCACTTAACTGTTTCATGAAAATGTAACATCATTTTGATCGGTACCGTAGTTTATGTTGAAAATTATTTGGCAAAAAGGATGTAAAACAAATACGAAATTGCTGAAAGATGAACACAGAAGTTATTGTTTAATAATTGAGCGAGACGCGAAGAACGCGCTAATTGGTCTTATTTGAGGATAGCTGAATCCATGGAGGAGATCTTAACGCAATTATGCACACGTGATGGATGCTTCCTCTCATGACGATTCCAAGATTGGAAACTCGAAGGGACAGCAGAGTGGAAATGAAGTATTAACACCTAAAGCTTTTACGATTTTCGGAGTTTGAATAATTACATGCGTTCTACTTGCTTCAGAGCTAAAACGAGCAAGTCGGCGATATTAAGATATCTGTCTTCAGTGGGGAGTTGAAGCGCCAAGGGTCAGGCTGATCAAAGTTGTAGAGCTTCCAATGAGGTCGCTTAAGAGGATTCTCTCGCAAACAACAAAAAATTTTGGAGAACTCAATCGCGATAAGATTATTACGACTAAACCCATCGAGCACTAAAAGCGATTAATGTTTCAGCTTATAAAAATGACAAGGCTCTATTAATTTGGATTTTGTGAAATTATTATTTCAATATGAGCTTGGATAAAAAAATTTATCCAAGCACATATTATTGATATGTAAGTAACTTCATAATTTTAATGTTAAGAAATTCAACTTTATCAACACAATATTTTATTAGGACCAGTGTAATTGTGATTATTAAGCTCCGGCTACTCGTACTCCACTAACCTAACATAAATAAATACTATTGGCCTCATAACTATTTTTGAATTCTAAATTTCCGGAACATGTACAACATTAATTTCTATCTTCAGATTAATTTCACAATATTCGCTTGAATTCACGAATAAATACATATATGGAGTTCGTGATATCGAAAATACATGCTCGTATATTCTATCTATAAAATACACAAGGAATTGAAACAACGGAACAACCGTCGAAATAAATGCATCATTTTCCCGCCGTAAAAACTAGCAGATGCACGTTTATTTATTTGCATATTGTTATCGGCCTTTGTACACACTGACAATGGGTTAAAAATATATCTTCCCATTACGCAGCATCTTTATGTAGTCCGCGTTGTTACCGGCGCGCACAATGTTGCCACGCCAATTTAAAATATCCGTAAAGAATCTTAGTAGCTTCGGCGAGCATTGCGAACTCGATACAATAAACTCTGACCGATACCAGCTAGTGTTTAAAAAGACAGTAATTGTGGAGCTCGGTTCGAGCATGGCTTAAACCAATGGCAACACTTCAAGAGCAAATGTTGTTATCGGAGGAACGTATGTACTCTCATATTTTTCAAAAAACTTGAAAAACACGTTTGTACGAAGCAAGAAGACTGATCTATCACGAGGAGAATCTTGGAGATCGGAAGAAGATCTCTACCCGAAAATCTAATTATTATCTGAAGAAGCGGCTGCGCAACACTTCGAAGCCACTCTGCCGGCAGCAATTTTTTCATAAACAATTTTCCTCCGCGCACCTTGCGGCTAAAGAGGAAGAGGGTCGCGCGATGCCTGGGCGCAGTGGGCTCTCAGCGTACCCCTATTTTCCTAAGTGCATCAAAACACCCTGACGCCATCGTTCCCTATGGAATTCAGTTATCGAGCGAGCTATCGTTTCTCTCGCAGCGAAAACTCATTTCGACTTTCCGCACCTGGTTCTTCCCGAGGATCTGGGATACGAGGTGAGAATCGTCGCGCGCTGCGCCGCGGCAGTTCTTCGAGCGTTAGGTATCGTAACGTTTAGACGACGATGGCGTAGGCTCGCGGGGGTGGGTACGAAGCTTAAAAACGGAAGAAACAGCGGTCTGGTATAGCAAAGGAACTGCGAAGGAAGGCTGTAGGAGTGGACCCTGCCGTTCTCGCGACCTCCTTGTTTCTTAGAGCGACGGTAGACACCTACTCGTTAACCCCCGGAGACTGGAGGAACGTAACAAAGGGATAGCGGATGAGGAGAGTACGCTGGAAAAGTCTCCGGTGTGTAATTACTGGCTGAATTCTTATTACTCGACGAACACGAGCACTCCCTACAGGCCTGTCCCCGCATTTATCTTTCTTCTTCCTCCTTCCCTTCCCTCTCGCCATTTCCCTCTCTCACCGTCTCACCTTCTCCGCCTCCTTTCCGTTATGCCCTTCACGATCCGTTGCTTTCGAACCGCGCGCAGTTCTCGCTGAAACCGCAGGTGCGGCTTGATTACCAGCCATTCTGCCAAGAAGCGTCGCTCTTATTTTCACCGGGGAGAATTAGGGCTAATGCGGGAAAGAAGACGGAATCGAGGCTCCACAATTATAAGTAATGGTCAAGAACGCTCTCGGCGAGAGGAACCGGGCCATCGCGAATCCGAATCTACTCACAGTAGAACCGTTCGTCTCGGAAAGCTGGCTGAATGTTCAACATGATAATGGAAAATGGTAATTGAGAAAATTATTTTCCCCTATGTACCCAAGTATGCATGATAGTCCGAGCAATTTTTGTGCTCGCGAACGTGCGAGCAGGAACCGTGTATTTATCAAAACATTAACTACATGTACCCACGGATCAAAAATCTAACCCGAATCGGGTTTAGTTCTCAACAACCCACTGCAACCCGCGTAGCTTCAGTAACCGGTTACTAGACGGCCAACTGTAACCCGATTAACCCGGTAAGAGCGGGTTATGGGAACGTAACCGGTTATTCGTAACCCATGAAACTCTGTAACCCACACTAAAAGCGGGTTTTGAGTACCAAATTTGAACTTCTTTTCTTATTTATAATTATGCTTCGTACACCTTAGATTGAGTAAACGATCGTGTTCGATATTGGTCTGTTTTTGGTGCTGCCACCTTTCGACCAAAATGATCAAACAAATAATAATAATAAGATACTATCGGTACTAGCACTCGTAAATAATTAAATGTACCTGTTTCATAGAAAGTAGGTGATGTAACAAATATTTAGATATGTTTTTTTATCCAGCCCCATTAATTAGAGCTGTAGAGCTAAAGTAAATTGTATGAAGAATTAAAGTTTAACATTATGTTTTACCTTTCATCGTTGAAATTAGTCACCTTAAAGGAGAATAAAATATATAAGATTGTTTAAAATTCGTTGTTAAAAATGTTATTAGAAATTCCATTAAAATATGCTATTAAAAGTATTGCTTAAGATTAATTGATTAGCGTAGGACGGTCCATGACACGCACTTAAAGAATTGAGCTCTTATTAGACAACGCCAGAGCATTTCGCAATTGGTATGTCAGGACATTTCCTATTTTTCAAAAGGCAAGACAGCGACACGCTGTGGTTTAATTACTCCAAGATTCAAGTGTTTGTTGGAATCTGACAACAGCAGATGAGCATTTGCACTGATCATTTCGAACTCAAAAAAATTCCGAGGATACGATTTTTAGCTGCACGATGTGAAAAAATTAATTGGATTCGAACGGAGAAGATAAACATTTTCTCCGCATATTTTTAAACGAATACTCTGTATATACATACATACAAAATCATATACTTTGTATCTGATTTACTGTAGACGCAGAAATAATCACAGCGACGGTGTACATTGATAGCCTTTGTGCACCCGTCAAAAGCACACGTACTCGATTAATATTTCAAATGAATTTTTCTGGAAAATGAAGTTTCAACTCGCATGGAATTGTTCTATCGATTCAACTAATTTTATCACACAAATAATTATTTTCTCATGAGAATTTTACCAACACGGTTCTAATATTTTCATTATTAAAACAAAATCAAATACGCCTCGGTGGAACCTGTGTTATCCGAACCGACACTATCTAATTAAAGGCAATCTATGCGCAACGCGTGTTATAAAACAATACAATGCAATTCTACAAATTGTGTATATGTAAATTATGAGTGACATTTGTTCTGATAAAAATTCATAAGTACAGATGCGGTTTAAAGCGAGACATATAAGCTCGAACAGAATTTTAAAAAATGAAGACTAGTTTGATCAGAGGTTCGGATAATCGAGGTTCAAGTGTATCGCGAATTGAACCACCGAATATGCTCCGAATCTCGGCATGTTCGGTGTCATTTTAATCAGCAAAATGTGACGGAGACGCTAATAAAAGTCTCGTATGAAACTAAACGAAAAAAGTTTTCGCGAATGTTTCGTTTCATCGCCGTTCTTGTCCACGTTCGACGTCAGCAGCAAGAGCTCAAAGAACAGTGTTTGTGCACGATATAAGCGGCATTTCGGTCGGGAACATACACAGAATCGAGGAGTACCACCGTGTACACCAATCTTGCGATTTCATCTCCACGCAAGCTCTTATTTAAATTCTCGACGGAAACACAATATCGCGTTTCCATTTAAATTTCGAAACAGTCGCCCGTCTCTCGTCATAGCGCAGAATGCCTACCAATTAAAGGTATGGCCCGTTATTCTATCCTCGGGCCGTTTAATTAGAATGCAAATGGCGGCGAAAAATCTCAACTGCCGCGGCCAGATTTGTGATATGCAAATATCCGTATTCCCGGCGTCGCGTTTGGGAACCATTGGCCGTTTCCTATCTTTTTTTTTTTTAGTCAGGTCGAACACTTTCCAATCGGAAAGTCGAAACGGCGCGCGGGGGAACACCGTGGACATTTAAAATCTCGGCCATAGCGGTCTCAGGACCGAGAATCCGGTGGTCAAAATTAATTTCACAAGTGCAGTATCCGACACGGGAACGGTATTACACGGCGCGGCGGCTGCGGGGACGCTCGCAACATTTCACGGCGTATAAAACTGCTATCGCCCGCATTTAAATATCCAGAAACTGCAAGCTCCACGTTCCACGCATGGTCCACTTTACACCGCTATACATATACTCCTCTCCGCGTGCGCGTACATTTCTTTTTTTTCGGCCCACCATTTTCCCGTTGTTTTCTTTCCCGTCTCGTTTTCGTTTCGTTTCGTAGCCGGCTCCGCATTCGCCGAGACAATACAATAATACCTTCGGGCGTCGATCCTACGGTCGTGAAAAGAGACACTTAGCTGTGACAGAAATTAATCCTTTCAGTTTGCTTCTCGCCTCTCTGTCCCCCCTCACGGCGGAATGAAGCGGCTAATTGTTGCGCGGAAAATGTTCACCTCTACCCCATTGTAAAGTTATACTATATCTTTTAATTGGCTTCTTGTTGCGTAAAAATTTCCACCCAGGGATTCGTTAGTTTTTCATTACACCCGCGCGTCTCGGTCTCTGAATAATCGAAAGAGGTAAATGAGTTTAACTGCTCTCTGGAAAATTCAATGTGATTCCTCAATGTGCTTTTTAATACCGATATCGTTAACGATATCAGCATGGAATTATTCGTATTTAAAGCAAGTTCGGTTCTTTGAAAAGTTCGGGATTACATGAATATATTTATTAAAAGTTTTCATTTAAAATACATATTATCTGTTGTTTTATACTATAGTGTAAATCGGTTTTTTGATACCGATACGATCTATAGAAATGAATAAAGTTAAAAACTGTTCTTTTTAGCATAGTCGTTTCTATTGAATATTCTAGTTTAAAGCTTTCCTGACGACTGAATAAATTTCGCATTAGCTGGATTGGTGAAAAATTAAAGCAGAGGATCTTATGCTAGGAAAATGGTGGGATGAGCTGCCTTATGTACGCCGTGGGTACCATTTCAAGGGTACGTCTTGCGGGGCTGGGGGTTCTTAAATGTGCGCCGCGTGAGAAGATCTGCATACGGAGTGGGAGTAATGGGTTTTCTCCGATAAAGACAGCTATAGCTAAAACGGGCCATTATAAATTTTTCCGACAGGAATTTTCGAAATTTTCCCAGCCGTAAAAATGTCCAGTTGGACGCCAAAATTCGCCGACACATAGCAGTCACTCGTTAGAGTATCCCGGTTTGCAAACTTTGAATAACAAGCTGAATTTCCAAACGAAAAAGGAACGATCAAAAATAACTACGTCACAGCGAAAAAATATAGGGTCATCCAACCACGGAATACGTCTCCAAATTATCCCCACTTGTGGTGGATATGGAAAATTCACGATTTAAAATAGAGGACTAAATTGTTCTAAAAACCACAATAATTATTTCTCAGTCATCGATTTGTCAATAAATAGATATACAAATTTAGTTTTAATTCTATTGTTTTAATTATACTGAAGAATATTATTATTTCTCGAATTTTATATATTTTAATTTACTATATTTTCCATGTAAATTTTCAGGGTGAATTATATCATTGTAAAACCAAAATTAATTCTATTAAAGAACATTATATAATTAGAATATTATACAATTTTTCTGTATGAATTGTATACATGTAACGCAAGTATACAGCATTTTTAAGAATGGAACAACAATTTTTTCCATTTCTGTATAAAATGGTGACAATGTTTGATTATAAATAATGTAATATTTTATAAAAGTTCAGCTGGATTATTGAATAAAATAATTCCGTTAAATTTAGCATAAAGTAATCTGTGGTACATAGCTTTATTCACCCGGGACACATGTAAATATTTAGGTATTACTATTTGGATATTTTATTCCACAGTATGTAGTCTCTAACGAGCAACGTGCTCGCATTTCAAATGCAAATACGGTATAACTTTTTATCGTGCGAATATTGTGCCACGTACATTTCATGCTTAATTCTTTTCATTTTCTCACCTCCGCTGCTTTAATCTTTCTGTTTTTTAACGAATCGTGGACAGCAGAAATTGTGCAATTCTGAGCACGCGATTAAAACGTCAAGAAAAAAATGTCAGTACACACTTTTGCAGTTTATAACAGTTTATAATGATATACTTCCCAACAAATGAAATTATTTTATAGCTCTTCACTGAAGCGAACGATTACTTTTATCATTTCAAATCCATTTCTAAGCCAGAGAGGCCGAGATAAAGGATTATTATTATTTGTTATAATTTCATGCATTCGTGATAAAAATGAATTGGTTAAATAAAGGTCTCTAAAGACATTTAAAAAATTTAAGAATATTGTTAGATTACTTTTAAACGTATTGGAATTATTCAGTTTCTCTTTCACTTTTTAAATTTTCATTAATTACGTGTTCCGGAAGTAAATACATTTAAATTTTAGGAGTAAACTGATAACCCTTTAATTGCACATTTGAAATTATACAATTTTTATGCAATTTCTACTAAATTGATTTCGTCAATTTTTATTTCCCATGAAGATCCACAGTCTAGTTGTAATAAACGAGAGCAACCTGTGCAAACAATGCGAGAAATTTATTTACCGTATCGTCGAGGAGTTTTCGAGATCCAGGATTTCAACTATACCTCGAGCATTTCGCTATTTCGTCTTCTCGACATTTCTATTTTACCGCTCTCGTTTCTGCCTCTTTGATTGCTCATGTATGATCATACTTTCGCTCCTTTGCTCAAGCCGGGCCACGTCACAGGATCACGGGAAAAGGGAATACGCGAAGGGGCAGCAGCATCAAGCAAAGAAAAATGTGAAGATAGCGTAGCTTCGACCGAGCGCGCTTTTGCAGATGCAAGATTTCGTAGAAAGGAACGAGCGACGGGGAAAAAGGGGAAAAAAGGGGGGTAGGGATACGTGCTCCTTATGCTGAAATCACTGCAGAACTTGTGCGTCACGGGACTTTCAAACGTCGGAAACACAATTTCCCCGCAAAAAGTGTTAAGACTTTGAAACTGTATTTTCAGTGCCAGAAAGTAAACTTTTTACTCCTGCGCAGAGAAATTCCCTCGCTCCAGTTTTATACCCTCTGATAATGCATTCCACGTTACCTATAGTATATGCAATTTATAGAAATGAATTATTCAGTCTTGAAAACGGTCAATAAATCACAATTATTAAATTACATTTTTTCTGTAAACATCCCGGTATTTCAGAAAGACGCAATATTCTCAAAATAATTATTCATGCGATTTAATACTCATAAACTCATTGGTCAAGAATATCAATGTTTCGCAAATAGTTTGTAGACAGAATAATTTCTGTTACGTGTTTTCAAATCAATACATTTAAATTTTAGGAATACATTGTTAACTCTTACGTGTTCATAAAAAGGAACTTAAAAAGGTTTAGGTCGAAATTTAATTCCACAAAAACGTGTTTCAACGAGTGTGTACTTCTATCATTTTTAAAACGAAAATATCGAATGTTCAACAAATCAGAGTGAAAGCAAAACATTTTGCAGGATTTAAATGGATAGATCTCGAGCAAAAAACTATTAAAAAAAATATTTTTACTGTAAAGATTATAATAAAACAAAAGGTTCGTTGCCGAGTAAAATTAATCTGTCTACAATGTCTCAATACAATGTCCTGAATCAAGTATTTTTTAATAGACAAAAGATTAATCGAATAATGTTTCGCAAGACAGGCGGCCACGCCGACGATTCTGAAACGCGCAGATTCTTCGAAACTATTTAACATCAATTTAATTCGAATCAATATCAATCCCCAGGGAACTTTTCCTTTCGCGCTTCCTCTTTCCACACCTAGCACCGCGATAAACGTGTATAATTTTGCATACATTTACCGCGGCTCTCATGAATAATATACACTATCAGAAGTCTGATTACTCTGTTGCATTTCAAATCTAACACGTTGTAAAGCCTTTCACATTCCACGCATTAATATTCATGAGGGAAACATTTTTCGCCGGTGCTCCTTATTGACTCAGACCATTTGGCAATTCAAAACAATACCTAGCCGGCTCGGTCAGATTTTACGCTTCTTTCAGTTTATTCTGCCGTTCATTATTACACAATCAGCCGAGAACGTTGACTTTTCATTAATTCACCCATTCGTTTCTTCATTTTGATTATGTATCTCTGAATGCACTTTCACTAATTGAATCATTAATAAAAAAAGGGGTGATACAAGTTTACTGTTATTAAATTAAAAAATACTTAAAAATTAAAAAAGGCTCAAAAGTATTCCTCTTAATCTAATAACAATAATTTTAAGTTATTTCATATTCCTCTAGTACAATATAACGATCAGTGTCGCCAGATGAGGGGAGGGAGCAAGAATTGAGGGGAAAGGGTTACCCCCTCTCTGCGAAAGTGTGGGAGAATAGCGTCGTCGAAGAGGAAGGTAGAGTCGGGACACAAGTCGACAACAATTACCATTTCATTTACTTGTTCTTAAAACAATTTCATTTGAAAATTCAGTCGAATTTGATTCGAGAATTAATCAAATAATAGATACCATCGGAAATCAGTTTTTCGCAGAGAGAATCTATATTGTTTAATTCAGTTATTATTTCTGCTTCCTTTTATGAGGTTGTTCTACGAACAGAGTCCATTGCATGGAATATTTAATCAATGGCTTATGAACTTTTCCGAATCATATTTCATTTGTTGAGCACGTTTTGCATTATTGAATATATTAAAAAGAGAAATTCACTCATAAAATTTTAATTTATATTTACGCTTTCTGTATAAAAAGTGTATGTCATTAAAACCAGCTATTATCTGCTTGGATTTGTCAGTAATTTATACGTGAACATGTAAATTTTGTTTAGACATCGTCGCTATTAGACGTACTTATAGTTTGCCAACTTCCCTCTAAGTCGATAATAAGATACTCGAAAGGCGACATAGCTGTTGCAATCGCTAACTTAGTGTGACATGGAAGCGTAAGAAACCTTGTTATTTTACCCCGAAGACGACGAATATCATTTACACTACTTGGAGATACCAGATCCCTTGAAACACAACAGTTCATACCTATTAATTTCCGTATACCATTATCGCTAACAAGATCGTGTCTACTGTTGCGGGATCTTGATATCTTTGTGCTCAGCCGAAACTTTAAAATACTAATTTCATTTAAATAAGCCTATGACCTACTACATCTTCATGTTAAATTCGAATTAATTGAAAATTACATTACACAAACTTGTGCCGAAATAATTCTAAAACATTTAGCATACGTGCTATTGTATAACTATTTATCCCGAATAACGATAAAAGTCTAAATAATAATTTAACATTTAAATAAATACTTCGGCTTCTCTTGTTCGTAAAAAAAAAATAGATAATACAGAAATGAAAAATTCGTTTCATCAAGAATCAGATAATAATTTTAAGAATGTCCCCGCAAAATATTATGGAAATATTAACCATTTCAGTTCGAGAAAAACGCGTTTTTCGATTTTCTGTTAGCACTGTGCGATACAATAATTGATAAATCCAATTATTATACGAATTTCTAAATAAAACTTTTTGAAAAGTTTCCCGAGAAGGATCGTACTATCTATTTTTGACAAATCGATTCTTTTTTCATTTCATCGCAGGTATGCAGCCTGTTAATCGAACTTCCTGTGCTCGGAGGGAATCGATAGTAACTGGAAAGCTGAACGAGAACCGATGCAGTTTCAAGCGTTGGATGAAGTGCCGAGATCACGACCGCCTGTCACCACCACCATCACCACCGCCATCACCACCAACGCCGACAAGGTGCATCCACGTATTCTTAACTCTGTTAAACCGCAAACCACTGTCTGCAACCAGCGCCACCCTCATGCCGAATCTCAAGGAGTAAATTCATTCGCGCCGGCAATTTTCTAGTTCCTATCATTCCCCTGTTAAATTAGTAATTCCATTTCTCGTTATCCTGATAGTTCAACCGGTAAACTTAACTACATTATGCATTGATATCGGAAGTTTAATTGCACTCGCTGTTGGCTTTGGAATTTGTTAAATCGAGCCCCTTCTGACGTCTTATTCCTCAATTACCGAAACCAAACTTTTCGCCATGTTTTTTAAATAAATTCGACAGCGTTGTGTCGATCCCTAATCAATACTAAGTTTATAAAAATTTTTTAAAAATGAATCATTTTCATAAATATTTTTATTTGAAATAGATGAAATTATTATTGCTTCTTCAGGTAAAATAACAGTTTAGCTGAAATTATTCTTTTCTTCACAATTTTTAATATTAATTGAGTTACATATTGCTGATTTGCTTTTCTCAAAATTATTTTTTAACTTCAACTAAAAAGCAAACATGAAAAATATATTTGTGCATGGGACGAAAAGAGTTTCTTACATTCGAAATATATTTTTTTTATTATTATTCTATTCTATTTATACCATCCACTCTGTTAAAAAATTGCTCGTGTTGAATCCAGTTACATAGTTCGCCTCATATATTTCTACCTTAACAATTTTTAATCAGAATTCCAGAAATATTGATGAACCGATGTGACGGCGGATCGAAATGGCAATTAATAAACTGGCATCAAATACAGAGGAATGTAGAATATTAAAACCCAAGAATGTCAAATATTTCATAAGGCTGCTAATATCTGTCAGTTTTATTTTAAGACCGGTTATCAGTCAAGATACTTGAGCGTCCCGTGGTTACCACAGTAGTCAAAGAACTAATTTGTTTAAAGTGCACATTGCATATTTTTAATAAAAATTCCTGGTAAAAAAAATATCGTTTGAATATTAACGATACGCGATTGGTAAATGTTCTTTCATTCGACGATTCCAAATTGCAAATCATTGTTAGGTATATTATTCGAGTACTAAAAATAAAGAAACGAATATTGTAGATTTCTTAAATTCATATTGCATTACGTTAATCTCTTCGTCTTCTACATGTTAAGCATGTAGATGACACACCGAAAGCATCACCTATTTCGTAACCCTAATGAAAACAGGAAATGCATTGGACCCATTTTTCACCATTATTGTAATTTCTAATTGCGCTCATGAAATAAACATTCGGTGTCATTATCATCATCATTAACATCGTCGTCTGATACCGAGTGTCCCATATTATGTACACTCAACGGGTTCCATATTTGGTATATTTACATTTCGACAGGAAAACAATAATTGTGCTAAGAATATAAATTTTGTAGAAAATCTCTTTTCGACGGTCATAAACAAGCATGCTTAATGATAAATTGAAGTAACATTTTTTAACTTGTATAAACTAAAAAATTCCACTAAGATGAATCTCAAAAACTTTTTCGATAACAGCTGCATCTTTTGTCTTTAGCTAAATATTTTACGCTGTTTTTCTGTTACTAAATCTAGTTGTTGATTTATTATACAATTTTTTATATTACATGCTATTCTAGAGTTATAATTTTACCAATTTAGTTTTGTCTCATTGCAAATGCAGATAATTGTGATTGAATAAAAAATACTTACAGCCAACGATTTTATAAATCACTGATTGCAACTCTCTGACAGTTATCAGATGAAAGGAGGCCATAGAAGATAATAATTGACGATAAAATTATACGTTCTTTTAAACACGTGTTCAATCAATAAGCGAGCGCAGAGTAACCAGTGCTGAAATCTGAAATTGTATCAGCAATAGAATTTTCTGCGTCACGGTCGTCATTATGTCAGCAGCAAACATCACGGTTTTTCCGCGTAACCTAAATATCAGGATTCAACATGCCGTGAAATTTGCATAAATCCGCCGGTCGAGACCGATCAAATTAATCGCGCGTTAACAGAACACGAGTGTAAATAAATTAATAATTTTATTAAACAACTCGTGTGCCAGCATAGTTACGGTCACGCCATAAATTATGTTCGTTGGCGCGATGCCAATGATACAAATTATTGATTGTACTTGAACGCAAAATGTCGCCGGTGTCGAAAGGGAGACAGAGAGAGAGCTTTCGGCGAATCTCTCTCGCTGCTCTCTGCTTTGAAAATCGACGGCCGTGCCCGAACTGTGAATGAACGTGAAAAACAGCCGATGGTTTTCGGCCAGGTACGAATCAGGAATCTCCGATGATGGAAAACACGTTTAACTACGTTATATTAATGGTGTTTCACATCGCCGCGACATTCTCTAGCGGCCACGTGATTCGCCTGAACGGAATCGAAATTTCAGTGGTCGCGCCCACGGTTTTGCATAAATCTATCGCACATTTCGGACCCATGAGAATATAAATCACGGTTCGTTCGAATCGAAAAATATTCGATTTTTTGCTTTCGTCCTGCTCTATTCTTACCCTGTCTGCAATTTTTGCTATCGTATAATGCGGATCTTTGTGCAAAATAAAAATTTTCCTCGTCGATTACAAGACACCATTATAAAAATGTCTTTCTATTTTTAACAATTTCAACAAACCGAAAATAACATATGAACGTTCTTAAATTGATTTAATGTTTTCACTGTTTTAAATTACGTCCACCCATTTTTGTTATAAATGCATCAAATCCCCTGTATTCTTATTAGGCTACCCTCCATTACGTCGCTTGGAAAATATTTTTTGCTTTTTCCAAATATCATACAGTTTCTGTGATTTAATTTTTAATCATTTTATGAGGAATGTGATTTTACTTACTTCTGTTACCATTGGGCATAAATATTAAGTGTTAACTAATTGTATTTATTGTGAATTGTGTCAACTCAATACAACTAATTGTATTTTTATCCTTCGCTGGATTCCTAAAAATGTACTGATATTTAGCCAATTAAACTTGTGTTGACATTTTTTATTTATTTACTTATTATCGCTTTAAACCAAATGGTTTGTTTAGCAGATTACTTGTGTGATTTATTTCTGTTGCCAATGTGAACAAATGTGAAGGGTCTTAGTCGTAAGTATTTAAATTCAATAAATATAAAAAACATTTACATTAGAAAACATTGCAATATTTAGCGAATTAAAGTAATAAAGTTAAATCAATGCGCTAAATGCAAAAGTAATGAAACAGTCGCCTTCGTGGAAGTTTCTGAAATTATCTGCAGTATGATAGAGACAATTAGAAATTGCAATCGTTGGAGGGCTTGTAGTACAAAAAATCGAAATCTCTCGTCGATTCAAAAAAAAAAAAAAAAAAATAAAAGACTAATTCAGTGATAGAAAATCTGAATAGTATAAAAGGAAATACCGAATAGAATGTCATAAAAACGTGCGATTCACGGTGCGCTAGTTAATATGCACTTCACCTCGAGTATCCTACGGTATCACGATTCATCGATGACGTTCCGGCTACGATGTAAATCGAATGTCACGGAACGACATAAACGTGAACTGAAAACTTTAATAATCCGTTATGAATGTAACGATCCAAAATAGTCGTGACAGTTGAAAACGTCTGATAGCACAGTTTATCAATTGTTAGTGTTGTAAAGATCATTTCTATTGACCTGAAACGATCAGTTTCCTGAGAGACTCGACGACCACCAGAATATTAATAATAATATATTTAATCGAAGTGTAAGTTACTTTATTGTTCAGACAATCATTGCCAAATTTACAAAAAACGACTTCTTCAGGACAATAGAAAATAGTCTTTCTCTGCAAAATGTTATTGGAGCCTTCGTGTGTCTTCTTATTATTATGCAAAATAAAAAACTTGCATTAATTTCGAGCTACAGGAGCTATAGAATCATACCTAACCTGAGCGTGTATTTTTTCTTAATAATTGCATTCAGCTGGAAATAATAAAATAGTATATTTGAATGAAATGTTTCTACTGTTTCCCATTTGATTTACACAGTTTTCTTATAAATGTATAAAATCCTGGTCTTTATAAAAGAATAATTAGTTCGACCGACTAAATAATTCTCTAGTTCTGTTCCGCATTTCTAATCTTTGTTAATGCAAATGTTCTCTGGTATATTACTGTAGGTGCCATAAATACGTGAAAATCCGCATCCAGACATTACACTAATCTCAAAACGGCTTCCAGGTTAATTATGCTTGTAATCCCTACTTGTGCGCAAGTACGTTATTAACAATTTGTTTAAACCCATGATAAATATACGACTGCGAATGTATTAAAAACAAGAATATATGCAACAAAAAAATAGAATAAGATAGTTACATAATGATTGAAAAACTGTCTGTGGAATATGGAATAGTACGACGTTCGGCGAAATGGGAAAATAATAAACGACTGTGAAACCACCACAACAGTGAGATAATATATTTTTAATTAACTGCAAAAAGTGGCGATAATGAGAAATGTCAGAAACGTTCTTCGACGTCTCGAGATAACTGATCGTTTCCTCCAATCGCCGTTTAATTTCCTCCCATTTTGACTACTGAATGAACAATGACGCGCATTTTAAAAATAATTCAACAAGTTGAAGTCTCGAGGAAGAAGAAATAAAATTATGTTCACGCACACACCTATTCTCTACATTTTCCGAACGAAGATTTCATTGTGAAACGATTCTCTGAAAGCTTAATCGCAGCCATTTATCATCGTCTGCATCAAAAACCTTCTTGACAAAATTCTTTGTTTATTGACAAAAATGGGTGAGAGTAATTTAGAACTTAATGAAACCACAGAAAACAGAAGTATATTCCTATTTGGTTCCTCTGTTCTGCAACCGGTGCAAATAATTTTTGCATGAAGACCAACAATCTAGTTATCAAATTGATCTGTTTCTACGAAGATGCAACCAGAAAAAAAGCCGTCATCAATTTTTCACCGATCGTCTGATCAAATTGATTTCTTTCACTGTCCACGAAACGGTGGCAAGAAAAACGGGTTATTTCGACGTAACGTTATCGATGGTTTATTAAATTTCTCCGAGTGGAGAACAGCATTCTAGCAGATAATCAGTATAAAGTCTCCAGGCTGTAGGGAAGAGACTGTTAGAGACAGATACGAGCAACAGACGAATGCATTGAAAGATTCAATAAGCCCCTCGAATCCCACAGGAATGGATGCTACGTGTTCGATGCTTCTGAGCACAATCCAGGTAATTTTTCACGTACGACAACGGGAGTGGAACGTTGTTGCCCGTAATTTAATATAAAATCAGTTTACCTACTCCTTGCCACGTGATACAGTGCATGTCAAGCGTTCGGGGAAGCACGTACGAAGAACGTAATTCCCGTCGAATCAAGTACGATTAATTGCCTTGTACCAGCTGCGAGTGCCATTATGTCCTTCCGGAATTTCTTTCCGCGTATTTCTTCCCGCGTTTTCTTCGAATTCGGTTTCCACATCAATTTAACAATTACCATTCCTCTCCATTTTCAACCTTCAATTACAGTGCGTTACAGTGCTCAAACTATTATTGTATTCGAGTATTGTTATTAGAAGTTTAGTCGAGTATTACGACAAGTATTACAAGTTACTTTACAAGTATTATTATTAGAATATTTAGGGCCGATTCTAATAAACTATTAGAGTGCATTTGCAAGTTCAGTCAAGTATTACTCACTCAAGTATTAAATATTACTTTTCTAGTATTATTATTAGAATATTTAGGGACGATTCTAATAAACTAATAGAGTGCATTTGCAAGTTCAGTCAAGTATTAAATATTACTTTTCTAGTATTATTATTAGAATATTTAGGGCAGATTCCAATAAACTAATAGAGTACATTTGCAAATTCAATCAAGTATTAAATATTACTTCTCAAGTATTATTATTAGCATATTTATGGCCGATTCTATTAGGTCGTTCGGAAAGTAATTTCGTTCAAGTAAAGTCGTATAACTTAATTTTTTGCTAATAAAGAAACAGAAATTCTACGAGCATGGAATATTGAAGTTGCCGGAAAAATCGCAAAAGATCATCGAACAAAATGTTATAAAACTTATTAATTTTCCCTCGAGGAAACGAAACGACTTTCCGAACAACCCAATAATAAACAGGTCCATTCGCAATTGCACGAAGCTGTACCAAGCATTCGCACAACTCTTCTGTTCATATCTCGGTCCAACAATTGGACAGTCCTGTTTGATAGAATAAACAATGGCACAAAAACCAATTTCCTCGATCAAGACTCTCACTGCGAGGAAATAAAGATTTCATTGAGCTCTCTCTCTCTCTCTCTCTCTCTCGATTGAAGCTTTAATTCGCTTACACTTTACACACTTTACCTGTACCGTGAATAAATCCACCGCACACTCAACGCTCTATGTATATCAGAATGATTCAAAGCGATGGGAGTACACTGAGGGCTAATTCTTCGTCGATCCTAAGAACCAATCATCGTGTTCGTTTTCCATTTCCCCGAGCAGGAGGAAAATAAGGAGAGTAACGCGTAAAGAGTCGAGGGGGGAAAAGGAGGCAAAAATAGTGAATGGTATCGAGAAAGCTTTCCTTGGCAATTCCTTGGCTCGGTGATGTTTTCGCAAATTGTAGGTCTGCTACTGTAAATACCGGTTTTCACGGACTACTACGATTTTACGAGATACTTGGAGTCGGCTCAAGAGAAGGAGGATCCAAGACTGCGCCGCCTTTAATTCATTATAACAGCTCCGAATAAAATGCCGAGATCCCGTGTTTTATGCGACTCCAGTGAAAAGGACGTCGGTCATTGATGGAAACATTTTAAAGCGAAGTGCATCGTTCGCTGAATGCCTGTCATTATTACTCGAGGGAAGATCGTGCTCGGAGGTAAGTACGTAGACGCGATTTCGTGTTCGGCGAGTAGCTCACTCGCGGAACATGATTAAGAGGATCTACGAATGATAAATGACCGAATCTCTTTCTGTAATACGATATTTGACGAAGGTGCGCGTCGACTTATCGATGTGAAATTGTTACTTAATATGGAACTAGTTTCAGTGAACATTTGGAAAAGGTTCGTTTGAACTCGCACGGATCCGTTAACTTTGTGAACACCACAACTTCATCGCTTGCATTTGATGCTAAAGCGGAATGTAACGAGGAAAATAGTTTGTTACAGTGGAGCAACTGCTTATATTGCTCGTTTATATATTTGCTTAGATTTGATAGTAGAACGGAATTTAACGAGAAAAATAGTTTGTTACAGTGGAGCAATTTTTTTATATTGCTTGTTCGAATCTGTTGGGTTATTTATACATTCGCTTACATTTGATGATAGAACGGAATTTAACGAGAAAAATAGTTTGTTACAGTGGAGCATTTTTTTTATATTACTTGTTCGAATCTGTTGGGTTGTGATATAGTGAGGAGTTGGTATGAATGAGTTTGAACGCAGCGCACGGAGATAGTGAGGTGGGAGAGTTAGCAGCGCTGGGGTTTGATGTTGGGATCGCTGCGTGTGGACGATCAGAATCGCCATATTAATACTTGTCCCACCACTCTACCTTCCCCATTGCGACGCCATTCCCCCACACTGCCACAACCCTGTCACATGACTATTCCGGTACTGACAGAGAGAGAGAGAGAGGGTAACTTCTTCCCCTCAATTCGAGATAATTCCCCTCATCTGGCGACAGTGTACTGTGTGTGAGAGAATTGTATGTACAGAATATTGCCTTTATATATCATTTATATTTTCTAATTAATCAAGTATCACACAAATAGTGCGTTCCCCAATTGTTAATAACTTAAATACTAAAACAAATGTATCTCGTCCGTTGATTCGAACTAAGCACACGAAGTTCTTGTTTCAATGGGAATTAATGTTCAGAGTGAAAATGAATATTGAGACCTAAAAATTGTACATCTTCATTATGGATGGAACAATGTGTGTCAGCCATTAGAGAAACTAAGAAGCACTGGCCATGGAAGATTCATATTCGAAAACGAGAAAAAAATGGAAATCTTGTTCCCGCGAATGAGAGGAAAGAAGTGCTGCAGGTATAATAATTGCGGAAGTTCTTAGTTGGTGTGTATGTATACGCGGCATTTATACTTCCTCGAACCGTGGTGTTCCGCGTAATTATCGCACAGATGAATTCGCAGTATGGAATTGCGAACATTTTTGATGCTGTAATAAAATGCCGCGACCGTTATTGTTAGCCGCCGACTTCGTGAAAATTCCTTAATTACGGCTTTCTGTTTCGGCACGCGCCGTCGGCACGTTTCCATAAATTACGAAGCCCAGGATCCTCTCGTTTACATTCTTTCACGCTGCCGTCCTTTATATCACTATTACAACAGCGGCTACACCGCCTCGCGATATGACCAGCGAAACACGTTTCTTCTATTCAATTGTTTCGCGGTCACCGGGCAAGTTAATTCAACTTGAAGCGAAGTCAACTCGTGACCGATTCATGTGACTAGTGGGGACGGTGCGGATCGCAACGGACTGGGAGATTATTATCTGTATGATAACTGGGAATAGTAGAGAAAATTCTTAATCTCGTGCAGCTGGCATCAAACGTAGATTGGGATAGTCAGTGAACAAAACGTTGATAAATCTTTTTTGTTTCTAATGGTATTTTTATGAAACTGTTACCAGCCTATTTGTGACATTTCTACGGATCAAAATGAGCCCAAACACGACACAATTTGGATCGTATTTACTCGTTTAATCCACGATATGGTAAGACCTCTATTATCCGAACTGATCAGTAGAACATGAACGTTGAGACAATAGAACAGTTACAGTGCTTAATTACATCTTGAGTCATCCGTACACAATGAATCGTGTTGTATGTAGACTGGGTTAGATTGAACTGTTTACGTAATGGATAATTGAGATGTTGGTTCGGATAATTGAAGTTCTAATGAATCGTAAATTAAACAAGTCTTGTTTGAATCACAGAAATGTCACAAATATGTTGATAAACACTTCATAAGTATATCGGAACAATTCTTCATCGTACAATGGGAATTAAACTACCAATATTGTCTTGTCTAACTATGTTATATTGAACATTTCAATGTCTGGATGGAATCAAAATTTTATCAAAGTAAAATTACGACAGCTCAATCGTTGAAACATTTACCGCTATTATTAATTTGAATTAATGATTATTACTCTATTTTGGTAGCAATTTCTGCATACCACCGTGATAAAACGAAGACAAGGACGTTTACGAAAAAAGGTACATTTGCAGGCAAAACGGTATTCGGCTGGGAACGAGAGAAAATTGCACTTCAAGCAAGCAAGCAAGAAAAAGACTGGAAGCGAGAAGAAACAAAAGAAAACTGTTTTTCATTAAAAGAGAAAGAAAAATTCCTCGAATGCACACGGTGACTATGTTGAATAGATTTCCTGTGGCCATTTGCTCTCTAAATTCGCAAGACGGAATAGATGTTTGGAATGTTATGGTTGGGCTCAGGTGCGCGTTCTGGGGATGACAATGAGGGCAAAGACATTGCTTATGATGCGACACATGTAAATAGTTGTGCTCTGTCCTGTTCCGTGCGCGGCTCATTTGTGCATTCGAAAATTGCTTTTTGGATTGAAACCACAAGATTGATTTCAACATGGAAAATTAATTCCAATTTGTTTTGTAGACAATTGCTGATCTTTAATTACAACATATTTGAATGGGTATCTGGAAGGTGGGCAACGTTGTAATTTTTGGAAAAACCGTTTTTTCGTGGAAGACTTACTTTGCTTTAGACTTTATAAAAGAAAACGTAAAAAAGTCTTTCAGTTTTGAGTGTTTTTTCAATGGAAGAAGAGTCTATGTCACTTTCAGTTGATTTTTATTATTTCAATTCATGTTTGAGTTCAAAATTGAGCTCCCATAAAATTTTAAAAATCAGACACAGGCCTTTCTTCCAGACACCCATTCATTTAATAAGAATAATTTTTCATTCACGTTTAAAATAAACCATTAAATTGGGGACTCATTGGAAATCTACGCTATATGCACACTCTGTGAAAGCAGGTTTTCATAATTTCGGAAGAACATAGTTTTTTTTAAGAATCTCAGTGTAGTATCTTCGTTGTATCGACCGTATTTCATCGCGCATGCTAGTCAATCTGGCAGTCTATTTTCCCAGCTGAAACTTTAATGCAAGAAAGAACAAGATGATCGATGGTTGTTTTGTCGTAATGGACACAACCTTCGTGCAAAATATAAAACATCTTCTACACGAAAACCACAACAAAACTGTAAATAGTATCGCTACAAAAGAAAACCTCGCCTAAATATAATTTGCATGTTTCCCGTGTTCGTCATTTACCGCGATACTTACAAAATAAATATGTTCATTTGTCCGAGTGAACGTTCCGCCTAAATTCGAATTTCATTCGATGAAAATGTTTTGCACGCTTCGCTGGAATAATTTTCATTCCCGAATTTTCATGTCGGATTTCGCTGCTTTCGTCGAACGTTTTTGTCTTCGCTTTTTTTTCTTTTTCCTTTTTTTCCACTTTTTCTTTTTTCTTTTTGCCAGGGTCAGTATTATAAAAATGTATAAACGCGTTTCGTGCCGCCCGTAAATATGAAATACTTTCTCGACGTTCAAAAGGCTTCTAAAAGTTTAACGCGTTCCAGTTTCCACGGTGTTCCTGGAGAACACGCTGTGCTCAAACGGTAAAATATATCGAGGGGAACAATTTCTATGCATGAATATCTTCATCGAGACGCGTAACCCATATTTACCTGGCATGGCGGTTCGGCGTGTGCACGCAGGTAAAAGTTCCGCCTCGACGGAATAGAAGAAGAAGAAGGAGAAGGAGAGAAACGACACCGAAAATTCAACGTTTCGTCGTCGGGCGTTTCTGTAATTCACTTGTTTTCGAATTCAGACGTCGCGTCGGTGTGTTTCGTACAGGGGCGGGCTACGTGTGCCGCATAAGCCACATAATAAGAGCCGGCAGCTTCGCTTCGTTCAGATTCTAAATGAGTTTCTCGGTAGAGCTGCTAATTATATTTACTGTACACGCGGCACTGTGGCTGGTTCTTCGAAGTAAATAACGTATAGCCAGCGAGCAGCTAACCGGCAGAGAAATGTGACCGGCTAGGGAAAGTAGAACGAGACCAAACACCGACCAGAAGCTTGTCATGGTTACCATGTATCCGCCAATTATCCGACTAATTCGTACAACTTTTGAGAAACGCCGACGCTGAACTGTTGCAACGAAAACCTTCCTCACACAACTTGCCAGACACGAAACTTCTGATATTGTCAATTTTCCAGTGAAATACGCGGCCCGCGGGAATCCTGATTCCAAAAGCTCCTTCTACCTGCTTACCGTGGAACAGTACTTTGCTAACAGTAACAAAACTATATTGTTTTTAACAGGGGAAAAATTAGCCGCAATCAAAATTATTGATTTATTTACGAAACTATTGTTTCTCCGATTCAAATGAGCACAAGCCCGATACAATTTCGGATATATTTATCCGTTTAATTCACGAATCGTTGGGACTTCGATTATCCGAACCGGCATCTGAATTTCTCCGTAAAAATCAGTAAAAATTTAATCCATTATAAAACCGTAACTAGTTAATCCAATATTTTATGGTTAGTTCGGATCATCGAGTCTTTACTGTATCGCGAATTAACCCTTTCACTACCGTGGACGAGATATGTCTCGCTTCCATGATGTCGAAGGAATGTGCTATGGTTATTATAAATGAAATGCTTATTATATGTTGCTCGGTTTACAGTCAGCAAGGTATTGTCTTCTGTTTGTTAACATGCCTTGCCTGGAATGTCTTGGCAACAGCCATAGATTACAAATTATTACAGTTGTTCGGACTTATATTATAAATTATTACAATATTAATAATAAAAATACACAAGATATCTCGTCCAAAGCATCGTTCTTCAACATCGTGGAAGCGAGATATCTTGTCCATTGTAGCAGAAGGGTTAAACGGGTAAATATGATCCAAATTGTGCTGTGTTTTGGAGTCGTTTCAATATAGAAATGTCACGAATATGTTGGGAAAAAGTTTCACGAAGAAAATCATTTGTAGAAAAATTGTTTCGCCGATGCGCTGGTGTCGATGTCACGTATACTATTCTTTCCCGCGTTCCAGCGACAAGAGATCAAAGAACAGACTCCGTACACCATTCCTTCTCCCATTGTTCTGTATGTGTGTGTGTGAGAGAGAGAGAGAGCGAGAGAAAGAGAAAGAGAGAGAGAGACAGCAGTCAAAGCGTGATCTCGGACGCGTATTCTTCCGAATGTTAAATTCGAAGGCGTATGAAAAAATTTCCGACGCGCGTGGCCGTCGTCATTAGCATCAGACTATTAATTATACGCGCCGGTGTTTTACGGTGGCGTAAAACCGCGATTTTCCCACAGCGTGGGCACACGCACAGCCTTTCAAGACTTTTCGAGTTGTGATGTCGCGTGTAAGGGGTCTCTTTGTTTTCGATTCGCTCTCGACTGGGCGAAACCAAGTTTCCGCGTGCACAGGGGGCGGCCTCGTTTTCCCTCCATCGGCGTAATCAGCGTGGGTCCCAGGGATATGCACACCGCGTCGAATCCACGATGAATGGGGAAAAGTAGTCCAAGGCACGTACGACCGGTTTGGATCGCGAACTTTTAATTAGAGGCAGGAAAAAACGGCGGTGTTGGCGGAAAGTGGGCTGACCGAGTGTGTCGCGGGCAGACTACGTTACTCGGTCTTCCGCTCGCGTTTCATAGTAATCAGATGGCCTGTCGTCGATCGAGTTCCATCCCGCGACGCGCCCGCATAATTTTCAAAGAGCTTCTGCGAACGTCGATATATACACGTTTTATAAGTCGAATTACGAATTTTCTTACTGAATCGATATCGCTGCGAAACTTTGTACAGCGTGTCCTATTTCAAAGTTTCGCAACTGGTTATTTCCCAAATTATAGCGTGGAAAAAATGCCAAATCAAGATTATTCTGATTCAGGGGAGACGTCTGGTTGCGAATGTTATTTAGACCGATCTGTTTCGATCTAGCTAAGCTAAATTTTGAACGGCATCGAATGACCTTGGATGACCTTGGAACATGAAAGTGTTATAAGGTCATTGAATAAAAACATAACGCAACGTGTAACAGCAACGTAAACATTTCACATTGATTTTCCAGCAATATAAATTGGTTTAAATTTAGAAAAGTTCCTGTACGATAATTCGTAGTCCGAATAAACATGGTACCACTGGAGCAGTAAATATGAACAATTTGTCGAAAATCGAAGTGTGTCAATACTTTTTGAAGTCACACCGTACCATGCTCGCGCCATGAGTAATTGAGCTGTGGGATCAAAAGTGATTCCTGTTTGTCGTTCAACTTTCCTTCATAGATCAAATTATCCGGGGATGGGAGGCGAAAAATTGAGTTTCTTTTAACGAACTTTAATTAAAATATTTATGGCGAGCGAAACGAAGGCAAAAGTTAAGAATACTATGCAGAAACTAATTTCAAGGCAGGTTCGTTGCTCGTTGCGGACGCAATAACAACGCAAGAAAAAGAAGGGAACAAAAAAAACCGAAGAAGTTCAACCAGCATTGCACGTCGCGAAAAAAAGAGAGTGGTTTTATTACCTCCTTTTAGAGGCATTCTGACGGAAAATCGAAACGCTCATTACGGACAAATAGATACCGAGGCATTCTGCCATCACGCGTAGAAAAGTTCTCCGTTAGGGCCGGGGCGATAATTAGCAGGTAGGTCGGAAGCGCCATTTCTACGAACCATATTTCCATCGTTTCTTTTTTCGGCGAAATATTGAATGAATTCGTAAACCACGATCGATGACACAATTCAAGGAAAAAATATGGTCCGCGTCAGCGCACAATTCAATGCTTTCAACGTCGAGGCTTCATCGCGTGAACGGCCAAGGAATTCCCTCGAATAAGAAAGGGAACCTTGTAACGTTCGAAATCCGCATTATGCCTAGATGATAGATAGCATAAGAGTAATTCCATATTTCAAATGTTATCTCAAACTCTCTATAACCCAATTTTTTCTTCGTGTCAAGAAAGAAGAATGATGTACAGTGAATCCATAATGTATTTCAACGCTGAATTTCCAATACTCCACTTGAACGACAATAATTTTGTTTAAAAAAACAGAACAACAATTAATTTCATCTTTCCAACATTTCACATTTCAACAAGAAGTCATTTTAAACCTTCAAAAATATAATTTTATACGAAAAATATCTTTCAAAAAATAAATGATAAAGTGCGAAAGTAGACGCTTCAAGCTTCAAAATGTGTCCAGACTTGTTGTAAGATTCTTTTTAACAAAATTATAATTTAGTGTCCCAGTACATTTTTGAGCGACTGTATTTTTTATCATATCATGCACGAACGCTCTGGGATTTGCTCGCATATTAATTATCACTAGATGTGGTATTTATAATTCGATCGAATTTAATAAATATTTTATGCACATCATTATCGCTTCTAATAACATAATTAAAATGCGTTTAATACATATCGCGATGTATTCTCTTTAAGTAGGATATTGCGTCACAGCAACAATTAAAGTGAAACAGTGTGCTATGATTTAATTTCGAATATTTTATTCGTAGTTAATGTTGGAGTTAAAAAATAATCGAGTTAAAAGAAATCGTAGTTTATAATTTCGTTCCGTGAACAGTGACTTAACTTTCAAGAAATTAAGAACTGCTTAAGACTGTGGATTTATGCGATTAAGTAAAATCAAATTGTCTACGATACAACACAATAAAAAGTTTGTTAAGCTTCAATAAGGTTTTCCTTTTGAGTTGAACATTAATACAATGCTTGATATATCAAACGAATTTCCATTTAATTGCATTTTATGACAAATTCGATGTTTACTTCGAGTCAGAAATGCACTGATACACTTAATTTTCTAACAATTTACATTTTAAAAGTAGGATATTGATATAATCCAGGGACCTTTCATTTTATAGAAAAGTCTGCATTCTAGAAATAAATAATACTATGGATGGACGACAACAAGCCGAGAAAAGAACACTTCAAAATGTACATACATATACATATATTCATGTATTGATCTAGGATTCGCAGATGCGAGTTTCGTATTGGAATGGAAGGAAGACACATCGAGCATCTTTTACAGCTGTGAAAGCAAACTTTTGTGTTTTACATCGACGGAATTGATTTTAGAACCTATGTGGATCAAGCATGTTTCACTGCTCTCGACGCATAAAGTGAAATCATTTTATGCATAGAATTTTTCCATACGAATCTGTTTCACACGACACTAACAATAAGGGGTGTAAAAATAGTCGTAGATTGTGGATTTCTATGAAAAATTTTCTAAATAGAAGCGTGTTTACTTCTTTGAATGATTTGAAACAGTCGAAAGTAGTGTAGCAATATTTCTACCATCTCGTAACATATTCTCAGTGTTTTTTTCGTCTACTCTCTTTTGCATTGTAGTCTATACATTATCTTTTGTCGTTGACAAAATATTTCACACTGCCGTCGATGGGATTTGTTATTCAGTTGTCAAAGTATTGCACCATGTTAGGTACAGCAACCTTGTAGTCGTATCTCGTAGACGATCCGTGAGGAATGTCTGATCAGTGACGGACTATATCACTTTACTACGTAGTATAATGCAGAAAGTGCTCCGCAACGTGACCGGATTTTAGTATAAAATAGTTGTTTTTGCTGCGAACCATTGCAGATGGGAGTTCCAACGGCTATCGTCACCTCGGACTGCTGAACGGTGGACAAACAGCCATAAACCTGGGATTCTTGGACAGCTGCACGTCACGTGCAAACATAAATTTCGGTGCTCGATGCCGGGAATATCGCAGAAAAACACGGGAAACCTTTACGGGAAAAAGTATCCTCTAAAATTGTCATTGCTGCATTCCCACTACTGTCATCAACATTATAATATCGCACTGTTTATTAAAGCAATCAAACGCTCGATCTTATGCCAACGAGTTCCACAATATTAACAATTTTAAATGATGATTTAATGGTAATCTATACAAGAACAAACTGCATTTTTCTGCAAAATAATTATCGTCTGTATCAATTGCAAGGACGCATTTCATTCTTTTCTGAATCATTAAAAATATTTTTATTGTTTTATTGCTGATTTATTTACTTTTCTTTAATAAATTGAAATCGACAGTCTAGTCATGAGACCTGAAGCGATAATTAACTAAATTTAACGCAGTCGTGGTATAATGTAACATGCGTATTTCTTTTACACTTATATTTACATTAAAGTGTGATAATAATACCCTGTAGTGTAATTATTCCAAATCTCCTGACAATACCAAAATTCAATCATCTACATATTCATCAAAGACTATCGAAGTTTAGTAAATTGCTCATTGTTTGAGGATCATCAAAGTTCGGTGAACTGTATATCGTTTAGGGACTATCAAGGTTCAATACATTATACAGAGTGTTGTAACTCGATTATTAAAGCATTAAACGCCAGATACAGAGCGTTGTCTAGTAACGTCGAAGTCGAAGTGGCTGACAAATACTTTCTTCTTCAACGGTAAACATTGACTCAGATTAAATAAAATTTTGATAAATCGGCTGCGTATTAGATCATACCTATTTTATATTGATGAAACAATTTATGCAATGTTAATCGTTCTTAGAAAATGTATCAAATCAATTTCTTTCAAAGTACCACAGATTTATTAAAATGTGAGTACCTCGATTTCGCAGGCAATTCAAATCGACATCGACAGTGCAGGCAATTTTTATTTTTCATGAATGACCGTAATAATTATAAGATCAATTGTTCTTTATGCAAAAGCAAAAATTCAACTAGAATTGAATGGCACTTCTATGAAAGTACAAGCATTATCCACGACGTAGAGAGGTTGCGGACGGAATACTCACACTTTCGAGTACAGTTTCACAAATTACAAGGGAATTTAACGACAGATCTGTCGATAGATGTTCTCCAATTAAAAGCATCCGAAGAAGAAAAGAGGATTTCATGGCATACCAAGCCGGTAGTTGAATACCTTTCACGCGTATGCATTCCTGGCCAGAAGTGCTGCGCCGAATATTTGAACCGCAATCCGGAGTATTGGCACGCAAACTTTCGAATAATTAATCGCCAGCCGAAATTTCGTCTTCCCTACGCCTGTCTCGCTTAAATACTGAACCGTGATTAATCTTATTGCCGTCGGGATCGATAGGACCAGCTGAACCCTACAACAGTATTCAATCCGCTCATTTTTTATTTTATTTGATATAATTCAACCTTTAGAAAACTTCATACCACCTCGACCAAAGATTTATCGTTCTCTCCAGGTAATTATCTCAGTATAGTAATTCGGATCAAATGGAAGTGCACTCAAAGTTTAAAAAGGAAACGGAGAAAAGCTTTCTCTCTGCTCTTTTGTACGCTTCCTACGAAATTAAACTTATATCGAGTTAATTATGAAATGAGAATAACGATTCAGATCGATTCGATTGGAAATGGTACTTAACTTCGAGAAGTTTATTTTTAAGAGAACTCTGTGATTGGTCAAGTACGTGTACAATTGTGTCGAACAACTGTATGCAGAATTATTCACTCCTAACATCAGGTAACATCTTTGCAAAAGTAAATGCAGTTGTAGAAGGTTTTATCTTGAAAATTGATTGCACAAAAAAGATTTAGATAAAATGTATATATAAAATTGATTTTATAACAAGATTGTATGTAATACATAATAACTAAATTTATTATGATAAATGTTACTTTACGTAGGACTGAAGAATCATCAAAGCGATTGCACAGTCAAACAATAGCACTGTCAGAACATGTGCACCACAGCGAATACTGTAATGGCGATTTCGTGGCCACGAATATGTCACTAAATGGATTAACGTTCTGCATTCAATCTCTTAAATAAAACGTTGCCACTGTAATACGATTTGAACGTGCAGCTTAAGGGATAATAATTTTATTCTGCTTTCAACTTATATTTTAATTTTTCTTGTGTGCAAAACGGATTTCTTGCAATCTAGTTGTAAAATTCAATTTGGCCTCTATCCTTTTTCTCATTGTTGAATATCTAATGGACAAGTTTGTGAATAATCAATATTTATATTCGACAGAATTCGACAATTATTCAATTATAATGTGATTATAATATGTGAATATAATATAGTTATAAATAGAATAAAAACATTCCGCTATTTTTATGTTACGATCACAGTCGAGGCTATAGTAAGGCTACTGAATTGCTAACGAGACAAATTAATTGGCACTTCAAGCGTTTAAAACCAATTAAAGCAGCTTTTAATTGCACTTATTTGATGAGTATCTAGTGAAACGAGTAACAAGCAGTTACTGGGCAATATTAAAACGAAGAAGAAAATGGGGATTAACACTTAATTGATTTGGACTGTAGCATCTGGATCCCAGAATCTTTGGTATTTCTTAAATTAACCATTCATGTTAATAAAATGCAGTTGCAAAAAGTGTGGAAGTAAGTTAAATTGGCATTCAAGTTAATTTACTAATGTCAAATAGTTTAATTTATTTTTTTTTACGATTTTTCTATGATTAAATCAATTTTCACTTTCTTAAGTAGTATAAGCACATCATTAGTCAGACAAACACATCTCGCGATTATTGAAACTTATTGCGCGAAAACCACATAATCTTATATGATGCAATTATTCACGACTATCAACGTTAATAAACACAGTAATTGCGAAATAACGAAACATGAATTTACAAACGACGAATAAATGTATGTACAATAAAATTGCTTGTATTCGTGGTGACATAATTTGGATCACTTATTCGTTCAGTTCTCTGCGAATAATTTTAATTTTGTTATTTTAATTGTTATTTTGTCCGAATTTTTCATTTTCTCCACGCTCTGTGATCAACCTCAGTAATATAAAATTCCATCAAATCTTCATATACTGATGAAGATCACTTAACCAGTTGGTTGATCATATTAGTTTATATGTTATATATTATCAAGAACATTTATTATTCTATTAACATCTCGTTAATTCTTGTAAATTCCTTTCCTTAGCAGATGTGATCAAGGAGATTTGCAATCTTCATCTCTGTCTCGTTATACTACTAGGAGCGAACGTAATCAACACGTGAATTTGCACAAGCAACTCGAATAATTCGACCGCCGTCAGTACACGAAAATTCCGTTTATCGCGTGTCTTCATGCCGAATACCATAAAAGTTATGGATTCTTGTGCAGGGAACGTTTCTGTGGACGTTGGCATGGATCCGGTCGCCCCAATTGCGAGTTCGACGTTAATCGAACGGATAAAATGCCGCGTATGTAGGTACGTCTCGGAATGTTCGCCACGTGTGTGACATAAATTCCTGTTGCGACCGCCATATTCGGTAAAAGTGTTGTAACGAGGCGAGGGGCAGAGGAGCCGAGCAGAACGTGTGGCGGAGCGAAACGGGACGAAAGCGGGGTTTCGGCTGCATTTCCTGAGCTGGGAAATCGCTGGGCAAAATCACAGGGGTCGTGGGTTAGCTTGGATAACGAAAACTGACCTACGAAATTTGATACAGCGGGGGCCAAACCCTCCGGAACTTTAGATCCGCGGCCCCATCCCCTATTTGACCCGGGATTTCCGAGATCTCTGGCTGTTACGTGTCCGCCGTAGGTCACGCGCCACCGCCTTCAGCCGTAAGATACTTCTCGCAGTGTGTTCAGAAAGAGCAAGGACACACGAACGATAGTGTACGGATCCCTGGTAGCCCAACACCCGCATGGATCCACGGTTCCCGGCTATAAATCCCACCCCGCAGTGACAGCCTCCATTCTTGGTTTAATCTTTAAAGCTTTCGCCGCTATATATTATTCTTCTGCCCCGTATTTGCATACTTTCGACGCTTTCCGGGGCGTTGCGTTCGCATCTCGGATTCATGATTCAGCCTCAGCTTTCGGACGCATTATTTGAATTCTGGTGATTTACAGTGCCGTTTTGCGGCTTCCGATGCTTTTATCTTGTAGTATCGGCTCGCGGATTTCTCTCCACACACACCGCCGCCCCCCATCTCGTTCTTCCGTCCTTTCTCTCTCGCCAGGTTGTTGTTTCGCGGAAGGATTTCATCCGCTGACGGGGGTAGTGCTTTCTTTTTAGCACTACCACGCCTGCCAGAAAGTATTCGATCGGAGCATCTATTTCAATAATTGTTCACATATTGGATGTAGAGAATAGTTTCGTTAATAGTGGGGAAATGAGGACGACGAGAATGATTATGTTTTCGTTGCATACCCATTTATTGATCTTAGTCAAATTGCACACGAAATATTGTTTATATCGTCACAAAATTGAAGAAGGTATTTAGGTGAACCATCGTGTATGTTAATAAGTGGACTGCGGATCTTTATGCAAAATGAAAATCTTCAGCAGCGATTGTGGGAAGCAGAGGTTAAATAAAAATTCATTTCATCCCCTAACAGTTTCTCTACACCGCACAAAACAACATAATGCTATCCTGAGATTTTTAAAATTTTTCACTGTTTCTTATTTCACGTAGCCAATTTCTTCACAAATGCATAAAAATCCGCAGTCTATTAATAACTGTTATACGGCGGATGCGTTTGATCATTTCATAGCAGCCATAGCTAAATCTATCCTGGTGCAATTTTATATTTTTCGAACTTACTTTTCTGAGAGCATTGATCTATTTATTAAACGCAATGGAAATAGGTAATAATTTAAATTTGCTGCAACAATATTATAATTTAAATGAAACCAAATCCAGTCATTCAAGGATTAATCTTCTGGGTATCATCAAAGGTTTTGTTAACAAAATCTTTGCTACAAGTAGAATATACTTAGGTCTGGATTAAGACTGGGTATGGAACGTTACATTTATATCCGTCTGACGTCTGAAGTTATACTTGTGCCTTAATTAAAGCAGACTATGCATTTGGGACTCAGACTGACCACTATTTTTACCTCACTGTCCACACGAGGCGTTTATGCATTTTTAATAATCATTGAACGACAGCTGAAACCTTCTGAAGGTTACTTACAATTAGAAGAACGATATTGGCAATATTATTCAGACAAAAGCGAAAAATTCTTTGTGAATCAGTCAATTCATGAATAATATTTAAATTATTTTTCCCTGATTCCCGGATGCAGCACACATAATTCAAGAACTGATCAAATTATGATAAATGAATTGCTGCAAGAGTGTTCCTGGAACATTATCATTAGTCACTGTTGTCACAAAGGTGCAATATATGAAGATCAAAATCATTCAGAAGGGAGTGATTACCCAAACCAGCATATTTTTTACGTAATCAATAGACTGTGGATTTTTAAAGCACTGGTCATATTAAAATTTTTATTAAACATATTAAGAAAGAAAAATTTCTATTTCACTCCAGTCTGTTGCAAATCTGGTAAAAAAATTTGTATTTTGTATCGATTGCATAGATCCGCAATCTATTAATTACTGGTTCTAGAAATAAATATATTTAAATTTGAGGAGTAAACTAATAGCCCTTAAAGAAATATTTAAAATATCCTTTTTACTTATTTTACTTATTTTCAATTGAACAATTACATTTACAAATTTTTATGCTATTTCTACTAAATGGATTTCGTAATTTTTTATTTCTCACGAAGATCCGCTGTTTATTTATTATCCTATTGATATTTCGTTTGATATTTCGTTTTTTCTTTTCCAATAATTTTCAATCAAGCTCCAGCTCGCGAAAAGTTTAACCTATTTCACGACTAGAACTCGCGTCGCCTAATTTCGCGTGGGGTCGTTCATTTGAAATTGTTACTCGCAGAATCGATCGGGACATTTCGGTCCGGTGTTGCGCTAAATAATTTTCGAACGGCGCAGAGATGCCGCAAGCGGGTCCGGATCATGGTATAAGGGTAGAATAAATTCGCGGGAGCGGTTGCGGCCACACGGGTCACACGTTCGCAGCCTTCGGATCTGGGATAAGTTACAGACGCAGTGGAAAAGTCGGTTTATACAGATCACGTACGGCCTGGAATGGACGAGTAAAGTTTCGGGATTCACTTTCCATCCCCGATGGTGTAAGCCAATTTCGGCTATAACAAATACTGTAAGTTAGTTAGAGACGGCGAGCTTCAGCCCCGCGGTAAACAAAGAGCAGTTTACGCCGACACAATTTTCAGCGGACGCGGAAGGAACAGCACCACGTAGCTGGCACATTGGCTTCCTGTGTCATTTAGCGCCTCCGCAACACTATTTCGCCGCATTAACCGGCAAGAGAGGAATCGAGTTATCATTTCTTTTGTAACATCCTCGCTGACGCCTCGTGCACAACGTAATTGTGCCGCGCATTCGACCGTTTGTTCCTCTGTTGACCAGCTGGGAAAATTCACCAGAACTAGTCGAAATGGCCGAGCAATTACTGATATTATAAAAAATATTCTCGCGTCAGAAATTTTCGGAGGAACTTGTTCATCGAAGCATATATTAACGTTTTAATGCTCACTTATTATATTAGGGGGACCGAAAAATGTAATCATTTTTTTTACGTTTATTTATTTAAAAAATCTTAAATAATAATCAACACAATAATTTCCATCGTTTTCTAACACTTTTTGCCAGCGTAAAGGCAGTTGTTCGATTCCCTTTTTAAAAAAGTCCTTCGACACAAACTAACTGTAAATGAGCTGATCGAAGAAATTTTGATTACTTTTCGGTCCCCCTAATAACAGGGTGTGGCCGGATGGGTGGTACAATCGGACAAGGGGTGATTCTACATGAAAAAATAAATCGAAAAAAAATAATAACATTGAATAACCGATTTTGAAAATGCAGCAAATACGCATGTGCTATTGATGGGAGAATCGTCTTACGCGTCTGATCATAACCGACCTATTCTACTTCCTACGTATACTACAGTACGCGAATCTGATGGATCTTTAAAGTCGATTTTCTCAAAAACGAGACGTCAAACGAAATAATGTTATTTCTTTTTCTCGACTTATTTTTACATGTAGAATCATCCTCTGCCCGGTTGTACCACCTGTCCAGCCACACCCTGTATATATGAGGCTTTTCTGATATTACGAAAAAATTTACATGGTCTTAAGTATACACAAATATTCCAAAAATATTAATGAAATCTCGTATTTGCAGTTGTTGTGCTATATAGTAGCGACAATTAGTGTAACTTTCATAGAATCTCACCCTCCTTTATGGATGAAATATTAGAATTATCATACTTCGAAATCCCAAAATAGCGAAAAGATAGTTTTTAAAACGATTTCATAATTAATTCGATGGAAACCTGCCCATTCCCATACCTAATACAGAAGCGAGTTACACAATTTTGTCATAAGCTGGGTTAGAGCCAAAAAAAGTGCTGTAGAGAGAAAAGCAGAATCGTGTAAAAGGTCTACTTTCTCAGGACTCCGCTTTAATAAATGCAACGACACACCTAAAAAATGCAAATGCACTTTGCCTTACATAGACCTGCATCGTTTCACGTACGGAAATAGAGTTTTTCGAAAGAAATGTATATGGACGTGTAATAGTTAAGAAGTCATTAATAAATTCAAAAATGTTTAGTAATTCGACGTAGTTAAATAGATGCTATTAAAAGGTTACGAACGCACGTGGTGGTGCAATAAAGTGGAATTAAATTCCATGGGAAATGCAACTGTATTTAAACCACTGTAGTACTTCGGTAAAAGTTGTACGTTAAAAATATTATAGTTGATTATGAATATTTCTTGCCATTAACAGGATACGAATGTAGTCGTCCAATGAAGTTAAATTAAATTCCATGGGAAATCCTTCTGTATTTGAAACATTGTAGTAAATAGTACAGTGAAAGTTGTACTGTAAAATATCCTCAGGCCACAAAGGGTTAAAGATGATCGAGCGTTCCACCGTCATACATACATTGTAAGCCCTTCGTAAAGCTTTTCCTTATCTTTTTTATACGGTGATTGCGTACACTGTTTGTGATTGAACAATATAACACTTTTATCACCACTACAGAAGAGGTGGTCGTGAGTAAACTTTATACTCCACCCCAATAAAAAGCCACTAAAAGTATTAAGTTTCTCAGGAATTGTCGATTTCGAAAATATCATGTTCAAATTTTATTTTTTATGAAAAATGTTCTAAACTATCGAGCTCCGTAAAAAAGAGCATTCATAAACGTTCTTATACCATTCAGCTTTTATAACTTTCTCCATCTGAATTTGAAGCACTACTTGTCCTAATTGCATGATTTATTTTGCATTAAGCGTATTAGGTTTGTATTTGAGAGTAATCAATTTATATTCCATTAAATGAGTTATTCGAAGTTTGTGGAATTTTCATGGTTGTCGATTCGCCCGTGACATGTTAACTGTAACAGCACGGAGTATGGTATGTACATTGAAATTTTATGAAACTTAAAACATAGCTTCTTTACTTCTTAGTACTTTCATTGTCACTTTAGTGACACAGGGGGTAAATTAAACCTGTGATTATACTTAAAAATGAATTTTTATAGTAACGTTACTCGAGTGACGTAACTTTTTATAGGATCTGTGAAAAATGAGGATGAAATAGCAAGAACTCGAAACAATTTCGAGTATTCAGAATCAGTTTTATAAAACGCACTGCTTCGACGTATTAAAAGTTATATCAAACGGTTGGATAAAATTTTGTAGCATATCAAATTTTGTTTTATTATACATATACTGCTGATAGCTAATTATTCACATTTTTATACATGCTCCACTTTGTCTTAAATAGAATGCGGAATGACATGAATTTTTCGGTGGAATTGAATAGATTTGCGGAAAAATTATATCCACATAGTATTAAAGAAATCGATGGGTCAGGCAACTCTATAGCTTTCCAGAACGAAATTTTCGGCTCTGATGTAAGTCGACTGCTGATCTTTATGTAAATTCCTATTTTCATAACGCTTGCAACTTTAAACGAGTTTTTCCCGAAACCACATTTTTGTGATTGGCTGACATGATATCGCAAAAACCAATCTTCCGATATACTTGAAACTTCCCGAATGTATTCAGCACACATACCTTTATCGCTCAAACAAGAACCAAATTGATATTCACAAAATTCGAATTTTTTTCGACTGAAACAACAGACTTTACCAGATTTTATGTTTTTTGTTCTAGTACTCCAATAAGCTGTATCTAATTTATTAAACGAATCAGTTAATAGGGTTTTGGGATTAGTCAAGTTTTTAAAATGAATTTAGTCGAACAATAATAACATTAAATTATTTTTTACTTTACGTTGCAAAATCATGACAACGTAGTAAAAAACAAGAGTATGCTTCATACAATATACATTATAACATGCCTGGGCAACTTATGGCTCGCGAGCTACGACTCCTCTTACTACCCCTCGATCCTCCTCGCCTAAATCCTGCGAATTTAGAAGGAGAGGGGGGATTAGGAGTCGCAGTCACGCGAGACAAAGCACGGTAGGCGCTGATATGAAATAGTTGATAGTGGGGGAATCGGTACACTTAGTGTTCCTGATTTCTCAACATTTTTCATTTCTCGGGGAATTTTTAATAAAATAAAAAAGTATTGAAAAACTTATGATATTTGGGATATCGTTTATAATATTTACCGAAAGTGCAAAAAACTTTAACTCAATTCTCACGCGATCGATTAGTATAACATGCAATTTGAGTTAACTAAAAATTCATTCCCGAAAATATGTTATGAAGTAAATGAGATTGATAAGAATTTTCCTTGATTTAAATTTCTTGAGAAATGAGAAATAACCAATTATAAAATTTCTCGAGAAGGAACATTAGGTTCACTAGTGGTGGGGGTCGCGAAGCGATAGCGGCTAAGATGTTGCCCAGGCCTGAATTCTATCATACATACTGCACCGATTGTTAAGTGCAATTTCTATCGGAGAAACAAATGTAATCCGCAATCTTCCAAGAGAGATTACTTATCGAAGGTTCGAAAAATTCAAGAATCGAGTTTCCATACGGCAAGTCGCCAATTTCCACGGGGAAAGTTATAGTCCGCGCGCGTATCCGCAATTCCGGTCGCTTTAAACGAAACGAGTATCGACCTGGTCTCGTTACCGATGCCGGCCAAAAATGCCGTAAGCACACGGAAAATTAGATATCACCCGGCACAGACAGCTAATTCGACGTATGGCACGGCCCGAAACTTTTTGTGCTACGTGACGAGGCATTGCAAGTATTCGCAAGCCGAGCCGCAAATGCAGTTCAGCGTCGCCGGTGTTGCCGGTACACGTTGCGCATTTCCTAGTCGAACAAATCCACTTTGCAGCCTCCTTTCTGTGCTACGGCTGTTGGGGATCCTGCATCCGTGAGTATCCGCCATGGAAATGAGAAACCGATACCCAAGACCGGGCGTAGTCTCCTCGCGACTCTTCCACCGACTTTTCTACCGTCCCCCGCCATTAACCGGATTCCTTTCATGTGAAATTGAATTTTATTTCGTGGCACTCGTGTCTACCCAACGACGAGCCATAATTCTTTTGACGCGACCGCGAGCGGCCCCCCACCCTCGAAACGGCTGTTTCAAGGGGCAATTCCGGTTTCGAGTGCCCTTTTACCAATTTTCAGGAATATTTCGAAAACAAAGAAAAATTACATATTTTGGTTATTTAGAAACCAGTGACATTTTGAAGTCGAGTTACCCATTTCTTGAGAATTCTCGGCCTTCAGCGAAAAATAATTGACGAATTTTGCAAAACTTTAATGCGTTGAAGATTCTCTCAAAATTTCAAGTCAATTTCAGGTCAACTAGAACTTAAGATATCGTGGCAATCGTTTCAGTACATGATTTTATTTTAAGGAAAACACAGATTTTCACAAAATATAATAATATTTAGTTGCACATATGGTACTAAAATGGATATACAGTAATAAAAAAAAACACTACGAGATATCTTGTAGCCAGCAGCTTTGGTACAGATGCTTCGCTTGCTACGAGATATCTCGTAATTGGCAACGAATGTGTTTAACTATTGATACATCGCGACGCAAAAAATTGATTTTTTGAAAATGAAAAACCGGAATACCTCCTTACACTGTTGAAGACAGGGAGAGGTCCATCGTTCTCTTTCAAGTAGAGATTCTTGTGCGGTCGCGAGCCAGCTTTTCGGAAAAGGCTAAAACCCTCTGATGTTTGAAAGTTTAGAGTACCGTCTTTTAAACATCGCCTTTTTGCTTAGAATTTGAGTTGTGGTTGTTTGGGCTACATTTGTTGAAAGGTCTCTTCGGTTTCTGATTACGTGCATTCACATATTTCAGGTTTTCTGTACTATACAGAATGACCGATTTTAATATGCTTACTGCTATAGTGTTTCTGCAGATTTTATGCACCTATAGCAGAAATAAATTACCTTAAAAAATAAAAGCAATATAAATCACAAAACTTAAAAAAAGTCTAATAGAAAATTATACGAAACGTAACAATATAAATTTGTTCACTTTTGAGTAACACTATGAAAGAGTTTCAACAACCAACCAGCACCGAAATATTTTAATAAATTCAACAGGACTAATAACAATACCATATTCATCGCTTACTCAATGGAATGAATCCATGCGCAACTTCTAGCACAAATTACACGAAAGTAAATTCCACATGTACGTACTTCTACCGAATTTCATTCACCTGAGCAGCTGAATCGCGCCCGAAACGTAATTCGACATTTAAAATAACGCCATACAAAGCCGCACACAAAGAAAATCCAATCTGAATTTATACGAAAGTAATAAACAGAAATATTGTAAGTACGTCCGTGAAATCGATTCGTGAAATCGTTTTTAGAAGCATAATCACACGATGCACACCCTCCCTCCTTCCCTGGCCGTCTCTCTTGCGGATGGAGAGCGCGTTGCCTTCGAATATAATATTTCCTTTGAATCCGCGATAGTTTAAGCAACGGAAAGGTTTCCCCAATGCTTGCAAATTGAATTTCAACGGTAGCAGGGGCCGGTTCTGTTCTATTTCTATTTCAACAACTTCAAAGCCATCTCGGTACTCACTCGTGGCCCCGCCGTTACCTTGATTTCGTTCTTTCGCGTCAAAAGGATCACAGACAGACCCTGTCCCTGCGTCAAAGAATTCATTCTTCGCCGGCAACACACGCATAATCGGCCGAGTCTGATCTTTTTCCTCATAGGTACCTGAACGCTGCCGATTCTTCGCTGAATGTAAAGAATAATTTATTCAGGATTATTTAACTATAATCACTCTACACATAATAAATGGATTTCGCGACAGACGAAATTCCGTTCGCATGAAGACTTGTCTCCCCACCCTTCCGACCCGGTCACGTGACGCGTTTCGTCACTGTCGTGCATATGTCTCAATGTCACCTGATTAATCCGATACTGACAGAGCGAGGGTAACTGTTTCACCTCGATTCGAGTCAATGCTGATACAAACAATTTTTCGGAATAAATGGTAACCTGATGGGGCAATATCTGGTGAAAATGGCGATCGTGGTCGTACACCACATCAAAACAGTTCCAACGTTTCCTTGACTGGTTTTGTGAAGCGTGGTCTAGTCATACTGAAAAATAAGTTTGTCGCGCATATCCTGGACATTCTTCTTTCAATACCCGACTTAAATTGACTAATTGTTCCCCAATAGCGGTGATAGTTTCCGACAATTTCAGTCTCTGACATGGATCGCCTTTAGGTTCGTTTGTAGCACTGTCAATACTACTAGTTCCGACGTCTACGAGTACTGTGCAGAAACTTTTTGTTCGGGTGCCTAATAAAAAAAAAAGAAAAAAGATTTCGATCCGGGCACGCGTAACTACACGAAATTTCGAAATTCAACCGGAAAGACGGATTTCACGATCCTATTCATTTCTCCGCGTGCTCAATCACGTTTGAAGACATTTCTGGATTTGGTTCATCTTTGAGGATCACGGGATCTTGCACAGCTTCAGAACCTGCGACGGAGATTTTCCTTGACGTCAAAGCATCCGGACCTACAATTGAAATTCTACCGAATTCTCTATTATCTCTCTCTCTCTCTTCTCTCCTGTTTTCTCGTTTTTTCTATTTTCCCCAGGTGTTTCTGCGAGAACAACGCAGGAAAAGCCTTGTCCCGCAGGTTCTATAGAGAGGTTTAAAGGCGAGATCATTTTTTTTCCCTGGAACAATCGTGATCCCATGGCGAGAAAGCTTTCTGCCACTCGCTTTTCCACCTTTGATGCAGGTGAATCGAGAGGACCATTGCGTGAAACGCCGACAAACTTAAAGCTACTGCCACACTGAAGCAACATTCAGAGATCTTTTGTCGATTCTTGTTGACTTCTTCTTCTCCTTTCATTCGGTCAAAGACTTTCTCGAGGTACACGTAACATCAACTGAAAGTTTCTCATTGTTGCTTCAGTGTGGACGTAGCTTTACATGCTCGCTTGCCCCTTCTTCGAGCTGAACGTCTACGGAATGTCTGGAAATTTTTTAATCTATTTGTCTTTGCAACAACATGGATTTGTTCATCCAATGTCTTCCTCAATTACGAAGTTTATAAATATGTACACTGTAAGTTGCGTTGCATTTTGTAATTTATGCCCGTGCAGAATCGTACACCCGTATCTTTTTCTTTTCCTCGTTGTTTTTCATTCTGCGCCGCCTTGTCTTGAAACAATAATTAATGTTCCAGCGATTGTATTTTCAGCTAACTACAAGCTTTATATTCGCGCACAATAAGTGACAATAATATTATTCATCGATCAATTAGCGAGACAATTTCTAGCTGCATGAAATCTCACGTTTCATATGCACGAACATCATATTTCATGTCTTCATTTTTTCTCTGTCCTTATTACTTGCAGCATTGGTGCTTTATAGGATTTCGATACCTCGCGAGTCTTGTAACGTTCCGTTCAGAAATGCGGTTTCAATATACCGGAATATGTAAATAAAAATGGCATTTCCTTCTTGTCTTACTCTGCGTACCGCGAGACGTGGAAATTACGTGGAATATTTTGTGTTTTATAAAACCTATATCCCCTACTCCTGTACGCGAAATCCTGCAGAGGAAAGTGGACCGTTCCTCCATTCTAAAATGCTTTCGAACCGTCTAACTGAGGTCGTGATATTTTTCAAAAGCTTTCGAGCGTTATTATGAGCGTTCCGAAAATAAATGGTACCGAACATTAGTATGAAATATTCCCTCGGTGTTCGTATAAGTGAATGGATACATAAAAGAACGCGAGGGCTGACTCTTGATTAATTCTCACAGATTCTTCTTTTGCAGCATAATGATTATCGGTCGATTTTTCTTTGTTCAACGCTCGTTTTTTATACGCTTATTATTAGACTGCGGACATTGTGCATTTATGGCAAGATAGCGAGACACGAAAGAGGAAAAACATTAAATGAACTTTAAAAATTATTATTTTCAACCTACCATTATTATATCATTAATATATCTTTTAAAATATCATGTTAGTCAAAGATACTGGAAGAATACTTTTCTCTAACCTAAACAGAATACCTTAGTGCAAAGGCTGATAGGTCCTTTCTTTTTTAGAAAAATTATACTCAATGACTATTTGCCGAAATTTACATAACAAAAGAGCCTTATACATTAAATTATATAGGGTGAACTAAATTATTCTGCACTATACCCTCGCACAGATGATAAAAAACCTAAAAAGAAATTGAACAATTTTCGAAATTTGGACTCACTCGATTATTGCACCAAGAAATCTAATCCTCTGCCCAGTAATACAACCAAAACCTGCATCGATCGACGTCCAAAAAATTCGCGAGCGACAAAGAAAAATGAAAAAAAAACTGAAATACATTATCCTTCGTGATTCTTAATGGCATGAAGGGAGAGAGCCGGGAATGGGAAGTTGGTTGCGAACAGAGACGTTTACTTTATGAGACATTCGGCTAATGCTCAGACAGTCGAAAGATCCGGCAAGATTGCACGAGGGCCGAATAGACCGGCCCGGGTAACTCGAACGAAGTTCCAAGAAAGACTGGATAACGTAACTACTCTTTTCACGGACCGTTGCGTTCGTCGGTCTAATTGTATTAACCAGCTTCTAGCGTGATTATCTTTCGCGTAGCTCGCATAAGAATGCCAGCCGCAATCGGCCCGCGAAGCTACATTCATCTTAGGAGCGAGCTCGCTGCCAGATAAGACTGCCGCAGCCCTAAGGGAACATTTTGAAGTATGCAGGCATCGATGATAACGGTATAAGTTTCTCTTACTTGGGGGGAGGGGGCTATTCGCATGTCGGTAAGCATACACTATCGCACACACAGATAGAGAGAGAGAGAGATATATATAAGATAGTCGTCGGTGTCTGCCAGCAAGCTTTGGAACTTGGCTAATCTCGAGACTAATGACTCCACGCCGAGGAGAGAAACTTGTTTCCTCGTCAGCGAGGATGTACCTGATGGGTTTGTCACGATTAGAACACCTTCAATTCTGTCATTTTTACACGTCATTCGTTAACTCCGTGAATTTCAATTACTAGGCAAATATAAGTCACACGAATCAAGTTACTGTTCATATTTTCAATTTGGAATAGACAAACGCAATGATAATGTTCGTCAGATATGTGTAGAGAAAATATTAATATTAAAGCTTTTTCATAACGGGAAACTTGACCCCTTGCCTTACAATATCGTGTCAAACATGTGATGATGATTTAAGTCTAATAAATATGTGTATTATTAATTTCCTTTAAACCGAAATAAAATTCCACTTTGGTTTAGTTAACGTACAGCTATTGGAGAATATAAGATACATTATAGGGCAAGGCGTTAAACTTTGATGAACTTTAAAGGATTCACCAACCCCCACGTATTGAAAACATTTTTGTGGCAACGTCCATTGTCACTGATAAAAAAAGAACGAACGAGCAGAAGGAAGGGACTATTTAGAAAATTACAATATTCAGAAACGAAAATAACGGCATACAAATGAAAGTATTTTGCAAATCGAACAGAATACATTGCTGTTCGTATTGGAATCGTCAATTATTTAAAATATGAATATTATAATGAAACTCGAAACATTAATCGCATTGATCGATAGCCTCCTTTATAATTCACAGTGTGACAAAAATAATTGGACCGATGTAAAAGTTAAAAATTGTACAGTATATCAAGTAAATGCTTTTTTTTTAATCATTACATTAGTTTTATATTCATTGACGGAAAGTTGAAAATTATCTGTCGTTAGAAAACCGTGACGTTATTTTATGGGTTAACTGTACCTTATACGATAGGTCGAAATGGGATGAATAAATAAATAAATAAATAAACTGCTGTTATTTCACGGTGTGTTTTGATCGACACCGACTTGACTGTCGTGGCGAATAGAGTTTCACACTCCAATGAGCCAGCACGTGCGCAATTTGCTCGTCGAGTGAAAGGGAGGTCGCGAACGGGGTTGAAGATGGTGTCAACTACTGAATAGCAATGCTGTTTGTTTAAATTGAATCGCGATGGCAGCAGGCCGAGGAAAGATCATCGGTTTCTCTGCAGGCATGGCAATATCGCGAATTTTCATGGCGCATGCGTGTGCCGGCATAGAAATGGCGCGCACCGCTCTTAAATAACGTGCAACGAGCACGGGTAAATATGCCCTGCGCATTGTTTCGCTGCGTCTGTTTCGCCGTTTATCGTTCCCCGTGTCCAACAGCGGCTCTCTTTTTTGCAGCATCCCTTTGTTCTTCCTTCTGCCTCGTGACCTTTTTCCATAGGACTATTACAATTGCGACCGGGATTCAACCTCTGATTTTTCTCATAGCCGAACGAGCTCAAAGAAAGACACACTGTACACCATGGGACCGGGCACTACGCGGCGAAATTATGTTCCCAACCGTTCCCATCTGTCAACCCTTTAACTGACCGAATCACGCTTCATAATCTACTTTTACCCACACCCGGAACCTTGGAAAAGCCATTTCTCTCACTTCTTCTATACGTTTCGATGAAAGTATTATTTATTAATAGTAGAGTATAGTAGAGGTACTTAAAAATTTTTCAGAATCTTCCGTTCCTCCGTTGGGTCCACAGTACACTATTTTTTATTCCTGAATGTGCCTGTCTTCCGAAGTCTGTTTTCGAAGTAGAAGACACCTCACGTCTACACGATCAGTGAACACTATGCAATACACTTTCCGAAATCGGCGAAGGAGAAGTTACTCCGACAACGATCAAAATAGTTCTGCGATCTTAATGCAATTTCCCCGCGAAAACTCTGCTACCCCAGCATACAATGTATTCGATGAAGGCTGTTCGATTGAAACAAAAGAAATCGTTTCCAAGGAGATATTGATATTTCGAGAATCATCTGTGTTCCGTCGTGTGTACCGCTTCTATACATATATTATTGCTGCGGGCACAATGGCCCGAGCACTGGCGATATATCTGAAAAGGACGTTCTAGCAGGCAAAACAACGCACACGGATCGGCTCCGAATTGGCCGATTATTTTACAACCGCCGCGCTCGGACAACTTGAACCCCGACAGATGAACAACACGCACGATAAAGCGGCCGAAGCAACGGGCGGACATACGCTTATAAATCACGCCATTGACAATCGAAGACAATACGAAAAGGCATTTCTTTCACAACGTCCCACTCCTCAACCCAAAAATCTTCCGACACACCTGCGTTCAATTAACAAACGTCACATTTCCCCACATTTTAAAATTTTTTCTTCATCTAAATCCACCCTAACCGTTCACGAAAAAACTGAAGTGACGATCGTATAAATGTTTGGATCGTGGTCGGAGAAAAAGTTCCTCTATTAAGATGCATTCGCGTGAATGGTCCTGTGTCCTCAATATGTGCCCTGTGGATCCGACGGAGGAACAGAAGATTCTGAAAAATTTTTAAGTACCTATACTTTACATTAACATTTTGCAATGTAGGATTAATATTCTTACGTATGTATAACAATGGAAATAAAATTTTCTTTTATATTTTGAAACAAATGTCCCTTTAACACTAAAACTACAGACCTCTAAAAATGGCTAGCATGCGTTGTCTTGTAAAAATGACGTCATAGAATTTATATAGATTTTCTGTGATTTTTATTATATTGTGGGAGGTACTATGTTCAAGTAAAGATAATTTCAAGATCTTGACTATATCTGTTTATTGACGGAGCTACTGCTTAACTGAGAGCTAGGAAGAGACTACTCGTCTCCTTAACGTACAAAGAAAAATGAAAACATAATTTGACTCCCCACCCTCGTGCACGTTTCCCAAGAAGGGGAAAATTCACGAGGGTAACGGGGCACGAATTGTCCTTGTAACGAAATTTCTACGAGGCCCCAACACCCTCAATGCACCATGTGCAACATCAGGTAGCGGGTCCTAAGCGTCTTCGCGGGATTCCCGTACCGACAACTTGGGCCTTTTAGAAACTCGATGTTTTATGACTCTTCGCGCGGCTATTGAGACTGTCGTTAATAAAAATCCTAATAGCAACCCTAGCAGATGTCTTAATTACCCTGCAGGACAGTTTCCTCAAAAATAACCTCTATTGTAGCACGAGTCCTAAAACTTCTCCAGCATTTGCACAGCAAATGTTACCTTTACTGTAGGCAGCTGGTCGCTACAATATTATCTGCTTGGATACAAAAATGTTTATAATCATTTCCGGCGAAAGCATCATTATAATTTCGATAATTGTAAAATAAAAAACCAGAAACCGGTCAGTTGACCGGCGGTGGTAGTTTAGTGTTAAATTTCGTTTGTCAGGTCGACTGAAGTTGTAGGCTTTTGTCTATACGTATAACTCCACATAATCAAATTTTGCAAAAACTTTGACACCCTGTACACTTTATTAAGTTGATCCAAAAATATTCTGACTTTAAAATATGCTTCATTTATACGTTTTTCAAGTATCCAGCAAAAATGACTGCTAAAATCACATCCATAGAGGACCACTGTAACCTAACTATTCATTTTTCCATTACGTATGATGATTCACGCACCACTGTCTTCGTTTGAATAAAAAATATTCTTACTTTGAAATATGTATCGTTTGAACGTTTCTCAAGTATCCAGCAAAATTATGGTTGAAAAGAACGATACCATAATTCAGTCTTCACAGAATTATGCTAAAATGGCAGCCATAGAGGATCACTATAACGATACTAGAGAGCTATTTCATACGAAATTTATAGAGAGATTTAATTTTACCTTCGAATAAAGAATTTTTCATTTCGATGTCGGGAAAGATTATCTACATCGCTCGTAAATTGATTTGAAGAATTTAAAAGAAGTACCGACGATGGTACACGCATTAAACGCCCATTGTAAGCATCGGAAATACTCTAATACGGCAGCTCCCTCGAAATCAGAGTCACAAGAAAAGAATTCTTGTCTCTACTTCTGTTCATGCATCTCTCCTAGCTAAACCCATCGGTAGAACTTGCCCGTGACCCGATTTGCGTCGAGAAGCGAGGAGCATTCTGCGCGTGATCACCGCCGCAAATTCCCGTTCGCGAAATACTCCGGAAACTGACTCGTGTCATTAAATGCGAAACAATTTGCGAGGCTCGGTCGGACAATATATTAATCCGTTAACCGGGGACGACGGGTACAATTGTCACTTGTGTTCGCATTTATTCACATTATCTAGTCTTTCTATTATTCTGACATCGATTAGGTTGCTGCAGAAGTTCTGCCGCTCGTTTCATGCGATAGTCTATCGTGTAAACAATCGACTGTCGGTGGACATGCATATAATTTTGAACATTTATCACAATGAAACAACACTCCTTCGTCAATCTTTCAATCATCGTCACGATTGTACTATTTTTGTTCATTACTTTTGTTTAGATTAATATTTACTTATCTTTATGTTTTACGACTACTATAATTTACTTTCAAGGTCATCTGAAGTTCATTTTATTATAAATAATTGTAATTTAAATAACATGTGCCGTGTTTTTTTTTATTGTTTGAACAAAATCGTTAAAAGTGATGTGTCTCTAACATACGTGCAAACATATATCATAGTCAATGGCGATTTAGCTTGTCGTTTTGTTTGTTTCGGACGATTTTATTCGATGGTAGTACTATTTACTCCTGTATGTTCGAAATATTGAACGTAACAGCGGAGTGGTGTTATGCGAATGTAAATGACTGTGAAGTGAAATGGATACGGGAAACGCGTTCTTGATAGTGATTAACTCTTATGTCAATAACCGGCCGTTCAGTTTCAACGCGCGCTTTAAATTTGGTTTATGTTACTCTTAAAAAGTTGTTAGACCACTTTCGATTCACGTCCGTTCAAAATCAGTTTCACAGAATTTCACGATGTATTATATAAATATAAAAATGCATGTCGATCGTTGAAGATACGAAGAGAGGAATTTTATTAAACGTTATACGATTAATTATTAATTAGGTTATTTTAGTGAACAATTTCATACTTTCATTGTCTTGTTAAACTGCCTAGGAATATGATCAGTTACTCAGCAATAATAAATTTGAAGGTTCCCGTAATTATTTCTAACACATTTGTAATATTATATTCGTTCGATACAATTAGCAGTACTAATTTAACTAATCTGCTTCAAAAATCAAATTTAGAAAAGTTAATTATTTTCTTCATGAATTAAAGATTTAATTATAAAGAAGTGCAAATCAATTTTTATTAGGAAAAATAACTTACTTATTGGAGATGGAATTTAAATTTCACAGGTTTTTATGGTTGTAGATTATTGAAATTTTTAATAATAATGGACGGTAACTATTTCTGTTGAGAATTCTTATCGTATCTTAAACAAGTATTACGTTCATTGCCAATACCTAAATTAATGGTACCCAATGGAACTTGGACCGTACTTTTTAAGCTATAATCTATTAAGTAGATAAACTTCGAAGCTGCTTCGTTTTTCGATAGTTTAGAGAACTAATGGAGGAACATTAGAACTAACTGAAAACTCGATTCTGGTTCCCGACAGTGATCGATACTGAAGCGTCCCGAATATCGCAATTCTTCTTTTTGAATTTCGCGGGTCGTAAATCCGGTTCGCGCGTTCGCGACGATATCGGGGGCTATGACGTAACTGGGTCGTTACGCCTATTTGAAGAAATGAATAAGTTCGACACTTAATGGAAAAACTTTAAAAACATATATTTAACAATAGTTAGTAAAAACGGTACAAAGCGTTATAAAGGTGTGGTTTTCGTGATTTTGTATTTTGAACTGATCGTCCTGGTTCTGTCACGTATTACGTCGGTTCTGGTCTTGTCCTGATTGGTCAGTATAGGAAACGTTGCGTGAATTCTCATTGGTCTTTTAAATGTTTGTTTTAGCGGTCGGAGTGGGAGTCTGTTGCAGTCTTATTGTGTTTTCGTCTGTCATAGTTGCGTGCAAATGAATCGTAAATTAGTTCGTCGCCAGATTGTCCTGTCCAAGATTCTTAAACCTAATCTGAAGCGGTGTCCGGTGACATCCAAACAGTCCTAGGACCGTCGCCGTCGAGTGGCTGTCCCTACTCTCACGTTCGGTCTTATTTATGACCGAACAGATACGATTCATTTAAAACGTCTGGAATGATTCTACAATGCACTATGCTTTGTACACGGGACAGAAACATTGCTAATTTTTTGCCAACACAAGCAACTGATTTTATATATTACTTTTATTAAATTATATTCAAATGAAATTTTTCGTCATACGCGAGAGTTTGAGTTTTTTTTGTCTTCAAAATCTATGAACATTATTATTTAAACGATATGTAATGGAAAAGTTATTTTTAATATTAATATTAAGTCATGTAAAACTTCTTAAAAAATACATTTGTATCAAAGATACTTAGAAATTTTATGTTCTAGTTTTCCAAGATTTTTAAACATAAGCAAAGTTTGTTTTTCTCATGAAAAACTATATATGATCATTTTTGTTTGTTTCATTCTCCTATTATTTTATAATTGAAATATTTTATTATAATCATGACGATTTAACACAAAATATGTAGAACAACAAACCTAATAGAGTTGGGTGCATATTTAAAGTATAGGTAATATGTTAATAGAATCCAAAACTAATTTATTTAATCGCGAGTCTGTTTCTAGATGCTCGCACAAACAATTTGCGTTAAGCAGATGATTGGTTTAACTGTTCGGTATAATTGTGTTTTGTAACATGTAAAATATAACAGTATTCCTGTCACGTTATACGAATTCGTTAAATAGGATTGCAAACCTTTCATTGACATCCGCCGTTGATAAAAGCAATTGCTAGAGAAAATTTAATTGAAATGTACAACCCTTTAATTTTTCATAATGAAACTCCATATTACTAAATATTTTTTTCAATATTGTTTGCACTTAGATTTTATACGTATACATATACGATAGCGAGTTTATCATTTTAACAAAAAGGCAATAGAAAAGTAAGTTTACACTTACTGATACTTTTCAACGCTTATTGATAAACACATAATTCACTAGAACCGTAAAATGACTGTTCCTAAACCATGCAATAATTAAACAAAAATTATTACTAACTACCATAATTTCGTTGTATATCGAATAATTGTCACTTTACGAATATGTTTATTCGTTTCCTGAAATTATAAGACACAGTAACTCGCAGATTGCGTGATTTCAATATATTTTTATCAATTTTTACACCGAGTAGTTTGAAGAATTTAAAGACTTTAAATTTCACAAATACTAACACATTTTTGAAAATACCTATATAATATAGGTATAATATAATACCTATATAATAAGTAAATTATTTTTAGAAGCTCCAGAGAGAAATACTAACTTTATAAACATTACATTGAAAATTATTAGTTACTAATATTAATCACATATGTATAAAGCATTTTTTTCAAATCTTTACAATTTGTTAGAGTGCAATAAGATTCACCGTTCACAAAAATCAAACAACGGCTAAAATTCTATTCTCCAAATAATGCAATTACTGGTTCTAGTGTTCCAAAATTTAAGGTAAATAAAATATTGAGCATATCGTGAGTCGATATTCGAACAATTCTGCGAGTCACTCTACATGCAAGAAAGCAGTCAACTGCTTCCCTAATGTAATAAACAACAAAAATAGGATACTGAATAAACAGCGAAAAGAAAGGCAAAAGGCATGCAAATATCAATCTCAAAATATGTAACTACTGAAAATAAAATCAGCAGAAAGGACGTTCTGTCTATTGGCACTCACTTAACTCGCACTTGAATTAATTCGAGTACATATGTACACGTATGTCTCATCTGTACAGTGTGCGGTGTGCGTGTTACGTAGAGAGAAAGTCTTTTATGCGTTCTTTAGAGAGAAAGAGTGGAAGTTGGTGGTCTGAACTTACAACGTCGATTATTTGCATTAGTGTAAGGCCGAAACTCAACTGGAGGGGGTCAGACTCATTGCCCACAGGTCGCTCCAGCACGTTGTACTTTTCCAGCAGGTCGTTTAGCAGCCGTTTCTCGTGTAAACCGCCATTTACCAGCCCTAACCAATTACCATTCTTGAGTCATTATTGTACAACCACTTGCAGCCACTCTAAACCACGACCATCGTTACCGAGTTTCCCTTCTTCCGCGGTCCACGCTTCAACAATTTACGCTTCTTCAACTTTCACGCTCCCGGCTAATCCGATACCATCGATTCGAACGAAATCACTGCGTTTCTTTCGTGCAATCCAATTATGTTTTGCAAAACCGGTAACTTCGATTTTTACAGTGTTGAATACGTGAAACATGGGAACGTTGGCGTGGTTCAAAGTGTATATGTTTGAGACTGTGAGGCCTCGTTTCAAGGACATGTATAGAGTACCATTGGGATGAATTTAGGTGCTCTTATATGTATAGCGATGGAAATAACGTCTCGATGTATGTGAAATATTCGGGACCGAAATTTAGTCTTATGTAACAAACGAGTGCTAATTAAGAGTAATTTTAATTAAGAGTAATTTTAGAGTCAATTTAACAAACAAATATGTTCTGAATTAGGTCGTATTTGGTCTCATTTTAATCAGAAAAATGTCACAAACCTGTTGATAAGTGTTTCATGGAAAAGTAATTAATAGCAGGAAAGTGTTCGCATTCGACTAGTATTATTGTTTCACTAGTAGATCTACTTCTGCATCATGCTACACTCCTCGGCAGTCGAGCTTCTGGGCTCCCTGAAGCGATAAATAAAATAGTAAATAAATTATTCGTAAATATCGTGCACATCTCTTTTACATATCCAGACGTTACTGTGAAAATTAGTAGTTTAACCCTGGTACACTTCTTGTGTTAGTAACGAGATTAAGTTATTTACTGATCGTTTGTATTAAATCGAATCGGATCAACATTGATCTCAAAGAGGTAGGTTCGAACGCATACAAAAGAAAATTGATGAGCATTCGAATGAATCCAACAATGGCTGCTATGAAATCATTAAAAGCGTCCGCCATCTAAGGATTAATCGCGCAAATTCTGAAATTTCATATGCGTCAGATCACCATAATCCGGGACGAGGACGTGTATCATAACTGACAGGAAACACCAGGGTTAAAATGATATATTAACACGTTCACCCTCCCACGAGCCATGGGATGGATAATATGATCTTAAATGAAAATGTTAATAGGCCACACTTAATTGAAAATAAATCTGGATGCCATGTTGCTATTAGGAAAATAAACGTGTTAAAAATTAGTGTATCGACATTGTGTGATCGAATGAAAAGATTTTCAAGTATGGAACGAGTTAACATTTTACCCCTGGCAAAGAAGTAGTTGATCCAATAATTTATGCATCTGTACAAATTATTATGTACTGGTTATGAAATTCATTTTAACGAATGGTTGTGAAAATGTCGAACAAAATAGTCGTTTCTATCTAATCAAATCCTAATTTCGTTTACAGTATTAAAATGGTCCTAACACTTTCCCGAAATGTTTAGACAGATTGCTTTATTCTTGGTAATGAGATGAAAACAGTTTATTCTTAATATTTCGCTTAAACTTCCTGTAAATTTTCTATTGCACAGAGTGTCGCAAAAATGTTTTATTATCACCGAATGATAAAAATTGAATTCTCGAAGATTCTTATATAAAAATTTTATTTTAATAAAAAATTAACTATTATAAAATAATTCTCTTTATAATGTATATAAATCTACACTAACATACATATATTACCATTTCATTCAATTATCTTTGCCGTTCATTTTGTGGAATTAATCGATTCGGCAAACTGCTCATACCCAAATAATTTGTCGCAGTGATTACATTGACAATCTTGATCGAACGCTTTCTGCCAGAGGTACATAGTATAGTCGGGATTAACTGTTGTAGGGTCTATTATCGGTGACAGGCGCTCGTCCTATAGACGTCGTTGTCGCTTCGCGTAATCGGCAAGGAACGAACGAACAGAAAAAATAACGGCGATACAAATTTCAAGCGAGCTGTCTTCCAGAACGTTTATCTTCCTTCGATTTCTACCTAGCCCCTCTCGGTTCAGTCGTTCTTAGAAGCCATCCCGCTAAAGTTCTGAACTGCTTCTCTCTCGTATAGACAACTCCGTCATCTCTCGGTCTCTTCTGTCTCCTTTCCATCCTTCCTTTATCCCCCCGATTCCACTCTTCCTATTTGCTATCGCCAATTTTGCCCTTATGTACTCCCCCTCGTTGCTCTTCACGGAATACCCTTCGCAGTATCTCATTGTAAGTTCCGAAAAAACTGTTCGTACTCGGGACGTATCAACTCGGTTGTTATGCCATAATCCTGATGAAATATTTTGGACTTATCATAGATTTAATGGAGGACTAAAAGTGACTATTTCGTTTTACAAAAATATCCCTCGTTCCCGTAACCATAAACTGACAAGTATTGGAAAAATATTGGCACCATTCTGACCATTCTGTTATAAACTAAATCATATGAACGTTCATCTGTATTATACAAATTGATAACGTATTAGGTGTACGGATTAATTCTTGATCATCATTATCAGTTCACTTCTGTTAACTGAAAAGTGTGCATTTTCAGTTAATTATTTCATAGTTCAGCTTGTGAAAATAATAGTACATAGTGTATACAAAAATGGGGTAGGTATTCGCAAGGGAACCACCTCTGATTTCAATAATTCGTTAACATATTCTCTGTTTATGAAAGTATTATGTATAGTCTGTGGAAGATCAAAATTTTTTACCCGAATTCGTAAGAGACAAGTTTCCATCTCTTTTGGACAATTTTCATTAATTGAAACAAATTCTCAATTTATTTTAAACTGTCTGATTTCTGTAATAAAAGTTTTTTACGCTCCCCGTGAAACATCGTTTTCGCGTATTTATCATGTCGCATACACACACGTACAGTTGTATACGAAACACTGCGATGGTCGCAATAGTGCTGACGTTTCACGTGGCTGCTAATTTCGCACGGGCATACATTCTTAAATGTTACGACTCTGTCGTTGATGGCTACCTTTTGGAAGCTATTCCAATTACGAGAATTCCGTTCCATAGGGAAAATTTCGCGTGCTGATCCGTCGTCGCATTTGGCACAAAGCGAACGGTATCGTTAGCATCCGTGTTTGTGATGCGGAACACCCTACATTCAGGTTGCTTGTGCGCGCGTATACATACGCTATGTCCCCCCGATATAGAACAATCGCGTGTCGGTTCCCGAACAACAAAGGCCGAAACCGAATTTTAAAGCGTCCCGTGACATTCATCGTGACAGTTCGGCCAATCCGTCGTAATATTCAAGAATCTTCAGCCATTCAACGTTACAGCGAATTCCCTTGGAGGAATTTAAGCGTGCGCAACTGTCACGATGCAACTGAACGCCTCCATGCGTTTGTGGAAAAAATAATCGGCCGAAATTGAAAACGCGAAAATTGGCTGATTGTGAGTCCAGATTTTGCGTTACTCCTGCACAGAACAAAAATACTTTCAAATAACTTGTGTTGCAATAATTTTTGTAATGACAATTTCTGTTAATCCTTTCAAAATTATATTTTTAAGTGGCGATTTAATTTATAAATAAATGAAACGTTGCACTGCAAAAAAAAGTAAATAATGTCTGCATTGCGAAACGAAGTAATATTACATAAACATGTTTAATGAAAAACTCTTTATCGGCCTTATATAACAACGTCGAGCTTCGTTTATAAGGGTGGAAGAAGGAACAATTACAATTTCCAAGCAATTATAATTTCCAAGACCAACCAACACGGCCAAGTACCTATACGCGAGCACATTTCATATCCTCTATTATCGAGAATTAAAAGAGGCAGGAAATTAATTCCTTTCCATTGTTTTCACAGCTGACCGCCCCCACGCCCTCTTTATCACACGAACGAGATACAACGCTAAAGAGGGAAACATTTTCCTCTTATTGTTTTTTGAAAGCACGCGACGTAATTGGATTCACGGATGCGAATTGAATATGTAAAGCTAGTTAAGGAACAGGGCCTCGCTCCGAAGAGTTTCGCGATACCGTTCCGGGGGACATGCCCCGACTTTGCAAATCAACGACAATTCTCACTTAAGGAAGGAACATCACGAGTTCGCAAACTTGTTTATTATGCTGCATTCTTTACCGATGCATTTCCGTTTGGATCACTTTCTGGTTTCCACGGCTTTAGACGGAAACCTTGTTTATGCCCATAATTATAAATGGAAGCTTTACGTGCAAATTGCTAAACTACGAGCAAACGTTTACATTAATATAGACGAATAACATCTTTATTTTATATTTACCAGAATCAATTTTTTAATCGATCAAAGAAAATCTTTTATTTTATTTATCATAAAATTCATTGAAAATAATTTAAAATAATTCGTTTTACCTAGACTGCAGATTTCTATGGAAAATCAAAATTTATATTAATTGCAAGATACGTGGACTATGTAGACATTTATTTCTTTCCTTAATTTTAATGGAGATAATGCAACAGTATTTTGAAATTCGTTTAAGTTATTAATTGATAAATTTTTTTCACAAATGAATCTATACATTTGTTATCCTGAAGAAGGTAAACGGGTTGGTGAATTTATGAGAAGAAAGGTAACTTGTAAAATGTATTCTAACCAGAAACAATTTTCTCATCAAAGAAATTCTTCTATTTTATTTATCATAAAATTGTCTATGGAAACGAGAATTTGAATAAGGGTCCGCAGTCTTCGCAAATTTCGTTGAAAATAATTCTTTTTATTTAAACCGCTGATTTTTCTGTTCTCCATTTTAATGGACATAATGCTAGAGCATTTAATAGAAACAGTGAAATAAACAATTTAAGGGTGGAGCCACGATAACGTGACAGAGCTTCAGGACTAAATGAAAAAAATTGAAGTTTAACAATACTTTTTTAGACTCCACCGAGCCCAGGCGATTCCATCGGACGTTCATTGTCAACGGTCCTCTATAGTTAGTTAAATACGAGCATAAAGCATAGGATTTTCTAAGACAAATGCATTAATTGCAGCATTTTTACCTAGAAAACGCGGGGCGCGATGGAAATTTTAAAAGTCCATTATTGGGGAAAAGATTTATGTCTTTTACTCCTTTTAATAAAAGAAAAGTATAATACCATTATCACAATCGAAGCATTTTCGCGCCGATAATTTTACCGTGGAACGAGAAGTCCGTTCTCAGTGAATGCACCGTTCTGCTGGACGAAACAATAGGGCGCAATCGACCCATTTTCATTAACACGATCATATTTCATAAGACGTATTTCATAAATGCTGCATTAGTAAACAGGAAATGAAGGCCAGACAATTTTTTACCTTGATTACAATGAGCGATGTCATTAAGATTTTTTTCTCTCTGTTCGGATGTACGGTGACTCGAATTCTTTTTTTATTTTTGCAAACGCGATTGACTCCGATGAAACGTTTACACGATGGCTAAAACAGCAGTTTCCTGTTGCACAGTGTTCTTAAATTATACTTTAAGCTTGTTGCGTTCTTTTCATGTTTGTTGTTTCGAGTATAACTTCCGGGAAGTACGAAACTAAATTGCTAAAGCGGATACGTTTCATCTGAAACTTTTAGGTGCACTTCATTTGTGGTAAACATCGAATTTAAAAAGAAAACAAAAGACGATGAAGTTTGATTGTAGTTCTTTCTTAAATGAGTTTTACTTTCCACCGTGCGTTTTGGACGATGTTCTTTTCAGCGTTTAAAATCACGTCCATTTATTTCTCATTGGTAATAACGGTTTAATAGTGTAGTGTCTTGATCGTACAGTGATCACGATTTTTGCCGCTTTTAAAGATCCTAATCTATCCTGATTATTGCGCAGATGATACTCATGCCAATTCGTATTTTCATCTTGTGAAAACCGAGAGAAAGGAAAATTTTTAATTGCCAGCTAACAGATCTCCTATGTTGCGTAAAGATTTTCTTGAGAAAAAATATAAACTTAGATTCGTAAACACGAATATTCATTATTACATTAACATGTTAATTGGCGTACGTGCCGCTGCTGGTCCACACCCGGAAAATTTAGTGGCTCCTCGGGGGTTCTAATTAGAGCACCTGATTCAAATGAATTGTAATGATGGTATACTTTTCAATACTATTAACGTCCGGGCAATAAATCGGTGGATCTCACTGAGATAAATGAACGAAACATAACAAATACTCTGGGGATAGTCGCACAAATTTCCGATTTTAGAATAAACAATGTATTTATCATGTTTAACGAAACGTGATAAAAAAATCCAAAAAATATTTAATATTGTCTGGAAAGTAACAAAATTTAGTAAATTATTTATTTTATAGCGGTCCAAATCGCACTGAAGTTAAGCAAACATTAATTTAATAATGTTATTATTTCTTTTGATATTTTTATAGGATTAAGATTTTTCGATGCTTTTCAGGAAGGAGAATTGTAAAAATTCAATAAACGCAAAAAGTATGTTTTTCTTTGTTGGTGTACTTTCAATTTAACCCTCCGTCTACTGTGCCGGAATCACGGATTTCGCGTCAAGTTAGAATTAGTAGGACCTTTTATTATTAATGTGATATTAATATCTTTTTAGTATTAGTGAAGTATCAGTATGAGTCTGATTGACTCCGGCACAGGACTCCACGCTCAGTAGTCGGAGGGTTAATTAATATTACGGTATAATTTTATTAAAATTGCAAGATAATAAATGCAAAAATTTTGGGCTTCCCCTCCCGCGTTACGTAGTCTTGCGGTATTGTAGTACTTTCCAAAATATCATTAGTGTATTTCAATAATTATTTATTAACAAAGAAATTTAAAAAAAAGACAACTTTCACATACATTGAATAACTTGTCCATTATAACGCGACGGCGTTGGATTATCCGATCATCCCTTCCGTAATTTGTCCCGAAAATCGAGGTCTTACTGGACTCGATATAATTAGATCCGAAAGGTTAAAAGCCTCGCGGCGCATAAATTATCTTCTTTATAAGGTGCAAGGTTTTCACTGGGAATATCTATTTCGTGGGTAGTTTTCCCGTCGCGTTCCGTTATGCTTAAACGGTGTTTATGAGATCGATTAATGGAGAGGTTGTACCCCGGATGAAAGCTTTGAAATTCATACTCGGTCGTACGCACACACTTCCAGATTTATGGTCCCGCGGGAACGGAGACCCTTTATCTCAGAGTCGCGGGAAGGATCAAGCAGGGAAACTTTATAGACGAGGTGGCAGGTTGAGTGAGAAAGAAACCGCTGACCTGTTCGCTCGGGTTTTTACTATGCCTCGTCGTTGACGTACTCAACTCCGTGTGTGTTTTCGATAACGTTTTCAATTATTTGAATGCACCATAAAAAAATACTCGCCGATTCGGCCCCAAAATGGGAAACGAAAACTTCAAGTGGTTAAACAACTTTTGAACGATTGAAAAATAAGGGACACAATTTCTTTTATTTATAAAATTACACCTTTTCTAAAGAATATAGGGTGAGTTTCGTAACGTGACGATCTTAAATCTTTTATTCTTAATCATTTTTAATATACAGGGTGCGGCCGAATAACATGTACGAGCGGGCACGAGGTGATTCCTTATGAGAAAAAAAGAGAAAGATATAGAATAAAATGTTTTCATCCGGAGCTTCGTTTTCGAGGAAACCGACTTTGACAATGTAGCGAATATACGTACTATTAGGTAGGAATCGTCTGACGCGTCTGATCGTGACCGACCTATTCTACTTCCTGCGTATACTAGAGCACGCGTATCAGACGGATCTTTAACCGCGATTTTTCCGAAAACCATGCATCATACGAAAAAATGTTATTCCTTTTTTCGATTAATATTCACTTGTAGAATCACCTCCTGTCCGCTGGTACATTTTATTCGGTCGCACCCTGTACATAATTCTAAGAATTTTTAAAATCATTCATTTCAAGTCCTACTTTCTATAATTCATTCTTACGCAGAATTTCATACTTTATCGGAATTTGAGAAAAAATATTAGATATTCCATTTAAAAAACTAAAGGTGATAAAAAAGCAAAGTAATAAACAACAAATTAGAGCACTGTCCCCTAGGAAACCATGCATTATTGTTCGAAAGATTTTTTCGTACAACAAATAACTTCCGAGTTATTTAAGATCGTCACGTTACGAGACTCGCCCTGTGTATACCTATTTTCCCTAAAGCTATTTCTACGAATCATTCGTGGTTGGGAAAAAGGGAAACAACTTTTTTTGTCTGTAAAATTATGCCTCTCTAAAAAACCAATATAAACATCTTATTCTGTTATACTTGAGTAGTATTTTACTTCCGTACATACTTGACACAATTTTTTATCTTCAACGTTTGTAAAAAAAGAAGAGAAAGAAATATTACTGCAAAATTTTAAGCCTGCATTACACTCACGAGTAGACTAAATAACCACAAAGATTACATTCTGTCATTATCGCAAAGAGTATGAATGTGCCAATAAATTTTTAATCTTGAAAGGCATTAAACGAGGCAGAAAGTGCTGTGACAACGGACAACACTGGCTAATGATTTCTTGGGAAAAAGAAAAATTGCGTGTTGTGTACTCGTACGCATTTCATGTGCGACCGCAGCACCGAAATGCCGTAGCATTTCTAACACTAACTGGCAAAGGATTCTTGTACTGCGAAACAGACATATGAGGATTTGAATTATGACGCCAACAGGGACGTAACATTCCATATTTCTCGCAAACATAAATAAAGATCAAGTCGGAAAGCTACACTGCTCTGAACGTATCGGGAAAGGAATGGTTTCGCTGACATTGTACCTCCGGCCGCGAAGATTTATTCGTCTCGTAATGTATGCATTGGATTTGAATTACTGACGTATCTGTTACAACTGTTAAGCTCACAATTTAATCCCCGCGAGACTTCGCATTGCAACAATCGTAATCCTGCCCGAAATTTCAACATTTTTCGGCAATTTAAATTTGGACCTGAAAAGGAATCCAAGATTTTTATATTTTTATTAACGAACGCCGTAATTACTTCACACCGAACTGGACGCTCTCTTTTGTTCCATAAAACAGTGGTACAAAAATCACACATCAGTTTTTAAGGTGTTGTTTCAAAGGGAAGATTTCGATCTTCAAATCTGTGGAAAATTCATTCACGAAAAAAATTTTCAATGTTTTTACGGCGATTCCAAATTCGTAGCGTTCATGAGGAACAATTGGTCTTCAGTTTCTGAACTTGTTACATCATAGAAAAATATCTAAGAGCAAAATGAATAATGGCGTGTGAAAGCAGAACCTTTGAGCTTTAAAATGAGTGAAAGTTTATTGTTGTACGAAACTACAACGGATTAAATGTCGCCAATCTCCCGAGAATCAGAAATATTATTTTGAAATATTTTTCAAAAAGGCGTAATCATTAGATTCGTATTTGTTAGACTTTGTTTAAAATCTTCATCACGAGTCTGATTCGTTAAAATACGGCAATGGATTAATGAACTGAATACTAGTAACAATACAATTAATACTGCCTTGAATTCACTTGGAACACCCATTTATAAGGGGATCTGAGTCCCTTATATATCCCCAAAATCGGTCTAAAAGATGGCGAGGGTAATTAGTTTCTCTTCGATTATGATTTGGTCCTAAGAAGTTCGATAACTGACTCTATCGTAGCAAGATAGAATAATATTACGTGCTGGAATATAAAAATTTAATGAAACATTCCCGATGGAAGGGTAGCGGTATAATTTCAATAGTTGTAAAATAAAAAATATAAAACCGGTCATTTGACCGGCAGTGGTAGGTTTGGAATGTTTATCGAAACGTGTTACAACCGGTTCAAACAACACCGAAGCGTCCGCAAAACCCGCGAAAGTAAGCGAACACAATTAAAATTTGCGGGACCGTATCCCCCATATTCCCATAGTAATTTGCAATAACTGCTTTAAAAGGATATTGCCCGGGCGGAGATAAAAGCATTTGTGAATAATACAATAGACTGTATCACAAACGGACGGGAAACGGCTCGTATTAAATATAATATTAACCGCTTAAGACAATATTTTTGTATATTTCCTCAGACGCCTTTAATAGGATTCTCGGGGACCATCGTCAAAGCTTTCAGCTGGAGGCTAGCATGAAAAGAATTGTTTAAACCCGCCGGACGCGCGCCCGTATGGCGGTTAATACCCGAGACGAACGCGAATACAAGTCGGTAGGAATTGCTGTTGTTTCCGGTAATATTTCATGTCTACCAGGACACAAAGTAACAGCCGGTGGAAACGGATGGTTCGTATGATTGTGTCCTGCAACCCTAGTCGCCACCCCGGTTGTGACCTCGGTTCACCAGCGACTTTCGTCGAAATTGATACAGAAGAGACCATGCTCAGTCAAATTACATATTCACGTACAATTATCGTCTGGTAAAACAACGTTTTTAACACTAAACCTACCACTGCCGGTCAAATCACCGGTTTTATATTTTTCATTTTTCAATCATTGAAATAACGAAGTTGCTTGCACAGAAATGAATTCGACAAATTTTTATAAAATCTAAATAAATTGAGCAGTGTCGATTTTATCAGCTGAAACATTCTCATACTCTGCTGTTTTTTTTAAACAAATACCAATACTCCTCTCGAACTGTTTTCCATGGGAAACGTGGATTCGAATATCAGTTCGGATAATTGAGACCCAACCAAATCGTCAATTAAACGCGCAAATATGATCCGAATAGCGTCGTGTTTGGTCTCGTTTTAACCGAGAAAGCGTCACGAACATGTCGACGAAGGTTTCATAAAGAAATAATTAACATTCCGCCGGTAATATGGTTTCTTTCTATTAGAAACCTGACACAGATTCGATGTGATATTGTTCTGGGTTCCAGAAGATTTTGAAAAAATTCTAACAAGCGATGTTTAAACCGTTTAAATTCGACGAAAATTTATGGGAGCTTGGATGATCGTTTCGTATTGTTTCTGGAAATCGAATCATTTCAGGGTAGAAACGATAACGATGTCACAGTGCGGCACACGAGGGAGGGAGCGGTTCCGGGACGGCCTAATACATCCTGACACTGTGAGCAACTTATTAGGAAGCAGTGGTCAGCATCGCGTGACGAGTTTCCGCGACGTTGCGTGACGACGTGAGGCGGTGCGTGAGCTCGCGTGACAACCGTCGTCCTCGTTAACACGTGCTAAACGGCCGTGAATGAACGGTTCCGTCGGGGTGGCTCGGTTTCTGACGCGAAAACGTTTGCTCTGGACTCAATTAGCATGCCGACCGCTACGCGCGTGCCAGGTAATGGACAACAAAACGATAATACAGTCGAGTAATTTTGCCGGCTGCCTGGCCACGCCGCGGTTTAATAAACGAAATCCGGGAATCTACCAATTATCGTCCTTGTAATTTCGCCGTCGATGGCATAAATTTTCATGAGCCACCGGCTCGTTCCTCGATTATACGGACAGATATCTGCCGGCTTATTAACCGATAAGGATCTTCGTTTCGTGCACCGGCCAAGGAATCCTGATGGATTGCCGAGCCGTTCGAGAATCACGATTTCATTCCCATTACGACTACATACATTACGTTTTGCCTGTCCCCTCGGTTTGGGAACTTTTCACGCTTTATCTGTTGGACGCTTAATGGCTGTCAATGAAAGCGCAGTCGTTTTATATGTAGGGTGGCTGAACTTCACAATTGCCACCGCGAACTTTCCATAATACGTGATTCGTTTCGACGTGCTCGGTTAGTTTTTCGCGGAAATTACAAGTTCCCGAGATTCGTTCTCGGAAAACTAGCACATCGAAGTCGGTGAGTGCGCGCATGCGACACAGACTAAAAGCGATTGCTATGTCTTGCTTTATAAGTAGACGGCGGATCTTCATGCAAAATAAGACACCTGAATTGCAAGAAACCGGGAGCGAAGTAGAAATTTAATTTCTTTCTTAATCTGTTCAATAGATTGAAAATAATGTAACAGTATTTTTCTAATGTTTTTACCGTTTTAAATTATGCTTACTTATTTTTGTGATAAATGCATCAAATTCCGTTATCCGTTTATAAGAGCGATGATTTTATACCACAAATATTGTTGGTCGAGTGTCATAAACAAATTCATTTTCGATATGAAATCTTGCATGCACAGTTTTCATTCGATATAAGACGATGGCTTGTATAAAATCGTCTAAAATCGCAACAGATAAATTCTCATCCTCCAAGAAACAGAAGCTGCGACAAGTTCTGCTACAGCAACTGCGCGGCACAGAAAAGAAACTCGTTCTGCAGAAATCATTCCAGCTGTTTTATTTCAATTTTCGTCTCGCACCTGGTTTCTGTCACCGTAGAGAGTTTGACATTTGAAACATTCTTGAAGCTCACTGTGGAGTGGCAAATACCAGATACTGCGAAAATGTAACGCCACCCGCTGATCAATTTTTTGATAAGAGTACGCGGACCTTGTGACGCTCTCCTTAAACCTCAGTCTCGGTTTATGGTTCGTGACAAAATGATGATGCTATACTTCGCGAACTTAATGCCTCCGAAATAGCGTGAATTCGGTGTGGGTGACATCTGTCGTAAAATTGGACGAGTGTGACGAATGAAACGCTGCTTCGTGTCAGCTGCGAATCAGAGAGACTCGTGCAATTTTATTAAATTCTAATGTTTTTGTAGTTGTGGAGGAGACACGAGAGAACTCACAACTGGGATTAATTTGGTATGGACTGCCACCTCGGTCATACATGGGTGGCACAATTATTCATACACTTTTGCATGAATTATGGTAACATAGCTTTGTGTAAATTCAATTCTATTAGGAGTTGCAGGATCCGAAATGATTGAAATGAATAAATAAAATATATAAAAAAAAAGTCTCAAGTCTCACCGAGGTTGTTCTGTTTACGTTCTGTGCCTGTAACATAGTGCTGCATCTGTTACTGAAACGCTGTGACTTCCGAAACTCTTATTTGAGTGCACATTGTTGCACTCAACTTCGCAAGATACAACGTACAGAGCAACAACGAACCAACAATCTACCAGCTATGCCAACGCGGTACAGACAACATTTTTCCCTAACAAAGATCAAGCGATCGTTATTGATGCTCTTAACGGTATATCACTAAAAGAATACACAAAGGCTGTAGGAACAATGAGAAATCCAGCGAACATTCGTTTTGCATCTAGAATTTCTAAAAATAGAATATGTATACATCTGGCTAGTCGGGACATAGTTAACAATCTAATAGAAACCAACGCATCAATACAACTTGGATATTTTTAGCTTAAAATACGACCCCTAATTACTAAATTTAAAAGAATCGTTCTATCAAACGTCTGCCCAATTATACCTCACTATATCCTGGAAAAACAACTAACAGACCTTAACATAAAACTGGGATTAATTAAAGCCATTAAACTTTCAATCGGTATACACAACATTGTAAGAACCAACCAGATCAAAATTCTTGGCCTAATTTTCGACAATAAACTCTCATGGAAAGCACATGTTAACTACTTGAAGAATGAATGTGCTAAGAGACTCAACATCATAAAAGCCATATCGGCCCAAAACAGGGGAGCTGAAAAAACTATAATTCTAAGAACTTACATCGCTCTAATAAGATCCAAACTTGATTATGGATCTATAGTCTTCGACTCTGCTAACAAAAATATGTTAAAGCCGCTAAATGTCATTCAATCCAACTGTATTAGATTAGCCCTAGGCGCCTTTCGCACGAGCCCTATCTTAAGCCTTTTAGCAGAAGCTAATGAAGAACCCTTAGATTTTAGAAGAAGAAAACTCAGCATGACATAGTCCATAAAACTATTCTCTACCCCATCAAACACCGCCTACTCCACAATTTCTTCTACTCGATATGAACACAACTATCTAAGGAAACGATTCCTTCCTAAACCCTTATCCTTCCGACTCAAAACTTACCTAAATGACGTAAACCTAATCCCCCCTCCAATAATACCACAATCTCCAATGTCTGACCCACCCTGGCTAACTTTCCCCCCTAAAATCGATCTTACACTGAGCATTCATCCCAAGGAACAAACTGATCCCGAAACCTTTAAAATCCTTTTCTATGAAATCTCCCAGAAATACTCTGATTATACACACATTTTCACCGACGCCTCCAAAAGTAAAGAAGGTTCTGGCTGTGCAATTATCCTTCCTGATAAAAATGTGCTGTATAACCTCCACGATCTATGCTCTATCTTCTACAGCGAAGCGTTTGCTATTAAATCGGCCCTGGAGCTTACCATTAATTCTACTTACCACAAAGTCATAATTTTTTCTGACTCTCTGAGTGTTATCTCTTGTCTGGCAAATCATGATAACAGAGAACCAATAATCCAAAACATATTTAATTTAATCTCGAACCTATACAAAAAAAATAAAGATATTGTATTTCCTCCCATATAGGAATCGCCGGCAATGAAAAGGCCGACACGGCCGCTAAAGAAGCCGTAGCTCTCTCAATGATCCAATTAGAGAGCTCAAGCTAAGAATCCAAAATAGTTGGAATGAGGAATGGACTAGATCCCCTCCTGCCAAATTATTTAAAATAAGGAAAGATATTTATAATAATAACCCTCCTAACATTATCCACAGAAAAGACTAAATAATCACTACACGACTTAGAATTGGCCACTCAAATATTACACACCTACATAAAATCTTGAAAAACTCCCCAACTCTCTGCCACCCTTGTAACATACCAATATCTATCGAATATATTCTCGTCGAATGCCCAGTCCTTCAGACACAACGACAAGCCCACAACATCCCAAGCAATCTGAGTGAATGCCTCAACGACGAAAAGACCATTGCAAACGTTCTTACCTTCCTCAAAAATGTAGACCTATACTACAAAATTTAATTATATTCACACTCATGTATTATAGCGATAACAAAACATTGTACGTATAATTGTATACCAAAAGTGGTCGCTAATGACCTCGATATTAATGCGACCTTTATAAATAAACAAAAAAAAAATATATAAAATTTTGGAGGTATTAAAAGATTTTAATGATGCTATTACGCTGCTCACGACTTGTTGGAATCTGTAAACGGAACAAATTACCTTTCATTTCGTTTTTGTTTCGATAAATTGATTAGAAAACTTTTATTATGCATAAAGACCCGCAGTCTAGCGATAACCCATGTTAGCTTAACCCATAAGCATCGACAAATTTACGGAACCCTCCATTCGGTGCAAAGTGTTCTTCAGAATTCCGCAAAAATGGTTACATGACCGCAGAACTCGTTACGAACACCGTCGCAGCGTGAAAATCGGTCGCCAAAGAAAGAGGATCATTTGGAACTTCAGGTACTTTCTTCACTGTGTAACATTCTTCGCAGAATGTAAACTCAATCAAGAAACAAGTGGAAGAATTTGATTGATCCGCCTAACGAACGTTGAATCATTTCCCTCGGTCCTTTTAATTGTCTAACAGGCGACATTTCCGTCGAGAATATTAGAACTGCACAGATTTGCGCAAAATATTTTTACGGAGATACGTTAAACAAACTTTCTGAACTGGTATTTTCGGTAGTTTCAGCGAATTAAGAATAATATAAAATCATAGTGATTCTGCGTATAGAATTTACTATTTTATAAAAATATTCGCGCTGGAGTAGTTCTAATCTATTTCTGAGTGAATAATTTTGAAATAGTTTTCCAAACAGAATTCATTATTTGATTACTAAATTATTATATCCTAAACGTAAAACATTTAATTTAAAAGTATCATAGATAAATTTCATTTCGCCGGATTGATAATTACTAAACGGTGCTGCTAAATGTTGCGACAGCCTAAAAGGTGGACAAATTAAATTGCTGTGTCGAGGGATATACGAAACCTCTAATGTATTGTCCCTATAGACTGACTAAATCGATTACAATGTTCACGTAATTAGAAGCACTTCGGAAGTTCTTTTCTCGCCCAATCGTCTACCTCGAATTCTCTGTGGAGGTACATTCAATTAACTGGAGAAGGCGAACATCCATTAACCGCGATGTGAATTTTTAAAGATACATCGAGCCACTGTATAAACGAAACCCTACTCGAAAATTCGCCACTGCCTTCTGCTCGAAATATTTCTTGTTTTTCGATTTTGCTAATGCTAATGCTATATTCACACAATTAGCATAATGTGAATCTTCCGAATACAGGCATAAATGCAAACACCATTTAAAAAATATATTCAAGTTTCATAGATTTATTAAATTCGTTATTCTAAACTGACACAATTTTTATATTTACACCGTGATTCATCAACAGAATATAGTGATTAAAATGATGCTTAATTCGATGAATAAATTTTATCTAGATCAGTTTTGGCTCCGTTACTAAATTATTTTGTATATTACAAGCTATTCATAATCATAATTAATACAAACTATAAAATTATATAAAATTGTATGCATCAATTTCGAGACATAGGAACTACATACGAATTTATTTCTCTCTTTAGTGGTTTTATTAAGTTGTAAGAAATGTATTGAAATTTTGAAATTCTTATAACCTTTTATCTCTTGAAGTTACACCCACCCATTTTTGCCATAAATGCAGAAAATCCGCAGAGCTTGGTAATAATATTAGACCTGTTCAAATACGTGGAATATTAAGGTCGATTTCGAGAGATACAGTTACTGGCTGATAAATTGTATTATCGGAGAACGTTCCCTTTGCAGCCAACAGTAAAGGAATTCGAATTCCTCGGAACAGATTTTGTAACAAGTAGCAAACAGATGTCCACGGGTTATCGTAAACTCGAGAAACGTAGTCTGACGTGACCGTGTTATCTTGAACACATCGACTGCCATACTGGTCGCAGGGGAACCGGAAGAATGTTTTCTAAGACGTCACGTAGATCACTTGGAATCAGTAGGATATCTCGGACTTTTCCAGGTTGCACGTCACACCCGGTTCTACAATTGTAAATTACAAACGAGAGGCAAAAACGTGATGCGTTTTAGTGCGATTATTTCTTCGATCCATTTATTCAAATCATTCTCTATCGATAGCTCTTCGAAGATTCTAACACGTATACATGTATTAATAATACTACGCTGTCGATTGTAACTAAACAGAGGCAAAAACCAAAAGAAATTAATTTATCTACATAATAAATGATTAAAATGCACATTTCCTGTGGTAAATTGTTATACACAATTGCTAGCCAGTAAACTCCATTCACCGTTTCCATACAGCAGGTATGCTAATAGATTAACAAACAATACGTCATCATTCAATTAGGCGACACGATACAGCTGTTCCAATCTGTTAAAAGACGGCATTAGCAAGAATTAAAAATGCAGCATTAGCTGGCTAGTTTGCTTCTTCTCGAAATTAAGATTTATTCAACAGTGCCAGCAGAGGAAAGTTAATTATATTCCCCGCTGCGAAGGCTCCATTTTGCAAGAATTCCAACTCGCTACTGCGGGTAAAAAATACATGAAACGGAGGCGGACGTAATTTTTTTCGTTTCCGCGAGCGAATACACAAGCTCCGCGACATCTTCTTTAATAAACTGTGATAAAGAGGAACATCCTTCATCAAAAAGGGAAATTTCGTTTAAAGTGACATTTCCCTCGTGCCCCGAATCACACTCGACAATGATAGATCGCGGAAAACTGATGCGAACGGTGTTCACCGCATCATTAGGATTGATCTACCGTCGCGATTGAACGTCCGGATGAGTGATACAACGGTAATAGAATAGGAATTGTTTTTAATTGGCAAGTTTATTCAACGAAAAGAGAACAAATCGCTGTATTTGCAACGCAAACAAATTGCGGAATTCGACAAATCGATTAACAATACATAATAACGATTCGGCATTCTGCGAACTCTGCGCTTTAGAGGAAAACGGAGTTTGATTGCAAAATATTAAACGATTGTCTGTTTATAATAAATTGTGATAGAATTCTTTTGTTTTTCCAAATCAGTTTAAAGACCAATTTGTAAAATTCAGTTTGGAAAATTGGGGTTAGGCACTACAATTAGTATTTAAAAATTAATTAACTATTTCATTAAAAACTTTAACATGTTTTAGCAAAACTAATCTTCACAATGCAAAGATGGATTTGGACATACCAATCCATAATTTAGAAATTGCTAATTTATTCTTATAGAAAATATCATGTTTACAGTCAGACTTCAAAAAATACATTTAAGACTATTCTAATGTGTGATCTTTGAATATATAATTTTTTTTGTTCAATTAGAAATTTAAGACTGTATCTATCTTTAAAAAAAAAAATATTATCAAAGTTAAAATTGATTCAAAACTAAAGGATTCAAAGTTTCCAAATGACAATAATCTGCCACGTGCAAGAGGTCCTTGCTTCCATTGTGACAACACGTGTTGAAAAGAACAAGATAACACGCAGATAGTTTCTGGGAAAGATGTGGGACAACTTCAAAAAACTAGGTTTCAAGTTTTCGCGCGTTCAAAGTTTCGCAATCATAGGTACAAATTGTATAGTGTCATCAATGACACGCAAGACCTTGAAAACTATGTAACTTTTATAACTTTACATTCGTAATGTGTGTAATTTTATAATCACCCCAATTACAATACACTATTAACATTTCAACCGTAACAAAATTTTTTTGAAATGTTTATGAAGAAAATAAAGCCATTTTTTGGATACAGAAATTTAGGAATTCATAGGATTCAGAAATAACTTCCTTCAGCTTTTTTCTCTTGCAATTATCGAAACTAGAAAATCGTTTAGGTACACGAGACATTGTTTAATAAACTTCTTTGTTCAAGAACATTTTGTCATAAAAATTGCACGAAATATTAATAACTTATGTAATTTTATAATAACTTTTTCACGCTTTTTGGAAAACTAAACTATGTATAATGTTTTGCAACGTAATTGAAAATAAAGTGCGAACAATGACGTTATTGAAAATAAAGTGCGAACATTTTCCGATCAATCAAGCAACCTAGAAACAATTTCCGAAGTCTCTCATGCAAATGAAAAATGTGAAACGATTGCGAATTGGAATGTTAGACGTGAAACGTTGAAAAATAAAGGAGACCGAAGAGGTCGGAATGTTAAATTAACATTATTTTAGTAAATATAGAATTCAGGGTTAGGATTGAATTTTTTAAAGAATTTTCCAAATTCTAATTCTATTTTTAAATGAAGATTATAGGAAACTAGTGTGGGGACACGCATCTTAATTCGGCGATTCTCAACATGACTATGAATCTGTGTGCAACACCTATAATTCTCAACATAATGACAACTTCAAATTCAGACCAAACATTGTAAGAAGCAATCTTTCAAATTTTCTGCACGATTCTGACCGACCACAATTTTCTCGCCTCAGCAAGTGAACTGATTCTTCTAAAATCTGGAAAACATTAAAATCGTTTGATTCAATCCTAAGAAAGTTATCGTCATTGTAAAATTGTCAGAGCATTAGCGTGAATGACTGCAAATGGAAAAACGACATCGAATTGGAATAGCCGGCGTAGAAAGGAGACCGAAGAAGTAGGAAGGTGAAAGATCTAACTAAACGACGTCTCGGGGATTGGAAAATCTAAATAACCGATTTACGGATTGACTCGGAGTTAACGAGGTTTGAAGAACGGACTGCGTAATACACACATTGATTACAGTTCCCTCGAATTATGACTAGTCGACGAAAGGCCAGCCCCGCGCCTCGCCGCGTCGACTCTGCAAACTTCGGGGCTGGAGTAATTAAATTTCTCAATGACCGAGAGAAGCCGGATATCGCGAAAAGGATTTCCGCCGATGCGGATCGGAGATGTTCAGTTCATTCACCGGCTGATTCTGTAGCCAGCCCGGTGGATAAACTTTTCTGCCGTTCGCGTCGCTGCGAAATTGTGATGCAATTTCCGGAAGCCGCTGACTAAATCTCGACGACGTTGTACAAGGTTCGCGGCAAGCAATTTTCGCGACGTTTACAGGCGTTGCCGTTGGCTCTCCGGTTTGATAAACATTAAGATGAATGCGCCACCACCTATAAAGGGGGAACGTAAATTTATGCTAGTGTGTTAAGACCGACCGCTGGTCTGGGTTTATCATACGCTCGTCAAATATGCAGGAATTCCCTGAATCATTTAGAAAGCTATACCGGATTCTCTGTTTCTGCAATGCCGGTTGGAATTTTAGCCCATTTCGCGGATATTGTATTCAGAAGGTCTCGCTTTGAGTTAATAGATCATGTTACAACGGGAACCCATTGGGGGATTCAGTAATTTTATTCTAACAAGAAGTCGGGTTGTTTGGGAATCCTGAATATTTCAGTCGCTGGCAAAGTTTTCGATCTCGCATGCTGTGTGGCTTTCTGGCACTATTGTTGAGTGTTCGTTGTTATAATTACTAACATTTTAATAATATTGAACACTCATATGATTCTTAATATTTTTAATGTACGATTATTTGGATTGTAAATACGCATCCATGAGGAATTGTTCAACTTTATTTCCTTGGAGATATATTATGCAAAACATGGTTAAAAATTTGTAAACCTCTGTAAACCTAGTGTTGAAAAGGTAGAACTCACTGTAGTGGGTATCCGTAGTTTTATGAAATTACTTTGAGAACTACCAATATTAAAAGACAAATATTTTCATGTAAATGTAAAATACTTCAGTTTGTAAACAGTATGTACCTACTATGAATAATTTACAGTTGTTTACTCTGTGGAAATCTCTGCGAAAAATATAAAATATAAAAAAATATAAAAATTTACTTGTTCTAAAACATTTTTTCAAATGAAAAGCGTGAACAATTTAAAACAATTTCTTTGTATGCAATTATAACTTTGTAATATTTCTAAATACTTTTCTCTTCGTTTACTATTGTCAATAATCTTCTTTCATTCAACAGTGCAATTATAGTGTAAAAGAATATAGTTGGCGTACCCATGTTCTTTGATCGCGTTCTTTGACAATGAAATTTGCTCATAATTGGAGGGTTCGTCGTATAAAGCTGTTATGCAATATTTTCGCAAAGATCGAGTTACTGTAGTCATCGAAGGTTCATAAAACCTCACCTTTCACTTTGTGCTATCAGAGGATAAAGAAATGCAGAATAAAGCCCGTGCTCTGCATGAGTTACATATGTAACGGGATAACTTTAATCTCAGTTTATTTGAAATGTCTTATTTGCAATATAACGTCCTCGTACCCTGCGCTGTTCAATTTTAATAAAGCTCGTTGCATATTTCGAATATGCAAAGGTATATTGCCTAACAAATTTTAGATACTAGTTACCTATAGGTAGAAAAATATTCAGACACGCGTGGGTGCCGTTTACATAGTATAAAAGTTTTCTATAAGAATATTCTATAAAATTGTAATATGAATTCTATAAAATTGTAATGTAATATAGATTACTACGAAAGAAAACGAAAAATTAGTTTTATTCCATTTCATGAATATTGTATAGTTAAATAAAGAATACACCAATGCAATCATATTGTGCGAATTTCGTTCTCTACTAAGAACAATTGTACTAAATAAACCTGAACTAATAAATATTGATTTGTATAAAAAATATTTATTCGTTCCTCACGAAAGCTTCCTTAGAATTTCAATAATTGTAGAATAAGAAGACAGACATTCGGTAGATTTAATATTAATTAGAATGGATCGATAAGGATTGATTACGGTAATCGTGAACAACAGACGTCGAGAAGAACGCGCGGATCGAATATGATTTTAATATCCGCTGATAAAAAATGGACCGTGCTAAATTTTTACTGTATCAATCGCGTTTTTCACTTAACAGCTTTCAATTTACCGAAGCGACGACAGCAATATATTATGGCGCCCTCTTATATTTCCGCCTTATATTTCGCAACTAGCAACCTGTATCGCCGAGAATGTCTTCCTCCGATGACTTCCTGCCGCTGTCGTAGACGCCAGTCTATCTACGAAGCAATAAATCATTGAACGCTTTTCAATGTCGCAGACACGAGCGAGATTCAGCCCCCGGCCACGGATATTACTTTAGAAATTCGTCAGAGACATTACGCGAGACTATTTTTTCCCCCCTAAAGCACTGCGTTCACTGCATCGATCGTTTTGCGTGAGACTGCATCGAAAAAGGACGCTCTGCACCACTATTAGTAAACGTCGATCAACTGCGTTAACATCTTAGCGGTCTGCAAGCGTGTATTTCCTTCGTCCATAAATTACAGGGTTTAGCACTTTCTCAAATGGAAATTGACGTTGAAATCCGGAGGTAAATGTAATTGGTAATTTCTGCAGCAATTTTTAATTTTTAAGGCAGATCTGTTGAATTTAACGACGAGCGACGGTGGAAAAGTTAGACCGACAGCATATAAAAAGGAGCAGTTGACTTATTTTATCGGATTGTTTGAAATTGTAGCGTTTAAAGAGTTCGAAGAAAGATGTATAGAGACATGGAAAAGTACAGTTTAACTTTGTAAAATAAATGAAGTCAACCTATTAATAAAATGATAAAAGTGTAAGAAAAATTAAAGAAGATAATTTTGTATTTTAGGAAAAAACTAGATATATTCTGTTTGTTACCTTTTTATATTTTTAATTGCTTCTGTTAAGAGTTTACCATAAAAATATCATAGATAAATTGTATAAATAATACGATAGATAAATTATCCATGCATTCTAAAAATTTTAAGTGAAATAAAATTAAATGTAGGCATTGTGAGTTTTTACAGAAATACATTTTTTCACAGAGTATTTTCATACTAGACACTAATATCGACAAATGCTATTGGCTTAAGCGTATTATGCCATAACATAGAACAAAGAACTATAAATAGGTGAACTAGAAATTTTTTGTTGCACACAAAGGAGTTGAAGTACTGCGCATAAACTGCACATGGGGAAAATAAACTTACATAAATACTTTTCACTTCGTGATACATTCTACGTGAAAATTTAATGCATATTAAAATTGTTATGTATGTCAATTACATTAATAATTGCCATTTGTAATAACGTCAATAATCTTCGTTTTGAACGATTATTAGTCTCCAAACTAGATGTATTTATAAACTATCAAAAAACTTCGAAAATACGTAGGATTATTTACTAAAATTATTCAGAAATTATTTCTAAATTTCCACGTTCTACTGTGACTGTATTTAAAGTAACCAAAAGGTAAGTAAAAACTAAATGTTATATTTAAAATTGGTGATTTTAAATTAAAAGATGAAAGAAAGAATATTCATAAAAATGCATACTACAAGAGAGTAAGAATTTTGTAGAAGCTGCATGGAAATGCTACAAAGAAGATTACAATGGACTGCAGATAACAAAGAAACTGGAATTGTACAGTGGAGAAGTAATGAAAGTAATTCCTTTTAAGAATAATTGTAAGCGTGACGACAAGAAAGTTTCATTTAAATTTTTTCACTTACTTTTCTAAATAATTTCTTCAATTATGATGGGATAAGAAATATTTTGCATCCAATTTAAGCGGTATGAATGGATGACAACGAAGCAAAAAACGTTTCTGTACCAAAATCCTACTTCAAGTTTTTCAAGATACCTGTAAAAGTGATCAATTTATCAATGAAATTCCATCTACACTGAGCTCTTATTATTTTTACATGAATTTTTATATTTCGTACTGCAGAATATTCATGTACCAGAATTTTTATTACATTGCTATCTTGAGCATTCAATATGAAATAATTAATTGATAGATTAATAATTGCAATAATAGTTCTCCTTAAATAAATTTATATATAAGAAAATAAATAAGTGAAAATAATATGAATGAAAATGTGTATTCTAGAAAATAACTGCAAGGGTGAAAGTGGATTTATTTTGAAATTAAAATTAAATACGGTCTCGAGGTAATATTCGGCTTACAAAATTTAAGTTAAATAATACAATTCATCTTTAACAAATTCCAGCAAAATATTTTATCTACTCTCACCCTGTGCAGTTCGTATACTTTTTAGATTGCAGCACTATTTCGGCGACAGCGCCTATAATTTTCGACGTTTTAGAAGCAGTTATGAGGAGGAACCCTCTGTAATACAAGAAAATACGGCTGGCGTAATTACGTGGCAAATTTTCGCCCAAGATCCCGATTTTAGATAGGGGTTCTGTAACGCGTGCGATATTACGCAGTTTAGTGAAGCGAATTTAGTTGTGCAGTGTACTTCGAGATAATTACGTTGCACTTTGCAGTGCGTGCTTCCTTCCGTTAAGCAATTTCGGCCTGCTGCGGGGCCAACAGAATAACGATTATCGCAATTAGCCAAAGAAGTGTAAACCCCTTTTACGGAATCACGAGCGGCGTTGCGCGAAATCGCGTAATGTCATTCAGGAATCGTGGTAAAATGAAATTCCGTGACGCAAACCACACCGGGACATCCACCGATGATAAAGAAAATTTGCATACTTCTATTTTTCTCTTATCGCCCGCGTATTAAGAAGGAGCATAGCGCCACGAAGAATTTTCGGAGCGTTCAACGGAATGGCGACCGGAACGGAATTTTCATTAAAATTAATTCAAACAATTTATATGACGTTTTAATGCTCGCGTTGCGACCACACAGACGTTTTATATAATTAGCGAACATTATTACATTTACTATACTTCTGGTTATTATATTCATACTACAAAGATACGAACTGTAAATTATTTAAGATACATAGCATAAATAATTCTCTGATTGCATTTCATTTGCGATTGTAACCTCCCTTGCGCTTTGTTGCGCTCTGAACAAATTGTCTTTGCTTTGACAAGACTGCAAACTGTTGAATTATCATTTTAGGTAAATTCGAGACAATTCGTTTAACGTATTCACTTTTGCAAATTCACACCGACACTGCTGCAGCTTGTAAATACGATGCGTTAAGATACACGAAATTATCCAGTCGCGAGTCATAAATTACGGTAGTAATCGTTGCTCATGAATTAAGCATGATTCGGTCGAAACGCATGTTGCACGGTGACAGGAAGACCTGCGGAAAATGAATCGCATAGGGAATTAGAGTGAATTTATATTCGCGAATACCAATTCTGAAGGTAAGAAATGCATTTAAATATTCCCATGCGTTTCGTATCGCTGAAACTATATGCATACAGGGTGTCCCATGCAACTGTAACTGCAAGAAGAATATGTTATAAGTAAAAGTTAAATGGTATCAGATGGTGCTTAATAATAGGCAACTAATTTTATTCACTTTTGTGCATCGGTGCATCAGAAAAATGCAACTGTATTTTTATTTTTAGATGGCAACCTATGTTTTTGACTGTATTAATCGATGCAGTTTCTTCTGTTCTGCATAAAAGTACTAACATACTTATCGAAGTTCAAAGTTCTCTGAATTATTTACCTACGTTACAACAAGAGAGAACTTTTAGCTTCGATAACTTCCTCACGAATAAGTTTAGGGCATAAGTGTGTTAGTATTTTTATGTAGAGCACAAGAAAGTGCATCGATTGGTGCAGTCAAAAACATAGGTTTCCATTTTCAAAAAAAGTGCAGTTGCCTTTTTCTGGCGCACCGATGCAGAAAAGTGAATAAAGTTAGTTGCATATCATGCACCGTCTGATACCGTTTAACTTTTACTTAATATCTTCTTCTATTCCCAACCGTTTAGGAGATACAGCCTGTTTCAGTTGCGTGGGACACATTGTATACATCAGATACAGAGAGGATGTCATCGATCTGGTAGTATGAACCAAAAAAGTGTATTTCGGTATGATTCTATAGAAAATGATTTGATCGAATTTGTAGGAATAAAATTCGTTCAAAGTTGAATTCGGTTTGGAAAAAATTTACCTTCAATTTTATATGCATCGGTGAGAGAGAAAGAGATCTTCGAAACCGTTTCGGTGCAGAAATGCAGTTTCATATTTAAAAAATTTATATTTATATGTAATTTATAGAAGTCTTGAAATATTTCTAATAAAAACAATAGTAAACAGCAGAAGTGGTAATTCACAAAAGGGTAACGTAATATTCTTTGAAAATGACCATTGTTCTATGTATATTGTAGCTGTATTCAAAGTTCTAATGAAGAAACCATAAGCCACACAGTCTCCCCGGAGATACCACGTACCGTAACTCTCTAGAAATTTTGGCGCTTGGTCCTTTTCTTGGGTCCCCGTTTAATTTCCAACCTTGAAACAGTCGCGAAACTGAAGATAGTTAAACACGCCACTATATTGCTATGGTTGAGTGTACTATCAAGGCTGGTAAACGGCGCCATGCACTAGCTTCGTGTACAGAGATGAATGTTTGCGAAGAGCATCGTCGCCAGCAGATGGCAGAACTTGGGAAAACAAAGTTCGCCAGATGGCTGTTAACTTAGCGGACAAAAATTTCGAGTGTCTTTGCTGGGCATCGAGACTTGCTGTAGTTACGCAAATACGGCTGGACTGGAGCTTTGCTCTGCGTTTATGCGAACACTGCGTATCCTAGCCTCAGCTTTCGCTATTGTTCTAACGATTTCAATATACATGAAAAATGAAAGTTGCATATTTAGAAAATAATATTTATAATTTTCGCAAACTTCTTTCAAATGTTTAAAATCTAATGTTTATGAAGTATTTAAAATAAAAAATTCCTGCACTTTAACGTTTTGAGATTATACTTTAAGTTTGTTTCTGAACATTAACAGAAATTGTGTTCATCATTTTATCGCTGTATAATTTTATTCGTCAATTATCAATTATGCAAATTTTTATTCATATATATTGTATCATTAATTCTTCAATTTTAAATCTCCCTTTTATCATATTTTTAGTGTATCAATGTCACAAATAATATTAATTAATAATCACGTGTTACTAACACAAGTATCAAGAATAAATCTCAGGAATAGGATTCTTGAAATATATGTGTATTATAATTTTGTTTTACAGTGTCAGCCACTTTGTACACCCTTAACAACACACTTTATTGTATTGTAGCAATAAAAGATCGGCAAGGTACTTTAAATTTAAATTTCATTGTCATTCTATGCGCAAGTGGAATATATTCACGGGTGTGCTTACTATACAGAGTGTGGCACGTAAATGTGAACATCTAAATGCCTTCGCTGTTTATAGATACATGGGGAAGTCTGTTTAAGACAACGTTAAACTTTGTGAAGGCTGAACGAAACGTTAAAAGGAAAATTCTCCACAAGTTCTTCAAACAGTTTAACTTTGCCTTAAAATGTTTCTTGAAATATTCACGAACATCTGAAATATTTGCTCCCGTTTAACGCGTTCCACTTTGTCTGTATGAAATAACTCGAATTTATAACAGTATAGTACTTTATAACAGTGTACAGCAACCATTTTTAATATGCTGTGGACACAGTAATGTCTCGATATGTGATCAATTATGCCAGTAAGGCGAGACAAAACTCTTTTATTTTCAATTATTCCTATGGATGGAAATTTAACTGTTTAGTTCGAGAGCTCAGATACCTTCAGTTCAGTTAATCGAGATTCTCCTGAATCGCCAATCTAAGAAACAAATATGCTAAAAATTCTATCATGTTTGGTCTCATTTTAATCAGAAAAATGTCACGAATACAACGATAAGAGTTTCACGAACAAATAATTAAAAAAAAAATGTTTTGCCATTATTAATTTGCATATTATATTACGATTAACTCGCGGATGTATATTGTCTCATGTTACACTTCTCGGCAATCGAGCTTTTAGATAATAATAAATTTTGCACAAATTTGGTGCACACCTTCTGTACATGTATCGAGGTATTACTGTAATGATACTGTATGAATAATGAAAAATAAAATACATGTAACATCATTTGCCTGAACAAAATATTTCAGAAGTTTTTAGATATAATCAATTTTGCACAAAAATGGTGAACACCTCCTGTACATGTATCGAAGCATTACTGTAGTGATACTCTATGAAAAATGAAAAATAAAATACATAAAACATCATTTGCTTGAAGAAAATTTTTAAAGAGCAAAGAAGGTTGTAAATAGCGTTCTGCCATTCGAGTACAGAGTGATAGTAAACGGCAAGAGGCAAAGTACCGTTCATGGGCCAAGATTACATCTACCACCTGTGAGCTTTAACCTTCTTTTCGTGGTGCGAAGTTTTCTAGTTTATACTTGCGCCATAAATCTCTTATGACTCACTGTCAACGACCATTAACCACCGCATCGTAATGGTTATTGATCCTCCGCGCTAATCAATATCTAAAATTATCAAGATAATAATAACGTGTCATCAAGTTTAACACATAGAAGTCCCCCTGCAAGTCGAACGCTACGACATGCTGACAATATAATAATATATGAAATTGTAATGCATCCTTATCGTATTAGAGAATCTGTTTAAGAAGTTGTACATTTAAACAAACGTATTGCTTAATGAAAATTAAATCGCTTAACGTTTGTACACTGATCAGTGTATCGATGTTAATATTCACATCAATATTTTGTAAATTGAATCACGTCATGATCGAATTGTAATTAAAGAAAATGCAACCTGCTAATTGATTGCAGTATACTGGGTGTCACAGGTTTCTTCTTATAAAACTCTGTTACTATGTGTAAATATAAGAAAAAAAGTCATGTAAACATAATCCGATGAACGCTTTATTAACCTTAGAAAAAATGAGACAGGGGCTGAGCTTACGATTTATAAAACGTTAAAAATATACTATTTCTTTTACGGAAAATACGTGAAACGATTAGTTACTGCAATTTGTGTGTTCGCGAAGGTGAAGAAACATTTACAATTTAATACTAACAAGATTTTTACGTTAATATTTTCTCAACTAACTTGGATCAATGTTGATATTCAATTTGGAAAAGAACAGACATATGAACAATTTTGTCGAAGCCTTCTTTTTAAGATAACAATGCAAAGAAATTTTCTCTTATTTCGACAAATCCAAAGTATTTTACAAATCTATTTTGGAAGGAATTAACTGGAATACTGTTCAAGAAATTAACACGATAGTACTATATTTTATTGTTTTCAATGCAACGATGCAAACAAATTTTGTCCCCGTTCGACAACTCTTCTTTTTATAAAAAAATGATCGTTTTAATAACAAAGGGAATTTCAGGAATTTGTTCGAAAAATGTCGAACTGCATGACTGCGTTTCTTTATTGTCACGAGGAAAATTGCGAAACGCTGTTCTTTATAACATAGAAACAGTTACAGTTTCCATGACAGCAGGTAACATTAGGTCACTGCAAGGAGTCGCGAATTGATTTCAGTAAAATTTCCTGATATAATAACACTAATAACGCGCTGCGGTAAAATCTGAGCGCGCCAAGTTGAATCGCCCTGGACCGACGCGGTTGCAATTTTCTCTATAGGATGCGAGCTGCGCTGAAATGGTCAAATAGGTTCTGGAATAAGATTATCCTAAGGCTAGTGAGTGGAAAGCTTTCTATCTCCCATTAAGTGCCACGAATCTCTTATTTGAGTGAACAATCGGATTGCCTCTGTTTTAACAGTAGAATTACCATTACCAATCCGTAAAATCGTGAAAGGACTTCTGGAAGAAATTATTACGATTCATTCGTTCGTTTAAATATCCCAATAAAATTTGGGAAATCTAAACAATCGAATCATTGGATGTATAAATTAATTCGACACTGCTTGAGAATAATTTTTTTTTTACTTTCAAAACAAATGGGAGGCTAACGAGTCTACAAGAAATACTATTAAAAATATGTTTAAAAGAATGGATAAGTAACGCCGCGAAGAGCCCTAAGAATCGTCAATTGCAAACTTGTAAAAATGTTCCGACGACTAAAAGGAAAGTCCCCTTGAAATGCACGACGAGAAGCTTACCCTTTTATTTCTTTCTAACAATAAGAACGCAACTCTTTTAGTAACGTTGTAACTCGGCATGTTATAGATAAATGTCTGAAAGAACGTTGTTCGAACTGTTATAAAAAGATTATTTGCCCGTATAAAAGACATACAAGCTTTGAAACCTTGCCGAAGTTTTTATAGTCCAGCTGAGCTTGCTTCACTAAAACTGAAATTTATGTACCTTGTATGCACATAAATACGAACTCTCGTAAAAATTAAATATTAAATCGGACGATACTTTGCCCAAGCTCCATATAAATACTGGTAGATAGATTATGTGCAAACTAATTCGTGGCCTTTTCTTCATTAATTTCTGTTTATTCACAAACAATCCGCGTATGCTAAAGTCTGGATAATAATCCCCATTCTCCACAATATTCACACAATCCTAAAGATAATTGACAGTGTAACAATTTTGTGATACCAATTAATTTCTACACCTAATAGATGTTGTACTGACTACTGGAAGAATAACCATACGTTAACGACTTCAGGACCCAGATGTACACTCGCGATACCGTCAATTTACCGACATTCGTCTCCGATTTAAAAGCTCCAAGACACGTTGTCTTTCTGTGTGTGCCGAGCGTCTCGCCGCTAGATACCGCGGTTACGCTATTGACCGAGCGATCCGTAGGTTTGATCAACGTATTATGCATATTTACCGGAAAAACAACGCAACGACGCGACGCGACGGTCGTCTAGTTTGCAGACAGTGCTTGACGCTGGAGTCCACGAGGTAGTCGTCGAAGAAAAATCACCGCGGTCTATTGGAAACGGTGTTTTCGCTCGACTAGGATAATACGTTTCGCAAACGAACTAAAAGGTCCCATTACTCGGAGACAGCTGAACCGCCATCCCCGTGGCGTTGAGACCCCGTGGCCTGGTATTGGTTGGCTTTGCCTGCTGTTATATTCGCATTACACGGGTTCCACCGGCTAATAAAACCAAACCGTCTGGCACAGCGGTAGCCAGAAGTTACAAGAGAGCTACACGGAGAAATTGATCTCTCCGCGAAGGGAACGATCTGCCGTTTCGGAGGACAGGAAAAAAGAAAGGGAGGAGAGAGAGAAGGGGTGGGCGAAAAAGGTACAGCAGCAACGATGGAACGGAACGTAAGTGCCATACTTCACCCTGGGCTCCGAAACAGTCACCGGGAGACACGAAACGACCAATCGATTTCCCGACTCCGAGGAGGCTGGATCCTAACCACCAGCTCCTTCGGTCGTTCCTTCCAACGCACAGCGGGGTATTTCGCCCTATCCGACTACTACCGGCCGAACATCGATTTCGTCAAACTCGTTCCAGATCAAATCGGCCCGCTACCTGACAAAGCTCAAACGCTCGCGAAACGACGCCATTGTTTTTCTTTCGACGTTGCAGCTCGCAGTCACTAAATCGTCTTCAACAGGGCGCGTGTTTTGCCGCGGTGCTTTCCGCAATTGCCACGGATTCGAAAAAGCCTGTTGTTTTTAGTGAGCGTTCGATCGGAACGCTGATGCGGGTAACTATGGAGACTCTTACAGGAAATTGGCGAGTGCTGGATCAATCAATGAGCAAACTAACTGCTTAGCGCACCAGGAGAAGGGAAACACCAGAGAAATTTTCCGAATTTTATATCTTTTACTGCCATCTTTGCAATAATATCTGGTGTAACTTTAGTAGAACTTGATATATAAGTAATATTAAATTAGTAACACGTGCTAGTTATTTTTGTTCTATGCCAAAAGATGATCTTCGAACTTAACGAAGTTATTTAACAATTTCCCGAAAATCGAATATTTAGTATTCATATACTTTTTGGACCTACTGTATTTCTAGACCGCAAATTTTATGTATTTATGACAAAAGTGAGTAGGTGAAAGATGAAACAGTAAGAGCATAAAAAGGATGTGAGAGTATCAATATACTGTCATAGTCTTATTAGGATTATCAAAGGAGGAAACCAATTTTTATTTGATTCCAGCATCTTGTAATTGTCGGAGAAAATTTTTATTTTGCATAAAGATCCGGCAGTCTAGTGATTTCCCTTCGCCTGGAAGAAAGTATAGCATCACGCACGTCTATACGTGAAACAGAAGCGGATGGCCGTTGTTGTTCCTGACGTTGATGCTCGGGAATTGAATACCGCGGCTCTTTTTATTTTTCACACGGGATGATAGCACTCGACCGAGTTTTCCCAGGGAATGCTGGCCGTTCGAGGAAAAATTAACGCGATTAGTTCCTCGTGAATGAAAATCGTTTGGCCCTCCGCGTTCCTCACCAGGAAGATTCATGGCGAAGTTTGGTCCGGACGGAAATGACATTTATCATTGTTACTTGAACCGAGGCTTGCGCCGAACGGGTTTTATTTGCGCGCTACAAGAAACGGGGGATTTATGGAATCGAAGGGGCCGATCGTTAAGATATAGTACATAAACTATCGGCGCATCATTGGGTTTTAAGTGGAAACTTCGCGTCGCGTCGCGCCGCCAAATGCCGTTTCGAGGACTGGTATTAATTGTTTAACTGTCGTTGGTCCAACAACACATCTGCACACTGGATTACGCTCAAATCCCTACACAAGCCCCGTCGAAGCTGTGTGTGTTCCGATCGATAAAAATTCCCATGGCATTCGCAAGCCTGGGTGAATGAGTACACTGTGAATTTTATGCGTTTATAAGAAAAATTAGTAGCTGCAATTTGAGGCAGTAGACACATTAATTATTCGTGCAGAATTATTTTAGTTTGCATAAAGATTAACACTTGTTGGGCACATTAAAATTGTTAAAAGCATAAATACATTTTTCTGCACCTTCTATTTCTATTTGACCGAGAACATTTTTATTTGGCATAAAGATTCGCAGACTAATTATTATTTTGCGATTTGTTCGGTACGATTTGTCTTCGAATGTGTCGTCAAGAGACTTTAAAAAAATTTAACCCTTGCAGTTCTTGATTAAAATATCACACTCGCTAAAAAATTTGCTGTTTCGTAGCACGTAATGTTTTTGTAATAGCTGCAAGCTTTTATTTGCATTTAAATAATCTTGTTTGATAGCAAGTTTTGCAAATATTGCGTTAGGCTACGTATTGTTTTGGCTTGTAATATTTACAATCTGATGTCTCCATGTCGAAGATAGTACATTTAATAGTGTAGAAGTTACGTTGCCAAATCAGAACATAAAACAGCTATTTTGGTACAATTGAGTTTATAATACATAAGTCGTTTAACTAACATCATTTTCACTTCCACGTCGGTCGTTTGTGGAACATGAATCAGCAAACACCACTTATTCTACAGTTTGATGTAGTTAACCGATACTAATTGGACGGGTAACAGTCCTAATATGCGTCCCACGACGGTCAATTTTACTCCTCACAACTCCGAGAGGGCCTAATTGAATATCTGTGTACTGTTTTGCAGAGAGTAGAGCACAAATAACGTAAAGCTTTAGTCTAGATAATGCATAGATTTTGGGGAACAAATCTAGAAATTTCTATACCAGAATGAAACACGTTAAAAATTATTTATTTGTTCTCCATTTTAAACCATAGATTCCCAATAAGGTCTAACTTTAAATCACAGATTTTCAAATAATAAGGTCAATATCCATTGCCAAACTAAAAATAGTCCAGAAGCAGTACAAATTAATTTTTTGTTAGGTTCAAGACATTGAAAATACAATGAAAATTGCGAAATAAAATTTAGAGTAACATAAGTTTAGTTCGAATAAAAGAACTGAAAGCATTTTTAGTTAATGAATTGTTCAGTATTCGTTTCTAGAGTGTTTCTGACACAATTTCTCCTGAAATGGAGACAGTAATTAGAACAATAGCGTTTTGCAAAATTGCATCTATATTTGTCAATCATTAAAGCCGCGAATTACGGAAAGTGTGCCATTGGTATCGAAATTATGATCGATATCTAACGATTGTTCCGCCATAGCTCCAATCTTGCGATTTAATTTCAAGATTCAATAGGGACTGTCGCGTATACGTAACCTCCACTTCCGGCGTGCTGTTCCTTCCCTAGTGGTTTTCGATACTATTGTAGCAAACCACGCAGCAATAATTGCCTGTGCAGCCACCGCAAAGAATTCGGTCTTCGTGCTACTATTAGATTTTCCAGAATGTTCCGGGCAGCGGCCACGATGCCGAAAAATGTGACACCACGAAAATACAAAATTAAACTTTTTCGGAGAACTCTTTGTTTCTTCGGACAATCGAAGCACGCGATAAAGAATACTGCTGCAATAAAGAAGTTGTCCAATTTCAGAGTAAGCTCAATGAACCAGAAACAAACATTCAAAAACCAGATACTGTTATGTTCGAAATAGAAGAAATATAGTGAGTAGTATTGCTTGAAGAGAGAACACATTATAATTACTACTATAATTGAGGATCTTCAATTAGACAAAAACAGCAGCCATTAATTTATAGACCTGTTCGCAACCAGCGAATTCGCAATTTCAAGTTTCTCATTAATGAAAGCGGACACGAACAATTTTTAACATAATCAATTGGTTCTCGGGAATAGAACTCGCTTCAATTGCATTATTCACTGTGGTACTCAGCCTGAGTATGCAGAGAGCGATTAAAGTTCTGCCAGCGTAAGCGAATCTGCAGATGCGCTTAGGCTACGCGATGAAAAGGTATTTTCCGCAGGAATGCTCTGTACTATCGTTATTTCGATTTTAATTGCTCCCTGTGATCGAACTATCAAGTCACTGTTCATTACAAATGCTTACTTATATGTGCTTACAAACATATTCGACTTGACATTTCTAACTCGACGGCGATCACATTGAGATCGTTTCAACCGCGGCTACTTGAAAACCGAAATTCTCGGTCCTCGAAGAAACGAAATAAATCTTCCCGGGGAAACGGTACAAAGTTTGCATTGTCGGGATTGAATTATGCAGCTAGTCATGTCAAAGAGTTGTGTATAAACTTACTGGTAGACATTCCTCGGTTAATGGTCTCATAACAATTTTACGCTCATACTTCCGGAATATGGACTATGGGCCAGAGAGGAGTTGGGAGAGAAAAACGACGGTGAACGAAAGAAGCCGAAGAAGAGGAAGAGGAGAAAAATGATACACACACTTGTTCCGCGAGCCGACTCGCTAAACTACAGGTTACGGTAAATAAAATACGTCTTCTTAAGACGGAAGCTCCACAAAGGGGAGGGCACATGGGATAGGGAGGGGGAGGATGGGAGAGAAAGTATCGACGTCGTATGTGGTTTTAAGTCGAACCGGGAGAGTGGTGCCTTTGGGGAGAGTTATCGGTGGAAGAAAACGTTTTCGATTCTTTATATAAATTCTGCCGGCGCGGCGCATTGAAACTTACCACGGCAAAGGCGGCACCGTATAAATTTCGCCGCGGAAACTTTCCGCTGGAAAGCATTATCGCTTTCTTAACGAGGCCGGTGCCCGTACAGCGGAACACGCGTCGCAGAACGAGGAAAAATACCGGCGAACGGGTAACACGTTACGATAATCGCGAAAGAAAGAAATTATACAGAGGACAGGGGCAACGCGAGAAGATAAAACGAATTAATTCCCAGCATTAAACTCCGCGAATCCAACTTTACGCTGCGAACGGCTTCTCTTTGTTGAACTGACTCTCTAACAAGAAAAAGAAATGTCGAACCAAAATGGAATTTTATTATTTTAGCGTTCACTGCACGGAAATAGTTGCATACAAAATCCTAGTATTATATTTTACCCATCTGTGCTTCACAGTTTTAATTAACAATTTAGCCTCGCTTATAACGCCACGCTTTAACTGCCGCGTGAATTTTGTTTTTCATACAAGTCTTTTCTAATTCATTCGTATAAACCATCTGAGTTGTTAACTAGACTCCGGATCTTTACGCAAAATAAAGATATTCGCAGCGATTGTAGAGGGCACGAGTTAAATAAAAATTAATTTCGTCAGCTAATAATTTTTTTACGCTGGAAACAATTTTTCTAATTTTTCACTGTTTTATATTTCACCCAGCCAATTTCTTCATAAACGAATAAATTGCTATTTAGTTCTATTAATTTGACAACAGTTTTTAAATAAATACATTTCGTAACACGGGCAGAAAAAGGTTTAGCCTTATACAGTATATGAAAAGAAAATGGGTGAATTTTCACCGCGAGGAAAGTAGAAATTTTTGATACTTTGTTTGAAGAGTTACGAACGGGGCGCGGCCATTTGAACCTTTTAAATGTTTGAAATAATATGGGGCTGTCCTTTTTCATCTGTATTTTTAATCAAAGCAACAGGAAATAGTTACGCGAATCCAAATCAGACGAAAATGACGGGAAAACCACTGTACTGAAGCCTTTGAAGGCCACAAAATTGCGCACACCGATGATTTGAAAAGCCGACGGTTTCAACGTTGCTTTTTCGTCATTTTAGGAAAGAAATATCAGAAATGTTTTGTGTAGTTGTGTCCAAATGTGAATAATAAAAATAGCTTACTGAAAATTGTTTTTTTTTCTAAAAATTCAGGCCTAGTTTCCATCTAGGTATACGGCAGAAAGTAATATTATATATTTCAAAGTTTACTAACGCCTGACAAAAATATTCACTTTATCGAATATACTTTATTTCTATGAAAATTTGTATGCGCCACCCTGCGCATAAATTAATGCTGTTAAAAGCCAACAAATAACACTGACAATTTCATTTCCTCCAAATAAATTTAATTCATTATAACAAAAATATGTTAGCCCACAAAATTGGTCCGCATTCATGATTAATGTCCATTTTATCGATACATTTGAATAATGTATGCTGCGCTGAAATATGCATTTTATATCCTTAAAAAATCAATTTATACTGTACTTTATCGCCATCTGATAATTCAATCACGCGTCGCGTTAAATATTTTGTGTCGCGACGCTGCGCTGCCGCGCCGACGCGACGTCAAGAAGAAACGCATCTGCATGCATCGCCCGATCGAATTTCAAATCCGCCAGTCCGAAAGAGCTTTAAAAATTCCAATAATCAATGAATTATTTACCACGAACTGAGTTGTTTCGATTAAAGCCAGCACCCGAAAGAGCATTCGATCCTGTATCGTAGCGGTACGAACGAGCCGGGAAGTGCGAACAAATTGAATGAACAAAATTGAAACACGGTTAAGTTGTCTCCCAGCTCGGGGACTTCCAACGGCAAACAAAAAACCCGGGGTTCCAAAGTTTGCCCGTCGGATTAGATTAATCAACGGTGGAGTTTCACGCGGCAATATCCTGTAAGGACATTAGGGAAAAGCGTCGTAAAAATGAACAGTTGAATTATCCCGGTGGCCCGGGCATTTACATTTTTATCTCGTCGTAGATCCCTAGGAAGATTTATCTCGGACCGTCCTAGATTCACAGAACAATTCCGAAAAAACTTCTCCCAACCCGGTTCTCGGTTCACCTTTTTTATTTTCTGTCATTTTTCGTTTTGCCCCCACCCTCCGCCTTCTTTCACGCAACTTCCCTACCCGGGGCAGCTACAATGTCGCGAGCTGGCAAACAGAAGCCGACTGGTTTAACCGATAAAGTTCTGTAATAGCGTGGATTAGTGCCCCCCCAGCACTTCCACGGAGAACCAGAGAGTCCACCCACGACAATTACAGAAAGTGGCTGAAAGCGCTCGCGTTCGTTCGGGTGAATATTGGATCGCCCGGATTTGGTAACTTTTATGCCTCGAATGGTACCCACGGCTCAGCGAACTTCGTTGCTATTTTTTCGCGATGCCAGTGAAACGCGCGACTCGATGTTTTCACAACGAAGCTCTTCTCGCGAAAAAATATCAATAAAGACGTGTGCATTAAATATTAGTAAAACACAATCTTTTATAGAGGCTTGTCAGAGTCTTGGATCCAAAACAAGATTATTTCTATCGCATTTTCCAAAACAACTTCTTACATTAACTCAAGATGCTTGCGCACACAGAACAGTAACAAAACAGAAGGAACTTTTTAATATGATCAACAACCCCAATTGTTAAAGCGAAGCTTTTGAGAAGCAAAAACTTAATTCCTGATAAGAGAAAAGTGAAAACATTTGTGAATTTATTTACTTTCACTACTTTTACTGATTTACTTTATTCCAAAATAAATAAAAACAATATTGTTTAGCAATAAGCTACACAATATTGTATAGCACCAACGGAGAACAAAGAGTTAACTGTAGTTTAATAATTCTGACTAATTATTATCAAAATTTGAAACAATTTATTGTGTAGAATTGACTATTTAGATTTGAGCAATTACTATTTCTTGAAAAATAATTTTTAATTGCATCGCTTTAACGCCAACTTTAGAATGAGTGTTTTATTCTATACATATATTAGTTTTGCATGTAACAGATATCTTAAAGTTATAATTGAAAGACTTTTACCTGATATGAAGAAGAATTAATTCCATTTTTCAGTGTTTGATTATCCTCAAATACCAAATCTTAATATTTTAGGGATGGGTACACTCCTGAAGGTACAAGTAAGATTGATGACACTGGTTGCCAAAGTACTTCCTAAATATTTTCAAAATATAGAATAATATATAAAGGATGAGTCATTGTACACAGATTATCTTATGGAATATTAGAACAAAATGCCACCCTATCGCATATACACGCATACCTTTTTATAAAATAATACCTTTCCTCGAGAACCTACAATTTCTTAAGTAGTATAATGTTGATAACTTTGCTTACTTACGAGAAGCCTGATTTATCAAAACTTGCAGCAGCTTTATGAAAGTTGAATTCATAAAGAAACACATTGTGGCTATATGAACATGAAACTTTGAAACAGTTATGGCTATTTAAACACAAAATCTGATAAAACAATGAATTCAGTTATGACAATTTGTTATTTCATGGATGGACAAACCAAATTAACTAGGGCATAGAACTTACTTGAGCAAATATAATAGTATATTAGACTCACAGCAGTGGTGGGACAGAAATAATGAACGGTAAATAAAATTAACATAAAGTGGCAAAACTTTCCCTGATTCTATTGACTTCTCGAAGTCGCTCTACAGGAACTGTGAATAAATTAGATTCATATGTAAATAAACACAGACATGACAATTAGCATGTCCATTCTGTCCATATTAATACAAATGGAAACAATAACTGTTGAAACATCAGACAAGAGCATTTTTGCATAAAAGTATCCATCCATAAGTTGAAAATAAATAAACGATAAAAAATGTATAAAAGTTACTTGTAATAATAACAATATGTTATGATTACAATATTATGAAACGCAATAAAAAATTATATGTATTGACATAAGCATAAAAATACAATTATATATTTAACTTAAATAAAATCCTGTAAAAAGATCATACATGGAGAAATATAGAACAATAAAATAATGAACGAAAATAATAATAAAAAAGATACCTAAATAGATTGAAAAAAATGTATCATACTTGGAACAGCAAAGCGTGTTGTCAATATATACAATATTGATTGTATATGGACTTGTAAATTATTACAACTTTTGTAAACTATTGCTTGTAAACTATTGTACACTATTGCTTGTAAAGTCTTGCTCAAATGCGGGAAAGCGCGCGAATACGTGTCTAAACTTACTTCAGTGCTGAGATATGGCGCGGGATATTTTGCGCATGCGCGTCCGTTACGATGACAAGGTAGTGGGGCGCTGTGACAGTTATTTTGGCGGGAAAGTACCGGAAAAATCTGTTCCGCTTATTTATTATATTATAATATACTTGTTACTTTTTATTGTGAATGTACTTTTACTTTAAACACGATACATATAAAATATTTATTATTACTTCCCTCCAAATGCGGTTATTATGACGATAGAGGTTGTCAAACAACTTTTGAATAGTGTATAATAGTTTATTAATATATAAAATCGGTCTTAAACATGCGAGTCAGACCTATTTATACTTGGATTCATATAAGGAGTCAGAAAAAAGACAAATTTAAGACTTTACTACGCATATGGCGTTCAAAAGCACTCACAGTGATTTACCACAGTGATCGCAAAATCACGATCACGACTGTGATTTTTTATCTCAAGTCATAGTAATTCTCCATCTTTCAGTTCAAAAATTATATTATTTATGTAATTAGTAGAAGTGTATAGACAATTTAAATACCAAGACGTATATATATATATATTAATATATTATTTTATATATTAATAAACTATTATACACTATTCAAAAGTTGTTTGACAACCTCTATCGTCATAATAACCGCATTTGAAGAGAAGTAACAATAAATATTTTATATGTATCGTGTTTAAAGTAAAAGTACATTCACAATAAAAAGTAACAAGTATATTATAATATAATAAATAAGCGGAACAGATTTTTCCGGTACTTTCCCGCCAAAATAACTGTCACAGCGTCCCACTACCTTGTCATCGTAACGGACGCGCATGCGCAAAATATCCCGCGCCATATCTCAGCACTGAAGTAAGTAGACACGTATTCGCGCGCTTTCCCGCTTTTGAGCAAGACTTTACAAGCAATAGTGTACAATAGTTTACAAAAGTTGTAATAATTTACAAGTCCATATACAATCAATATTGTATATATTGACAACACGCTTTGCTGTTCCAAGTATGATACATTTTTTTCAATCTATTTAGATATCTTTTTTATTATTATTTTCGTTCATTATTTTATTATTCTATATTTCTCCATGTATGATATTTTTGCAGGATTTTATTTAAGTTAAATATATAATTGTATTATTTATATATATGAAATTGGTTTATTAATTGATATGCGTGATGTAACTTACGATTTATGTAGATTAAGATTAATAAAATTGTTTTTATATTTTGTTATGGAACATGTCTCGAGAACACAGGCTTCTATATAGAGTGACCAATAATAGTTATGTTCCTATGCTCTTGACCAATCAGAAGCGATCACGAAAAATCACCATGATTTGGAACGAACGTGATCAAATCACGAGTGATTCGGAAGTAGCAGTTTCTCTCATCTCTACATATGACAACAATGGAGCTCGTTCATTGGCTAATCCCCTACTCGTACTTCTACGACCGCGAACTTCTTTTGTTATACCGCGTGTTCGTAGCATTCAAAGATGAAATAATCATTATATAAAGTATGTTTGAAATAGAAATGTTTATTCTATTGGTTCTATAGTTTTATTAAGGGCGATGAGCATAGCTTATACAGCTTGTGACGTCAGTTATTTTTGCTACAACCGAACTTATCTGAGCCGTGTCTATGGATTTACATAATCTAAGTCTTAATGTTTCGTCATCCAGTGTAGAAGGACGCACGATGTTCGCTTACTACGTGTCAGGTTTGATCAGAATTTTATTTTATTTTGCCTTATTCGTTAAAAAAAATATCTACCGCAGATATATGAATTATTTATATATAGTTTTGATCGAGTACTTTTCGTCAAGAGTGGTAGAATAAATTGCTTCCCAGCTGCGCTACGATTCGACGAAATCGCGAAATGAATTGTGGGAAACGGTAGAATATGCGTATAAATATTCAAAAAACCGAAAATACGCTGACCGTGAATTTGGAAGTCTAAAACGCGATCGCGAAGGCAACATGTTTCGAGGATATACCTGTAGGTTTTTTACTGAGAGTGGGCGATCTGTTTTTACAGGAACGCGAACAGTTTCTGTCTGCGCGGGAATACAAGAAATGCTAATCCCCGCCATTACGGGACGTTACTCGCAAGATATCTGGCAAGCCGCGAGTCCACCATTATCATTCCCCTTGGTTGAGAACGGAAATACGGCGAAGAGGAACTGAAGTTCTCGCGTAGTAAGAGGATCTGGGTCAGTCCAAGCAAATATTTCAGGGACCTGTGGCAAAATATATAAATATGTCCGACAGAGAGATGCCCCTCGATCTTTTCGCACGCTGTTGCCGAGGAAGAATTTCGTCGGATTTCAAGGTTCTGAAGAGATGGAGATGATGTTTCGTACGGTATTCCATTTTTATTTTAAAAAATTACTGAATTTGATACTCGTCAATTTGTTTATTATTTCTTTTATTATTCCCTTCTGCGTTGCAAAACGCCGACTCCTTAACCCCCAAAACTTTTATCGACATATTTGTAGCGTTATTCTGATTTATGTACGTGCGAGCACGACAAGCAATCTAATTGTCGAGAAACTGTATCGCTACTATCAAATTTTTAAGAGTAAGGATGAGAAAATATTTAATATAATTTTTGCAAATTTATTTTTCAAAATCTATTTCTTGTTACTTTGAAATTTTTCGTGAATGTGCAACGATAAATTGCCACGTTTTCAACCTGCTAGAAATGTATTCAAAATGGCGACGGTAGATGGATTTTATTACTATTTTTCGAATATATCAAGTTCAAAGATTGTGCTTCACGAATCTGTAAGAAAGCACATAAGTTCGGTAGAATCTCGTCGTAAATGTCAGGGCAAGAATCAGCATACATGTATTTCTTCGGTATCACCAGACACTTTTCATACAGAATGTTCAAGTGTTTCGTGTGCATATACGAATAATGATAACTCGTAGCTGCAGATAAGCTGCATAAAGAGTTGCAAGCTGTTCCCCAAGACAGTATTCGGAATACGGAGGAAATTCAGTTTTGTTATTCTAGAGTTCGTCGAAGCTCTAACCGCGGAAAATGTGAAATTTTTTTCCAGTATTTTCTGCGGATGACGTTACTTCTGTCTTGTAGTCGTTAACGATATCCTCAACTATAACTTTCTTAAACATCGTTTCTTGTTAAATAATTGCTATTTTCATGGAAATTGATGTAAATGTTCCCACCAAAATTGTCAGACTTTTTGTGAATTTTTAACCGATTATAATTTATTCTCTTGAACAATTGCATGCGAATCGAAGATATTTTTATGTGACAAAGGGAACAGTATTTTCACGTGTGATCCACTTTAATTATAGCTGATAAAATACACGGAAGTACACTAATAGTATTAATAGTGTTCAATAAGGTTATTAATAAATTAGATTAAAATATATTAAAAACACTATAAGGTGGCTTAACAAAATCAAGTTTAAAATTGTAAATTAATAATAATAAGCTCATAGGCTTCAAATGAAATGATGAATCGTCGTGGAAATCGTAAAAATACTGTTCATAGCAGTGGCCATTTAAAAATGAATTTCGAACGTGCTGTTTAATCATACTTGTATTTTACAAGGGACTTTGAAATCTGCTGACTGAACAATGTCAAAGCAAACGTGGAGCGATCAAGAGCAATCATTGTAACGAACTCTCGCGAGGGACGACGAACGAGCGAACAGGTTGAGGTACAGATTACAGGGGCCGGCGAGGATGCGATGATAGAAATATTAAATGGAGTACAGGCCATTATAAGTTTCGCGTAATTGCGTCTGTGTCGTGAGAATTACGTCGAGGAGAAAAACTTTTCAAGCGCGTCGTAGGATTCCGTGGCAAGAGGTTTCTCCAGTTACCGACGCGTCGACAAGTGTTTCTTCCCGGTGCTTTTTACAAAATTGCCGGCGACATTAATCTCCTGACAGTAACAGTCGGAGAGATACAGATGCCCAACGAGGAAGACCTGTCCCGTAACTTAACTTTTCGACAGCTTTCGAGTACCTCCCGCGCGTACGAACGTCTCGAGCACACCGAACAGTTTGACATCAGTTTTCGCGGGTCCTCGATCCCTTTGTGTTAATTGTAATGAACATGGCAATTCCCAATACCCTTTCAAAATAACAACCATCGTCAACCTAGATGTCCCGGACGATATCAATTAATCGTCCAATCAATTATCGACGTTTGCACAATTCAGTCTATTTTTTTACACTCTGTGCCTCATATTAGTGATGCATACACAATTTGTTTTATCAAACTCGAAAATCAATTTTTACTACAAACTGTTAAGTGAATTGAGTTTTATTAACATCTACGATGCGCGAGGATGATACAAGAATTTGTCTATTTTCGCGCAAAAATTGTGTTTGCACCGAGATACTCAGGTTCGCAACCGTAACATTTAACGGTAATTCAAGCTCTAAAGCTACCACTTCTAAAAACAGCAAAATAGAATTTATTTCGCAATCTTTTTCCTCTAATCTGCTCGACTAGAAAACTTTATGAAATCATTCCCGCCGGAAGAGACGCTCCTAAAATTTCGATAACTGTATAGCATTATGTAGAAACCCGGTTATTTCGATGCGGCAGGTTTAGTGTTAGAGCGGCGGTGTACTTAGACGTATCAGCTCCTCTATAAAACGAATAGCTGCGCGCGCGCGACCCATAATAATAAGTTAATACATACTTCTGGCAGGCTTCTGCAAAATTTCGCGGACATCCGTGGCAAGCGGACTAATCTTCTTGAACGCGCGAGTAGCTCTCTCTTAATCCGGTGATCTCGTTTGCGGAAATTTTCATGATATCGCGCCGGGTTTTCGCTGGGGGTTTTGCACGGGGAGCGATCGCGAAAAAATATCAACGGCAGAAGCAGGGCGCGACGAACGGATAGGAACGAGAAAAACCAGGAGAAAGAAGGAGAGAAAGAGCGAGTAACTAGTCGTCCATTCCACTTCGCAGTTTCTCCCGCGTCATTGCACCAGATCGAATCAATTTTCCTTGTCGACTTCCGTTCTCGTTCGCGACCCCGTTACCACGGCCGCAAGATATCCCGTGGAAAATCCGTGATACTTCAGGAGTCACGACATTTTTCTCCTTTCTTTTCCAACCCTCGGTATCCCTCTATCTTCAGCCTCCACCCACCTACAGGCACACACGTACACATACACAAACACAGAGTAGTTTCGCGAAACGAATACCGGAGGAAAGCCGAGAATCGCCAAATCTGGACTACCGCGATAAGAGCAAACGGGGACAGAAAACGCGGGATTGCGGGGTGGGGGGAGGACGTACAGGGAATGGTTTCGTCTGACTTGACAAGGTTTTGTACATTTGTTAATTAAACCTCCCCATTACGCGATGCTTTTTTTCTGCTCGCTTGCTGACTGGCCCGTCCTTTTTCTTTAACCTCCCCCCGCACCGTGTTGCAGCGCCGGTGAACTACTTTTTCTTTTTTTCGCTTCTTCTTGTTTCGCTGCACGACGACAGAACCGCCTGCCGGTGTACATTTTTTCGGGAGATCGTGGAATTCGGTGTCGTCCCCGCTAGCGATCGCGTAATCTGCCATTATGCGCGCGGAACGCCTCGCCGCGCCGCGCCGGTAAACCGAACGCAAATTTATTAGATTTCGGAGCGCGAATGCGAACGGACTACGTTTAATTCCGGATTGTATGCGCGAGTGTTTAGCGTTTATGCTGTTCTAGATGATTATTACACGAGTAGAGTGATTCTTTTTGTGCAACACGTGGCTAGGTAATGGTGTGTATTATCAGTTTTGTGTAACATGTATTTATTTAATGTCACTGCTTGATACTATAACTGCGCAACGTGTAACTGAACTAGTTACACGCTGCTGCAATATTTTTTTTCAATATTAATGTAATAGTCAAGACCCTTTAAACAACTTATCAAAATAAACATCACTATATTTTTTGTCTAGGTACATCATTTAAACAACAAGCGCACCGGTCTCCACTTGCGTTATAAATGCAGCAGCAGACTATCGATGAGCACGGTTTTCTTTTAAATGATAAAACTTTAGGTGTAAGTTAATGGAATAGGATACTGACAGTCTTTTGAAGCACTCCTTGTCCTGCAGATAAACGTAAGGCATTTCGCATTTTTCGAAGCCACAATCGTAAGATAAATATTCGGTACACACTACAAAAGATACTGTACATGAATTCGCGGCTGAATTAGCAGATCAGAGATCCTTTGATAAATTATTTAAATAAACGTTTGGTTTCAGCAGTGCATGCACGATTCCCAAGAGAAATTATTTCTGAAAGCTACATCCGAAAGGTCTTTGTGTTTCTCAATCACTTTGCGCAAATAAAATCCCGTTCTTTAGTACTAGTAACGGGAAAACGATTTCGCATATCGATCTTTTCGATTTGCACAATAAACGAAGCACACAGTTGAGATACTTTCTAGTTAGAATTATATTTTCAAGAAAAAGAATAATTTTTTAAAAATTTCCTTCATGCTTGCAACAATTGAATTATATTTGATTCTATTTGATTGAATATAATTCTATTTAAAAAGATAAAAATTTAATTATTCGCATAATTAATCCGCGGATCTTCAAAGACGGATTATTCGAATTAGTATTTGTGTCATTGCTATAGTATTGGTATGTACACCAGACAATAATTTTCCTGATAAACAATGAGTTTTCTTCGAAACAGTGTTGCATGGAAATACGTCTATAACTTCGACTAAGATCCACTGTATATTAATATTTGAATTGCTATCGTGAGAAGCGTAAAGTTGGAGTATCGTCGTTCGGTAAATTAAACGAACATGAGACAGTTGAGAAATAGAACGTGATACCAAGTGTTTGAGTGTTTATTGTATGTTCGTGTTGACTGGATGTTTGATTATACGCAGGAGTGCTTGTAGATTGTGTTGGTATACAGTTTGAATATAGCCGACTCTATGTATGTTTCCCTGTTTGCAAGATTCTGGGTAATTTAGGACTTGACTACAGTAAACATGCACACGCATTCATCCCTTCAATCGCAATTTTTTAAAACAATATCCGTTTTTCATCTACTATATGTAGTAATTCCTAGACAACGTTTGGCTAGCTACAAAATGAATTTAAAGCATGTACACGAGAAAAAGTCTGATATAGGTCAACTGCGTCATGTAACTGTGTATCTAAATAATAAGAAAATATGTTAAAATTAGTTTCTAACTTTCGTTATTTTCAGTTTCCTCCTTCTTCTGTGCCTGACTGTGTGCGTACATACGGGTTTGATTGACTGCGCGCAAACTGTCTTTCACTATCAAGGAACGTGTGGCTAAGGTTGTATAAAGCTAAACTGGAGTTTATTGGTTTCTGCGATGCACGACGTGTTGAAAAGTGGAGTAACTTGGAAAAGAAAACATCTCCAGGAGTGGAAAACGGATATCTTGGAAATGAACGTGGTCTTGGAATATCCTGCTGGAATCAGGAAAATGATGGTGATGTAATAAATTTTTCTTGACCGTGCATCCACCAGGCAAGAACTACAGAGACTGTAAGTACGAAAACCGTACTTCTTCTGAATCTATATTGAACTAATTTCTCTGGTCTTTCTGCTTATGTATATTTTGTATATTTTGTAATAATTAATATGATGAACAAACAAGTACAGCATAAGTGAAATGAATTAGATATTGCACCACTGAATTGACACTACTCGAAAGCAAAGCTTCCCAATTGCTTGGGCTTATTCGTCAGCCGAATGTTTCTCTGGGAACCGACAATAGGCTGTTGCGCTGTTTTCGGGGAAACACAACGTTAAGGTGAAAACGGCGTCGATTTGTCGTTATTTCATTTTCTTGTGTCGGCTGGTAATTCCAGGCTTTCTAGAAACCAATATATCTCACGTCGTTGCGTCTTCCACATCATTGAATCCGATCGAATCATTCTCCTCTCTCCGGCGTTCATTCCCGTTCTCAACGTCGAGCGGAACCAGCATTTCGCGCGAAACCATACGTATATAAAGCACGTTCTCCCTTGCGGAATTTTCGGAAGTGTGACTGGTGTTCGCCGTTCCGAGAAATCGGATTCCGTTCTTCCAGTTTCATCGCGCGGGATTCGCACACTTATTTCTAATTGGACCGTCTCGGAGTTAGATTCGCTACAGTCGATTTCCCCGTCTTAGTACCTTTAAATCCTTCTATCGAATACTCGATGGCAGCCCCTCTTTTCCTGTATCTTATCCGCCAGTCGTGCGTGGCCATGCTCGAAATCGAGAAGGGGTCTGGCTACGTGAAAGTAGCTTCTTTAAATGTATGTATATGTATAAGATACTGCAGTGCCTCGACGTTTGTGAAATAGACCAATTAACCAATCGTGTTTTATGCATAATTTTATATCACATTACAATACAGTTTCAGAGATGTAACAATTTTTCAGCATTTATTACAAAAAATGAGGATGTTTCAAGGAGCTCAAAGTGAATAAAAACTGAAAATTATATAAATATCCGCAGTGTACTAATTAATCTAATATTTTAAAGTGTTTTCTTTTATGACTCAAAAGAAGGTGAAAACAATTTTTATAAATATGAAATAAGAAAAAATCTTTTCACGTTCGATGGTAGTCAATAATGCATACAGGAAATTGCCGAAAGTGGATTTGTCTATGAATATTCAAGTGTACTTTTGTTGATAAATATTCAGCTTATATTCAGCAACTCTACGGCAATCCTTTCCTGAGACATTGTTCTTTTCTGGATTACCTACTATTTGCACCACAAATATTTATTTCTGACAAGCTAAAATGCTAATGCTACGCTATGTGAACAACATTTGTGTCTCGTGCAACAGTTATTTCCTGTTAACGCACAGCGGGGAAAGTAATTCAAATTTAAATAAATCTATTATTTGAAAATATACCGCAAATATATAAAATTTGATGAACCAGTGTAGAAAAGATTTAGCAATTCAATGAAATGCTGGAATATGACATTCGACACCATTTAGTACGTTTTATGTGACTTCTATGACTATTGATGCGCAATATTTTTATATTGCACGAAAATCAACAGTCTAGTTATAACCCTGTACATATATGTAACATAATGTTGCAGTAGAAAACTCTTTCTTTTCAAATCTCCTACAGTGTTTTCCACCGTTAAATTTCATTTACTCTCACCGTCAGCAACAATTTTCTAGAACGAAATTTGTGGAGAACAGTGCACTGCTTTCCACACATCGTGCCCATCGTCACTTAAATTTCCCTTTCCCCTCTGCTGTATTTCCCGTCTACTTACACCGATTCCTCATCAGACCTTTAAATCGTTGTCCATTCAGGACAATACGTCGCTGGTTCGCTATCTACCCCTCTGGCCCTCCGACTGCAAGTAAATTCCAAGCGTACCGAACAACTCGATACAAATCTCCGATTGCCGAAGACCTCGTTTGCCCATGTAAACTTGCTCGTTTCGATTTGTTTGCGAAATCGAGGGATCCGTGTGGTTCTAGAGGCTAGGGACCCGGGGTGCATCGACATCCTCAGCCAGTCGAAATCTCTTCTGGGTACCGCCTTGACTATGATAGAATAAAAAAGGAGAAGAAGGATGAGCGGGGGAGAGAGAGCGAGAAAGAGAGAGAGAGAGAGAGATCGGCGAGGGAAGGGAGTGGAAGAGAAGAAAGAATAAAAGGAAAGTAAAAGAAAAAGCGTGGAAAAACTGTAACAGAGGGGAAGATACGGTTGAGATCTCGTCTGGGCCCATTGTTGGCCCTTTGTTTCGCGCAGCCAGAGGACGCGGATATCGCGAAACAATGCTCGAGCCTCGAGCAACGCCGTGGAAGGGACCTCGCAGTCAGACAGAGGAAAAAAGGCGGACGATGAAAGACAGAGAGAGTGAAAATAGACGCGAAACATAGATGGACAGTCGGAGAGATAAAGGGGAACGAGGGGGTGAATCTATGATAGTAGGGGGGATCATAGGCCGTGGATCGGGGGTGGAAATACAGGGTGTCATGTAACTACAATCGGACGACAGGCGCTGCTTCTACGTGGAAAACTAAGTCGCGAACATGTTATAAAACTTTTTTCATTTGGTACTTTAATTTTTTAAACGCTGTAATAATTCGTTCTATTAACTGTTCGGTATTAGGTACGTCGTCAGTATACACGATGGACTTGATATTACTCCAGAGATAAAAATTCAGCGGTGATGGATCTTGAAATTCTGATGACCATGGTAAAGATTAAAGATCATTGTGGCCGATTCAACACTGGTACAGTAGTGCCTCGCTCGTTCCACGAAACAAGGCCGAAAATGCCTTCGAAAGTCGAAACTGTGCCACGAAAGAGGTAACAAATCACGCAATTGTTCCCCACTCCGAGTTCCCCAATGTAGCCATCGAAATCCCCATCATGAGATCCAGAACTTGCAACAACTCGTGGCAGTGGTTCGCTAGTGTGCAACGAGCGAGGCTCTACTGTACTTTTAATTTGAAAAATGTTTTGCTGTAGAGCAAGTGCGATAGAAAAACTGATAACAACGACGATGTTGACAAATATGGCAGTGGTTTTCAAAGATGAAGTGTACAAGTGAAGTCCATCGAGATGAGACTAGGTCGAGCGTATCGAGGAGACTTTTATAAGTCGATTTTCTCGGGAACGGAGCGTCCAATGAAAAAATGTTATTCTATATTTTCGACTTATCTTTTCTGGTAGAAACGGCCGCCGTTCGGTCGTATTGCTAGCATATCACTAGGGACGATGGGAACGAATGAAAAAATCGCCGACTGTTCTGCAGTCTCGCGTTCGAATTCAATAAGAAACGGTGGACGGTAGGACGGCATTCAGTTTCGAAATCAACCGCCGCTTCCTCTTGCCAAAACCTCCACGGCGAATCGATAGTCCAGTAGGTCACGTTGGCATGGAAAACTGTGCCAACGCCTTTTCTTTTCCATTCGGCTTCTATCTTTGTCTCTACGTCCACGCTACCGTCTTTCTCGTAGTTACGTACCCCTTCTAAGGATCATCCTCAGTGTGTGTGTATGTGTTCGCGAATCAAATTGGTTCTTTTGTTTTTTTACCGTTCCCCAAAGTTCGGCCCGTGTTTTGCCTGCGAAACCGGTACCGACGTTCCCGTTTTTCTCCAAGCGACCACTTTGCCTCGGGATTTTTGATCCGATGTTGCGCCTCGTGTTTACGGGGATTGAGGAAAGTATTCGCACTGTGGGGAAATTATGAAAGAGGATGATTGGCATGTGTGTGTATGCGTGGTTCGTCGAAAACTCGAAGAGTTTTCCATTCAGTGGTTTTCTTCTCAAACAAGTTCGAACGACTTCGGTTTTCTTTTGAGATCTTTCGAGAATTGGTTCAGTGGCTACGAAAATTCGAGAAAAATTGTGTGTGGCGTAAAGGTCGGTTGTCATAACTTTTTTATCTGTGGCTTTAGCACTAGATTTATGGAGGACTACAAGAGACTAGTATACCTTAATTTATAAAATATTGTATTACACAATACTAACCAAAATAAAATTATACATTTACGAATTATAATTGTCTTCGTCAGATTTGTGTTAGTAGAAATTAGAAAATTAAACAGTAATTAACAAAATTATTTTTCTTTACATATATTTCTAAATGTGAATATGACATAATTTCATTGATTACCATTTTATTTATGGATAGTACAAAAAAAGTAAAAACTTATGGTTGAAAGTTATAAATAAACAACAGTTAATTTAAAGGTAATAATAATTATGTTAAATACGTTAACTAGTAGTAGTTTCCTTAATAACCTAAGTAACTAGATAATTTTAAGTGAAATAATGAAAGGTAAAAGCCCGCAGTAGAATAATAGATAATTTTTATAATTACCATCCGCGCACTGAGTAAAATAAATGGTACTTCTGCGAAACGCACATTGGCGTGGCAGTCAACGTATTAATTGTATAATTATAGGCTGCTTCATTGTTAACTACAAGCTAGAATAGCAATGTCACGGCAGGTAGATGAAAGGATACGATAACAATGTCCTCCACCACCGCTGTGCGTGAATTTTCTGTCGAAAAGTCAAACTGATAAAAAAGTGTAACTTAGTTAGAAACTTTCATTGTATAACGCTGACATAACCCATTTTGCCTAATTGAAGAACAAAAAGCACGTTCTACACTGCTGATGCGGTCATTTTGGTCTATTGACCATGTCATGCAACAACAGGAACAAGAGTTAGAACTCTGAATAGAATATTTCATGTAGTACCCCTCACGAAAAATAAGAAGGTCGAAATATCATAAAAGGTAGCATTTTTAAAATCAAGTTTTCTTGGTACACATTACTTTTCCTTGTGAAAAACGTTTGAACGTTTCATTATCGGACGCGATGAAACCCGAAACAGAATATATGCAACTATTGATAAACTAAATTGTTTTCGATGTAATCGAAGGGGTTGCATAGCAGGCCACACACTCGAATAAACATTCAATCAACAATCCTACCTATACCGAGCGAGTTAAATAACCTCAACAGCACCGACACTAATTTAGAACTCAACAAGCGATTTCGTCCCCACCACAGCTACGTAACCAGAAACTCCATAATAAATTGCAACTACAGCTATCAAAAGGGGTAGTCCATGTCGACGATAAGCCCGGCTAACATTACTACGAATGATATTAATATTCCTTGCACAAAATCCATGACACGCAGATAAATATAGGAGAATAAAAACACTAATACAATTGTAGAAACTTATCGAGAATACTAATTGAAAGATTTAGCGATATTTGCGAAACAATCTACGAACTTGTAAAAGAAACAGGCAGTTCGATATAAAATTAACAGTATTATTAAAACATTTTGGACATAGACAATGAAAAATGATGAACTAAGAAACAATTATCCTCGAAGAAGGAAAGTAAACTAAAAAATTGAATAATTTAATGGAATAGTCACACTGTACTTGAAAAATCACTTTGAACAACTGGTAGCAATTAATTATTACAGAACAATTTGATTACGTCTGGGTAAACTAGTACCGAGGTCCGTCAGCAAACTTGGCATGCATGTATTAACAATTTCTGTGGTCCGTCTTCCAGAGCACAGCGGTTCCTTATCCATTCTTAAGAAGCAACGAATATCTGATGAACCTCTCCGACCGACTACGTCATTATTAAGTCGAAATGCAAGCAACAGAAGGGAAAAAAGTGATGGCGCTTGTTAGGAAACTCGCAGCCTGTTTTGATCTACGACAAAAGGGTTCCCAGGTGTGTTGTCCTGTAATCAAAGAAAAATAAAAGGAACCCAGAAGACAAAAGCGTGGACGGGGGACTTATTAAGAAGATGGAGAGACTTAATGGGTTGCTTCGATCAGTCTCCGTAGTCGTTAGTTCCCGACCCTTGTGGCCTGCATCGTTGATACCGTCGTGCTTCCCAGCATCTTGCTGAATTTGCTGCATCAATGACGTTGCCCGTTCTCGGGTGAATCAAACGACCAAAATGTTTTTCATATACAGCCGAACCTACATAACTCGAAAACCACCACGAAACAATAATTTTATTCATTTCCCTTCTTATCGGCTGCGGGTACTTATACAGAGTGGTCTAAAAGATAATTTTGCCTCAACCATGAATCTAAAAATATTACGAAACAATTTTTATAAAAGGTAATATGAATTTATTGCCTCTATATTAAACAAATAGTGGCCTGAAAGTTTTTGTTGTATGTGCAGTGACAAGTGTTTGGAATTAACGAAATCAAAGAAATGTATAATTCCATTTAGAGAAACAATGTTGACCTTGTTACCTTTGTTGACGTTTTTACTAGCAAAGACTCATCACTGCCACTGGCATTCAGCGAACAAGATGTGTAGCAATGGAACTAATAGAGAGAGACCGAAACAACAAGGCAGGAATAGATTGCATGGTAACGCAACTACTGCAGAATCGTGTCCATTGTTTTCTATAATTGCATTACCAGTCTCGAGCAAAGTGACTATAGAAAGAGATTGCCATTTATAGCATGCATATTTGACGGTGATAGCGAAACGAAAGGGTTTGCTTTGTATATATGTTCAAAATATTCCCCTTAATTCCGTATATAATTTACGGTTACACGATTAATGTTCAAATATTTTTTACTAAAATTTTGCAAACTAATTTTTTTTAAATTTGAATTATTACTCTGTGGCACAGTGATGGATTCAATTATTCAATTCTACACGATATTAAACAGAAATTCATTTCCCTTCTTAACAATTTTCATTATTTAAAAATAATGTTCTCATATTCTTCTGATATTTTTACTATTTTATGTTTCATCTATCCATTTTTTAAAGTAGTAATTTCGACAAGAATGTTAAAAAAGATATTTCGCTACATCTGCAAAAAAATTTAAATCGCCGGCTAATAAAAATATCAGCAACGCGCGTTTTAGAGGGTTGAAAAGTTCCATGAAACGTACGAGCATCGCTAATAGAATTTCATTCTTCTCTGTATCACCGAAGAATGCGGTCCGGCCATAAGGCTGTTACAAGATGTTTGCACAATATGGTTTCATATTTTCAAAATAGTTACGCTCTGACACGGGAAGTCTGCGGGAAAGGGCTTTCACCCTTGCTGACCGAGTAACGACGGAACTCTTTAGCTGACTGGAGATCGATGTGGGACCGGAACAATATTTTGATGCTCGCCACTTGTGCTTACTCGGTAATATAAAAATTAACGGGTAAATACACATTTTGAACACTGCGCGAACGAAATCGAGTAAATAATTGAATTAGCAATCGATCGACGATGGCCACGCGCTGCTCTTGTTGTTCACTGACGGTGAAAAGTGACAAAACGAATGCAATTAATAGGCACGTGGCAATCAACAGCCAAACAAAAGCCTTCGTTAAATTATTGTTTACTAATTATCAGCTGTGGACAACGTAAGAAGATAAATACAGTTGATGGAACATTTTCGAATGCATTAAATGTACAAAATTTCTGTTTGGGACGTAAAATGATCTAGCTGAAAATTTTGTTCATGTGATTCTTTTACATAGATGCATTTTTTAAACAATCATATGAGAGAGATGTGTAAGATAGATTACAGGATGACGTTTATTTTAGGGAAATTAGCTCGACAATCGTTTAACATACTAGTAAAAATGGTGCTAATTGTCTGAAAAAGTTCCCGATTTTGAGTCCAGCTCATATATTTTATAAGACGTCATAAACCTCATAAATTCAACCCTTTAACCTACGATTTAAGTTCCAACAGCGTGGGCCCGAAACGTAAACAAAATCGCCCAGCCTTCGAGCCATTCCATGGTTCAACAAATCAAGCCACGAGCATGGTCCGTGATGTTTACATTTGGCCCGACCGACGGGCCAGGCTCGTGAGATTCAGTTTTGGCCCGGCCGATGCACCACGGGCCAGGGTCGTGCTAATCAGTTTTGACCTGAATACCTGACCACTAGTCTCACACGTGGTTGTAGGTTAAGGGGTTAATTCAAAAAATTGTTTGTACAATCGTCGACTGACATATTCTTATACTGCGTGCAACATTCTATTTGCACATTTCATTTCAAGGTAATTAATATACTTTTACAGCTTCAGAACGCAGCACGGTGATAATTAGCGAAAGGGAAATATTTTATTACGCTTCGAAGATCGCGTTTTAAAGAAAAGCATTATAAATTCCTATTAAATCGAATTGTGTGCGTTAAATCGCTTGCATTATCAGTTATTTCCGGTTGTTGCTTATTGAATGGGTTCCCGGTGCCGGTAATGAGTTAATTGATAGAATTTCGAATCAATCGGAGCGGAGAGATTAAGTAAGAAAATTAATGTAAAAGCACAAAGCCTGTAAACATTTACGGAATCGATTTCCTAATTTATTTAACCGTATCATCTGTAAAGTAGCACATATAAACGTTTGTAAACTATCTAAAATGTTTTTGATAAATTAAGTTTATTACGTTTATAACTTCATTATAATAATGATTCATTATAATAATGAACTTCTCGAATTCTTCAATTTTGAGATTTAATATATTAACTTTAACCATCTATAAGCTGGGTCTAATTATAATTGAGATTATTATATTTAATATAGTAACGTTAATTACGAGTATATCTATATGTGCCAGAATTAAATAGAGACGTAAAATTGTAGAACAAAAATAAAAGCAAAATACACAACTAGGTGAAATAACCAGTGACGATATAATTTCAGGTACACGTTTACGCACAGTAAAATATAATAAATTGCTTCTCTGTTTCATTCGGTTGATAACGACAATGATTACCTTAGAGCTGCAATATTGATATTGGATAATGAAATTCTAAATTTTAATGATGATACCGTGCAATATCTATTTGGCCCCGGAAAACAAGGCGTGCAAGGCAATTTGATTTTAAGTTGACACTTATCGGCTTCGCGTTTCTGAATAATTGCTAAACAAAGTTTAGAACATAAACGGGATATCAAAGATTGATTTCGACGATGTTTATGCTCGATAGAACGGTTGGAAATTCTTTTTCGCGAAATCACGCGGTTGTAGAAATATATGTCGGACCAGATGGCGTCCGAGATAATTGAATTAGAATATCCAATTTCCGAAGTCCACATAGTTTCAGAGAATTCCAAAGTCATGCGACAGTTAAAAGTAAGGGGCAATTAAATGCGGGAATAGAAAGTTGTAAATGGATTTTCCAATCGGAAAGAATTAAATGTTCGGTGTTTATCGAAATTCCATTAATTTAATGTAAGTGCAGGGTGTCTCAAAATGACTCGACATTTTAATTCATTAATAAAACGTATTAATGTTTGATATTTAAAGGAAAAACTGCTAAATAAGTTGGAATTCAAGTTTTAAGTTGTCTTCCAGAATTATCATTGCATTTAAATGAAATAATATTGAACATGTTTCGTTTCGATTTTAATGTCTAAGTTGTTTCAGTAATGTTTTATAATATTGCAAGTCATGTGTATCACTGTGAGAACATCTAATTATTGTATATCAACATTATACAAATTATTTTACTTTATATATTAATTGTATACGAACATTATAAAATTATATTTTATATTCTAAGAAATATTAACTAAAAAGAATACAAACCTAAAAAATAACAATAAATAGTGACATATTATGCTTTGTAGAAGAAGAAAGTTAAATCGATGGTAATTAAATAGTTGAATTTGTAAACTTTACTTGAAAAGTGAAATAATTTCAGATGAAGTTAAAATAAGATTATTCTATCGACAGGAGGAAGGTAGTTGGTTAAATTACCGATCATCCAATTTGAAGGCGTTCGACATATTTATCAGATAAACATCGCTATCGAGCCTAGAGAAAGTGCATAGTTATCGAGAAAAGAGTCTTCAATGTGAGAATGGTAATATTTCAGTGGGGTCAAGCCGTTTTCGAAAAAATCCAATTTCAAGGGTCCCGGAGGCTTTCGGGGCGATAGGAAATAGGGAACGGGCGAAATAAGGGACGGCGAGCAAATATGTGGATCCTCTCCTTAGAAGTCGAAGGTCTGTTCTTGATCGCTACTTTGCGGCACGTCGCTTTGCCTATCTCGTATTGTCTTGTTTTTTGCGCGTGTTTACGGATGATATCATTGCCCTTTCGACAACGGTTCCAGAACATTGCCAGACTCGATCTGATTCTTCAATCTCGAGAGGAAGTCGAGCATTTTTCCGGGAGACTTTTCGAGGGTTCCTTGGGATCCTTCCAAGCTGTTGGTAAGAGCAAGGCAATGTAGATCATAGATTTGAATGTAGATTCACTTGTGCCTCGGTGCCTTCGTACCCGATGTCATAGAAGGAAATAAGATAATCGAGAAACTCCGGGAACTTTAACATAGAAACGAGTATCCAAACGTTTTATGCAAACAACTCGCGGAATATTCGATGTCGCGATCGGAATATTTTTATTCGGCTATAACTGCGAGTGGTCCCGGGTGATTTGTGATTCGGAAGCGAGCTAATTGTATTGATGTAAACGGGACGCATCGCTATTATCAGCGTACCGAAATCCGGGGTCACGGGACATCGAATTCGAGCGCGGTTCCGTTCCATTCGAAGGCTTTCGAGAAGCTTTTCAGAATGTGCAAGTGCATTTTACGGCTTACTCTAACACTTGCGGCCATAAGCGTTCTGACACTTGTGTGTTCGCAGACTTACAAACTTATTATACATTTTTTCTATAATCTTGGTGCTATTCTAGGTTAATAATAATAATTAATAATTTGTTATGATTAAAATTCTCTATATTAATCGAAAAATAGAGATACATAAACATTTGTTTCTCTTCTAAATAATTGTAGTGATTATTGAAACTACTACAACAGTACGGTAGACTGAGACGAATCGGATATTTTCCACTATTTCGTTTTTTATCTATAAATGAGAAACTTTTAAATTTCTTTATATTTTTTTATTACGAATATTCATGTTAAATGGTTAAACTTGTTACGAATTTATAACTATCTAAATTTTAACTATCTTCTTTTACCATGAAATGATAAGTGATCCGATTCGTCTCTGTCTACCCTATTAGTAATTTGAAGGCTTTTATTGTTTTGCCATTCGAAACCCCCATGACGTCTCCAAGACGTCGTTCGAAGGCAAGGGGTTAACCAGCCGAGTAAATAAAAGACCTCGTTTTCTTCAACGTTCCATCGAAAATCGCAAGATCGATCGCCATTTATTTTTTTTTCCGAACAAGTTCCCCCATAATACGGTTGGCAATTTCTCCCGGGGGTTGGGAACGAGTTGGGCGGTGGAGTATTATGAGAATAAATCACGATTATTTATAAAACAATCAATCCCGCGACGCCTATTTCGTCGTTACATAGACGTTACGTAGACGGGTGGAAATTCCTACTGTTCGAGCTTGAAATTTCGATGAAACCTGGCGATGACGGTTCCCGACGCTCGTACACGCGGGCATATTTCATTCGTAAATTTAGTTCTATCTGGCAGATACTTGGGGACAAAAGAATCTCTCATCCTTGAAGAGAACTGATCGAGCGTGATGCAAAGACCGGAGGCCTTCTTCTCTTGGGTTTATACTCCCTTGGCGCTTATCGGATAACCATAAGTTCCAGCAGATCAAAGCCCCCTACCACCATCGCCGACGTGCCACCACATGAACCTAATGGTGGCTCGTCATAAAGTCCAAAAACTGGCTGAAAAGTCTTCCCGGAAAAATGATGCATTCAACGATCGACTCGCGTCTTTTCGCGAGCCATGCTGGTTCTCTCTCTCTCTCTCTTTTCCGTATCTCTCGGGCCTGACGTATTTTCAATCGCCTTCTTCAGTCTGCATTTTACGAGCCATGGACTTTATTGAATAATAATAATGTCAAGAACGATAGCCAGATACTGTATCAGATATTTTCTGCTCCTTTTCACTGCCCTATTTACGGTTTTTCTTTCCCTTAGCCTTCCGTTTCATCTGATGAATTGTTACTTCTTTCATAGACGCTGCCGGCCATGGGACACTCGAATAAGTAGACCACGTATCTTCGTGCAACAGAGAAATTGTGAAGAATAACAGCCAAGTAAAAAGTTCTTTTTTCTTCAACAATTCTAATAAGTGGAATCTGATATTTCTACTGAAATCGTGTTTTGCGCTATAATTTGAATGAAGGAACAGATGTCTTCTCGAACGAAACGTGGAGTCAAACACAGAATTTTTCCTAGAAAAGAAAGATCGGTCACTTATCTTGATACCTGACTTGTTCTTCTCGAGTCACCCGGTATAAAAGAGAAGGTAGAGTTCACGTTTTATTTTTCCCTGTTTTTCGAAGGCACGTGGTTTACTCCCGGGACCAAGTAGAATCTAAAAACTGTGAGAGAAGGGTCTCTGACCGGTATTGTGTTCCTTTGAAAGCAAAGTATTGTCGGCCCTGTAAGGCGAGTGCGGATGATATTGCGTGCAACCGAAGAATCCGTCTCACCGGCAAACTGACGTTTTATATTCTCTGATTGACACCGGCATATTCTATCCCCGGCCTTTTATGACCGATCAGGCTGTCACGTGGTTTACTTGAGCCGATGGGTGAAGGGTACCGGTCGTTTCTCCCCGTGAGCAACAGAAATTTCATTTCCCGCTGATTCCTGGTGACCTCGTTCCCCGACGCGCGTGCGAATAAATTGGCGAAATGATAACCACCAAGGTTTTCGGCGGGTGATCGATGCATAGCTCCGTCACCGGGCATAGATAAGATCTGAAATGGATCGCGGTCGGTGATGTTCCTTGGTTATTTGGGACGTGCAATAATCGCGCTGCTCCTCCCTCGATCACGCCAATCGTCTTCGACGCGACTGAAATGTCAATCGACGACCAAACTTTAGACAGACTTTGGGAAAACAAATTTCAGACGCGTAGTTTATTTGACGTTTATCGGGATCGTTCGCGTTGACGAGACACTCTGGAGATTTTTGGTCGAAGAGTTTGTTTTGACCGCGATATACAGGGTGTCCCAGCTAAATTGACCACCTTGAATATCTCGCTTAGTGTTAGTAATAGAAAAAAACGTTATAGGACAATATTAACCTAACCGAAGGGGCGATATAATGATTCGGAAAAAACTTTTTCAGATATCAAGGTCATCAACTTTTTTTTTAATGGAACTATATATTTTTTTTATCGTGATGTAATAGTAGGAGTGAAGACCTCTTTAATGACATATTATACAATGACCTTCGTGTGACCTTGAGTATGAAAAATCCAAAAATCATTACAGATATTATCAGCGATTAATTTACTACACAGGGTGTTCGGTAGGGAACACCCTGTATATTTTGTCATATTTGGACAAAATTAATTAAGGTTTTTTGGACAAACATTCCACACACTTGAAGTTTTTCTTTAATTTCTGAGACATCAGGCAATTAAAGACAGAACGTGTGTTCCATATTTTTTTGATCCACCTGTGTGCAAATTTTGGCTAAATTGATGATTGACACTTCGTAATATTCCCTGGAGATTAGAAGAATTTTTTAAGGGTTCGCGACACTCGAGAAGATTGAACCAATTCCATCTGTAATGGATCACAGCCATTGAGTTAATGAGGGAGCCGGAAAGAAAGTTCTTCTTCGAACACGATTTCCTGCAGTCATTCCGATTTCCTGCTTCCGACCTAGATCAAAATCGAAGAACAGGTATTTAAACCAGAAGGAGAATAGTAATTTTTCCCAGCGAGGCCGGAGGAATGTTATAAAATTCTATTTTGGCATGAACGAAAAATCCACAGGATGTTGCGTACACACCACTATGTGAAGTTTGAGATAAAGAAAATATGTTCATCATACGTAACATAAAATTAAAATATCTTTTAACATAATCGTGTTGCAACTATAATACCCTAATACTGTTTCGCAAGAGACGAACGACAGTTCTCAACATTAATTAATTGTAAATAACGGTGTTTAAATGATTAAATACGAACAGATGCAGTACCGCAGAAGTTCAGCCGCAAGTTCTCGACTCTGGAGCGACATTGTAACTGTATAAATGCAAATCTGTGTCTGAATGGACGTTGGCTCCCCGATTCGATGTCCCACGACAATCCGCAGTCCGAGGGTTGACAAACCATCGAACCCGAAACTTTAAATTGGCCACTTTAACGATCTTCGGAGCAACCGAAGAATTTCTGGGACGATTCGAGTCCTGGGTTACCCCGGTACACAGCGATCGAGCGCAAATTGCAGCGGTTGCCTGGCCAGAGAAACTGAAAAGAACGCAGGAGGAAGAAGAAGGAGATCTGTCCAAAGTGGCGCGCTTCGTTGCCAAAACTTTCCGCGGAGAATCGCAGAGCATCGCGGAGCTTCGTAGGGCTTCGCTTTAACAGAGACCATTAAAAAGCTTTCGATAGGCAGTGCGACACAACCACGTTCTCGATGACAAGAAGGAGAAGCATGGCGCTTTGATCTGCGGAATTTATTGCTATCTGGCAGAAGCTGGTGGAACAAATGAAACAAAAAAAGAAAACGGGGGAAGAAAGTGTCTCTGTTCGCCTCCCTTTTCCCCATACCGTTGCGCCTATGCTCTTTTCAAGGATGAAAGGATTCTGTCCTTTTGCCGCTAAGATGCTCGGCACATTGTACAATTCAATCGGTCACCGTGATCCGATGGGAAAGATGGCGGAGCGGAAAAGCGGGCGAAACTAATGATACGGAAAAGATAGAACTTCATATTAATATCGATCGTAATGTTCTCTTCAAAGAGAATCGTCTATTCGATCGATGAACGCGGAATTGCTGTGCCGAACGAAATCACCGGAACGAAACAAATTATATATTATTCTTCTCATTTGGAGCAGCGACTCCGGATGGGAAAATTGAATTTCTCTTTTACGTAAATCGCGAGTAGATCATGGAAATATGCTCCCGAAATCGTGATAGGAAAGTTGATGGGTGTATAAATTAATTTGAAGCTCTTTTCGTTGTCCACTTGCAAAGAAAATTTATTCGTGTCTTGAAAATATTCCCCTTCAGTGTCTATATATTCATTCCATTTTGCAGGTGACTAATGAAGCCAGTAACAAATCTGAACTCAAGACGAGGTTACAAATGACGATCTCCGAAGGATAGGAATTAATATTTACACCTAATGCAATCACATGAAGATGTTTACATTTTTGTTTGCATTGATACGAAGATACAGGAGGTACGTGAGCATTTATTTCTTTTCTGGATAATTTAAATGAATTGCCAATGGTACAATGGTGTTCGTAAACTTTTTATCATAAATTGATGCATAATGACAATTTTGTAATAATTTAAAGTGTGTACGTTGATCGCGACGAGTAAACCGTGAATTTTATGCATTTATAACAAGCAGAAATTGAAATACAAAATGGTAAAAAGATCAATGTTTTAAAGGCCAACTTCGAACAATTATTAATTACTCATTAATTAGCTGTTTCTAAGATTGTTACTAGTGTTTTATATAGACGACTCCTAACAACTAATTAAGTCGTCTAGGCTTCCGAAGCGAACATGATGTTCGCACGTAAAGTAAATTCGTTCGCACGTAAAATAAATTCGAGCATCCAGCTTCGTATCAGAACAGCTGATCTCTGGAATCGTTATTTAAACTGCACATAACCCAGAAATCTGTTAGAGTATGGTTTCGGGGACACGGTAGTGGACCAAAACCTGGAACTTAATATTATCATTTGCATAATTTTCACTAAGCCACTCCTACAACACGAGACCTGGCATGATCATACAAAAGGGTCAGGGGTTTTCGCTGTTCAAACACTACAGTGGTGGACAGAAACTCCACCATTCCAAAAATATCAATATTTTTGGATTAACTGTGACACGAACAGTTACTGGCTGTGTTAATACAATATTGTACTATCAGATTATACAATACCACCAGTGGACTGTACTGAAACTATTTAACTACGTTCGTAATATATTTAACGGAAGATCTAAAATACCAAAGGATTAAAAACGTGTTTTGAAAAAGTAAAAATACATTTTATTGTTATTGTTAATATCTAAAATTACTCGTTTTTGTTTTACACTTTGAATGAATAAATTAAGTCTCATTTATGTCACATTTTGAGGAAGAGTACATCTCATAACACAGATGGAAAAATAGAGGGGAGCGTCGAATGTAATAGTGCCCAGGGCCAATGGCAACCACGACGCGATTGTGAATCGTGGATGCGATCGGCATTTCCATGTGTATCTACCCAATTGGAAGATTGCAAGAAAAACTGCGACGGAGTTCCAAGCACGGCCGGAAGCTGAAAAGACCGTTGCCCGGGCTTTCACGGCATTTGACAATCCGAAAGTAACCATTTTCTTTGCGCCGTTCGTTTTTTAGTGTCCGTTGCGTTCCGGAACTTTCCCGGTTACTCTAAAAACTTTGCTCTTCCACTCTATTAGGTCTATAGAAAAGTTCAGTCGTCTTACGTACGCGATATTACGTTCACATGTAGAGTTTTGCCTAGACGAAATATAAATGGAGAAACTTCTGATCGGCGTCGACGCATGTCACATGGTGTAACACTGGTGTAAAAATCTTAGGACACTTGTAGAACAAGAGGGAGGATTATTAAAACCAGAGATTGAAAGAATTCTGGAATTTTTTAATAAGATACAAATACACACGAATGTGTGCATTCTTTATATATTATAGTAGTTAAAAAAAGGAAAATTTAAAAATATTCAATATCAATGAGAATTTTTAATATGACATTCAGTATCATATTATTTTACGAAACCTGCAAGTTACCTGATGCTTGGGGGCAGTATTGTATATATGTATACACAGTTATTTAATAAAAGCATTATTAAGGCTTCTTGAAATTCACCAATAAATAATTTTCTATGGGTTGGTTCGTACAACATAAACGACCAAATGTGTGCCTTCTGTTCGGAATCTGCGGAAGTTGGTAGCATCAGGAGAATATAGAAAAATTTCACAGTCATTTATCGTATATAATATAAAAATAAGTGAAAGTATGGACTAAAATTTCTACTTATTGTACTTATTCTAAAACCAATGTACGGAAATTTTCAGCTGAACATTTCAGCTGTGATACATATAAGCAACTATAACAATTCTAAAAGAAATGTTTGTTCTTCGACATCTTCAAATGTCTGTGCATTCTCGACTTGGAAAGTTCAGTGCCGGTGAGTAGCGACCACCAGGGCAGTCAACATGTTGAGGGTTAATAGCAACCCTGTAAGAAACACGTTCGACAAGAAAACCAAAGAATCTCGAAACAGACAGCGCCTGGAAAGGGCAAAATACCGGGTGGGAGCGTACAGGAGTCGGTGTATCAGCGTCGAATCCTCGACAAAACAATGTTGACGCGAGCACGCGTCGTCGTCGTCGTCGTCGTCGACGTCGTTGCAACTTGTTCAGCAGTTTCTCGGCTCGTTCCCGGCTACTGTCTAATTTGCGGTGTCTCGACGGCCGCTTGTTGATCTCCCAGTAAAACGTGAACGAGGCTGGTTCGCCAGTCAGGTAGAGCACTCCCCAATCAGAGTTAATTGATCCCCCGATCCTTGGAACGGAGCTTTAGTCAGCATCAGATAGGACATCGGTTAACGGGTGACACGGCGACATCTTCCTTAGTCTCGACGTGCACTCGACTGAACCGTGGGCCGTGTTTCTGCCCTGCGATGCTTACGGTACGTGACCGAATCGATCCGCGCCACGCCACAGTACGGCACGGCACGGCACCGCACGGCACGGAAAAGCTACGCCGGAGCGAAGCCAGAGCCAGGCCACACCGCTATAAGTCGAGACTCTACTGCTTCTTTCAGAGGAGCCAGCAAGAACGGCCGCCTGGGAGTCACCGACCCTTGACACTCCTGGAGACAGGAGTGACTGCAAGTTTTATGCGCTCACCGCCTTTTCCTTTCCACAGTGCCGCGTCATAGGCTGCTCTACCGAAGGCCGTGCATTATCGACCTCTTAAATGCCTTTGGGAAGAGTTTACCTTATCCCCAACACGGCCGGCACGCACTAATTTCGGGTCACGCCGCGTTTAACGGCCCATTCAACCTCTAGTCCGATGGAAATCGTCGGCTGCCAACAGATCTCCCATCGATCGATCGCGACAGCCGACTAGTTCTTTAGATACCTAACAGACAGCCTAGACTAATTGTAAGCCTACAAAACAAACTGGACGACGTGCCACGATATACGATACTGGCTGTCAAAACACATGTAAAGAATTTACGTTTTCTCCATTTAATCACATCTAAGAATTCTAAAAAATAATCTGGCACATTTGATATGTCGAACCTCATATTCGAAAATTTTTTCCGATTTTTCAGTTCTAAACTGTGTGGTTGTAAAAAGTGAAAAATTAGAAAAATATCGAGTTCATATTGAAATTTAAGATTGATCTGGAAATTAATTCTATAATAAGATATTATCATCAATAAGGTCTTCAATTTTTTTCATATTTTTGTCTAGGGTTTGTCATAGTTAAAAAAATTAAATCCAATTTCTTGGAGAGAAACTAGGTGGTCTTTTTTAAAATTCTTTAAGTATATTGTGCAATTTTAAACATCTCAACATTTCAGGTTTCGTTTTGGAGAAAATCGAATTTGAAGATTCGTCAATTACGCAAGCCATTGAATTGGCGTGCGTTTGACCATAACCAGACGATTCTACTTGCCCTAAATACTAATTTGCGAGAACTTGACGACTATTCAAAGTCGATTTTCTGGGAAATGAAATCCTATTTGAAAAAATGTTGTTTCATATTTTCCCCCTTCTAACTTTTACTACTAGATCGGTAACATTGTGTGTAAGGGCCTTGTTTTTTAATAGTTGCAAGAAGTAGTCCACTGCCGAATATGTTTCCAAGAACTATCTTTCACATAAGTTGCATCTTAATCGGCTTGTGCAACTTAAATATGTTCTCTTGTAACTAATTTGTAAGTTTGGTAAGACATCATAAAATAATGTTTCTCGAAGCGAGTGAGGAAGATTGAAAATAGTTTCGAGAAACTATAAATTCACTGTTTAATAACTTCTTCATAGACCTATTTTCAAAATGTGACGTAAATATTTTCAAACAATTTGTTGTCTAATATTATGCCCGTATTATAATATCATTGTATTGACCTAATTTGGATACTTATATACGATATAATAATTCAGATTTCGTGCACCTCGAATTTCTTTATTGAATTTCCACCGAACGAGTATTGTTAGCTACTGATGCAATGCGTATGTAGTACCGAAATAATTTATTCGTTATTGTATTCGTATAACTTATTTCTATTAAACGTTGAATTCGTTATGTGTATAAACATATTCGCGTTTCTCTGGAAATGTACGATCCTCGCGCAGTGTACAATTGTTGTCAATACAGTTCAATTTTTACAGATCCGAAGTATGTTTTAAAATATCTGGACTATTCACTAGATTTCGTAAGGAGTGCAGGAGCTTACAAAAATATTTATTTTACTGTGTCATTTATAATTTATTAGGGGCATTAAATACACAGTTAGTTATGTTTCAATAGCCTCTATGTTTTTATGACATCTTGGACTCAGATAACACATTAGAATTCTAATTAATCATGTTAATATTCATTTGAATTCTCAGTCGAATTCTGCAAAATCTACAGCCATAATTGGACTGTGGATTTTATTAATTTATGGGAAAACTGAATAGCAACAATTTGACACAGTAGGAACATTCCTTTTATTGTATTATGGATTTACTAAGTGATCATTATGCCCAATAACATGTCACGATAAAATGATAAAGAAATGGTATTTTAGAAAATATAGAAGGGAACGTGTTAACAGGGATAAGGGTAATCTAGTAGAAAATTGAAACCGTGTTAACACAGCTAGATCCTTAAGGGGTTGAGCGAGTAAAATCGACGTTCTACATTCTAGCGACATTGCAGGGATTCCCTATGGCGAGGAAATCTCCCAAAATAAAGACAAGAATTGGGAAACGTCCTAAACGGAGGCAGTGAAACGGGGATGTCAAAGCCATAGGAAATAGCAATTAAGGATGAAGGAGTGGGCTGATGAATAGACCGTTTCTTCTAATGAATTTTATTCAAGTTGCCTGGTGTGCGAGAGTGAAGATTGTCTCATAATAGCGGAGTTCATACCGTTCTTTCTCATTAACACGCAAATCTAAAGTTTTCAGTGTTGGCGTACGTGATCTTTTGATGCGAATCGGGATGCGCGTTTCGCACGGGTTTTTGCGAGACAGATTTCTGGAATAAATTTAGCGATGCTCGTGCCGAAACGCGGTTTTCCAGTCTCAGAGAAAGATACTACGATTATTCCGTAACACGCGGCGATCCTTCGAACCAGATGAATGCCCGACACAAAATGCTAATAGCGTATCGAGACGATGCTGTAGTAAGCTTTTTGAATGACTCGCTGACCCCGTTCTTACCGTTCTACTTTTTCCCCCCGCCCTCGGTCTACACCCAGTAGAATACGGAACACGTCGACAATCGCCGTACGTAGAATTGTCATCTTGTGTGAACATTTGACGCGTGGCATGTAGGGTAAACTTGGGTCAGTTCATGCCATTTTTTTTCTGTTTACAATCAAAAAAGTTCAAAAAAGTATCGACACGTTCAGGCTTTGTTATAATGTGCATTCGAAAAGCAGCAACACAATGGATATCAATATGGATCAGAATAAAAAGTTTCTACATTGATTCTAAGAGAAATTGAATAAAAATGATTTTTTACTTTTAATAATTCCAGTTAGAGAAGAAAGAAGTTCATGTTTATTTAATTTCTATAACTGAACATTTTTACGAGATCCTTGATTACAAATTTTAACTATTTAAATTTGAATAATATCTCTTACTTTTTAACCAATTTTTATAAATATGCAAAACAGTTTCGTAAACAGACACAGTGTTTTTGTTTATAGTGTAGTGTTAAGAAAGTAGATTGCATCAACATGCTACTTCATTACTTATGTTATCGCAAAAATGATAATAGCAAAATTTTATTGATCCACCTTTTATAAAAAAAAAAAACAAAATGAACATACACGGTTTTTGGATGTACTAAAATACTATTATAGTCTAAGCTTTGTCCGCACTTGCGGTTTTATCGAGTGATAATAGACGGATACAATAAAAAGATATTGAATGTCACGAAGACCGATGGTTCACGCGTTATCAAATACAGCTCAAAATTGGGGGAAAGTAATATAGATTATTTGAGTATCAAGCCGTAGCTTAAATCCCCCATAAATCTGGATTAAACTGCCGATAAAAAACAAACAAGCATTTTGGTTTCGCATCGATCCCGTTAGAACTGTCGTCTTTTATACGTGTACACATTGGTCGCCAGCGTACGCGCCGTTTACAAGCAACCGAATCGCATCGTCGTATTTTGCAAAATTAACCGGCAAACATCATGACACTTCTGCGTGAAATTCGACGCGGCGGCATGGGAATACAGTGAATTCATTTAGTGCGTAACAACAAATGCAACGCATCAATGGGATTGCAATAATCCACGGGGCAATAAAAGCGACCATTTTATATTGTTTTGTGGGAATGAAAAGAATGTCTTTATTCTGATTCTTATCCATTTTTATTGCAATATAAGTTCAAAGTATGGATTATTAAATTCCTCCACGAATAGATTTTTGCAATTTCAATGGCCGTATATAAAAAATTTTTGATCCGTCGTTTTCACTGTAGTTCTAATTTCAAAGACTCAAACTAATATTTGCAGTTCTTAAATTTTCTTAATATAAATAATGCAAGTAGAAATTCATTATGGGATGTTTTATCTAATTTTGTTATTTGAAAGGTGTTTGCTAGATTCTTCACGAGTTGTTAACTTTACACTGTTCGTTAAAAATGAACATTAAAAGCGGAAAATAAAAATTGCTATAAAATGGAGATGGTGATTTTTATATTTTATCGAAAGTGGAAAATCTTGTAACACCCTCCATGCTGTTCAGACATTACAACTACAGATTATCCCTTGTTCATCTATCTTAAGAGATTTTTGGCTGGCGAGAGTTTGGGGCATGATCAAGAGACAAAACACGTTTTGTACAAGAGTGGCTGAACCGCTTGAGATAATGTGTAAAAGATGGTGTCAAGATACGGTGTAAATCCTAATAAAATTGACCAGAGAGAAAAAAGTTAATGTAGCAAAAGCACCGAATATATTGTGAAAGATTCATTACAAATCTTTTTACGAGCATAGGAAAAACAAATAAAATTAAACATAGTTTTTAGCCTTTTTAATATGTGTTGACTAACACATTTTTATCTAGGTTTAATAATTTTAGGATTATTCAGAAAAATCAATCGCAATTTTGCCATTTGTTAACGAGAACAATAAACAAATTACAAGTCAGATATCGGAATATTGACATGAGAAAGAAAGAAATGTCCCGAATCATCAAGAGAAATTTCGAACTCTCGTCACAATGTAAAAATTTAATAAAGCATGTAAAAAAAATTAGATTAGGTAGATTAGTAGATTAGGTAAATCTCCGGAAAACGCTGGAGTGGGATAGTAGAAAGAGTTGCAGGACGAATTGCAGTCAGTCCGTCTGCAAATTGCGAATTGAAACAGCTGACTCAAGTGTATCGCATATTTCTTGTTGCAGAGACAGAGAAAGAGAGAGAGAGAGAGAGTCCGGGAGAGCCCCCGTGTTTCCTGTGTGCCGAATGCAATTCTCGAGGCCGGGTTCGAATATGCATCGGTCGTACGTAGATCCAATTCCCCTGGAACGAAGGGGGAAACTTGAGTCTTTTGTTTTGTCTAGCTATCGTGGAACTTTCTGTAACAAGTGCCCTCTCCCCCAAGAGAAACTTCTGATAAAATCTTCAGGAGCCGCGGAGCTATGGTTATCCTTTCGGCATCCGTGTACCTCGGCGCTCTGCCTTTTCTTATCAACATTGTTATTCACCACCCAGACAAATTCCGCTGAGACATGTGCGGTCTGCCAGGGAACTTCCACTGCATTTGAACTTGATACCTAGTGTACCGTTCTTGATCTATGTGCTCTGGATCCGGCGAACCGATCGAAATTATTCTGATTCTCTGTTGCCAACGATTTGTATCAACTTTCTGTTTCTTTATTTCAACTCTTATTCCAACATACAAAATAATGTTCTCGTTTTCTTTGTAGCTACAAGGCATATTTGCATTCTTCTATGTTATTGTCAACAAGAATGTAAAACATTTTTTTAAAAGAAATTGGGAGTTAATCTGACGTGCACTTTTTCGAATAATTAACTAAGTACACGACAAGATCAAAGTATTGATGTCACCGATCCTAATTTTTTCCCAGAAATCGTATCAATCAAAATTGACTGTGAGTGACGCAAATAAAATGAGTTTAACAGGACTCTTTCTGTACAGTGACTCGTAGTATTGTCGTAAGCGAAGCTCATAATTCCTCGAAAAATGCTCATCGAAGTAATTAACCATAACGGCGGCAGCACAATCAGCTAATGACATTAAACATCTCCTCCATTTCCTGGAGTTTGTCGCTCGCAGCGAGTGGGGTGGTGGTGTGTCTTTCACCGGGATGCCGGGCTACATTCATTTCCTCCTTTTTCCGGGGAAATTTCTCTTTTGGCATGGAAGTACGTATTTCTTTCTCGGAGAAAAGTGTGCCCGGCAACAGTCGATATTCCCTGTTCCGTTCGCGGAAACTCGACGAGTTTCTTCGCTCTTTTCGTCCCCGTGTTCGTTCCCACCAAGCAGCCGCTGCGCTGTTGCGTTCAACGTTCCTTGCACTCCTCAGACTCTCTCTCTCTCTCGATCGGCGCGAATGGCCGTGTGTATCGGCCGGTACAATGCACTCTTCCTAATTCATCGTATGCAAGCCCTGTATCCGATCGTTTCGAGCTAGATTGCTTCCATAAGGAGGGCGGGTGGTGTACATGTCGCCTGTGTGGCCGGAAGATGGAAAACGCGAGATTACGCGATACACCAACCCCCCTCCCCCTTCGCCACGAAGGAAATGTCGTCGTTCGACGTCCCGTCGAATCGACTATCGATTACCGCGATCTTCCGCAGAGGTTTATGCGCGTTTAACGACGACGCCGTGGCGGCATCAAGAATATAGCGAATGGACGAATCACGGTGCGAAATTTGCATGTTTCCAAACAATACGGAGTCGCAGGCTCGTCGTGATTTAATTAAATCGCTTTTTTTTTTAATTAAAACGCTTTTCCTTTTTGGAGATGATTCGTTCATTGTACGCTACTTCATTTTTTTTGCAAGGCGAATTGTCTGAGTTAATAACAAATTCGATACTTGTACCAAGATATTGTTGAGCCCTTAAGAAAACCCATAGAAGCCTGGACCACTGAAAATTTTTACCAATTAATCATGTAACATTGTACAGACAAATCCATATTTTTAGACCGTGTCCCCACTCTACCTTCCACCTCTACTACCAGGTCACGTGACGCGTTTCACGTGCATGCTTCGCAATGTCACGTGACCAATCTGGTACTGACAGGGAGTGAGTAACTTTTTCCCTTCGATTGTTAAACCTTTAATACCGTGCAAAAATCAGGTATGTTTTAAAAATTGTGTGACCCTTGTACTAAACCAGTAAGAATGTATAAAACTATGGAAATTTTCAACAAGTAGAATTTCGGTAAAAAATAAGCGTAATTTTTGGTTGCGATTGGTTTATCCAGTGAAGTGTTACTACTATTGGGGATGAAGAAAAAATTTCTATTATATGAATGTAATAATTTTGAAAGTACGGTTCAAGGGAGAGGATGGATAAGAGAAGTCTTACGTCTCGTAGAAAATGAAATCATCAATGAATTTTCGGACGTCGGCGACGCGACGTCTGAGAACCCTATGGTTCAGACCCTGCTTTATCTCTGACATCGGAGTCGCCAGTTTGGAGACGTCGAAAGTCATCTTGGGATATGTCCTCAAAGTACGGGGACCCACATCGTACGTTTCATAAATGATTTTTGCCGGTTCAGCAGCTGCTTTCTATTGATTATAGAAAACGGATATGCAGTGGCGAACACTTGGCTTATCACCTACCATTTTCATACTAGGAAGGAACGTACTAGAAAAAAGTAAGATTTAAACAACTATCAAAAACAAATCTTCACCGAAGTAGCAGTTTCTGCCATTTGTATGTAAACGATGCGAATATTTGCATACTTCTAATGTTCCAGTCATCAGCGTGCTTTTATAATGCTACCCTTCTGCATTATTCATAAATAATAAATTATTAACGTTCCTATTAAACTGGTTTAAGAAAGTGTGAGAGAAATTAGATGGTATTAATGTACCATTTTATTGCGTAGAATTATCGTGGAGGAATTGAGTTCATAAATGCTTTTGCAACTCACTCCAGCTGGCTGTCTTCAAGATAGTCCTTATTGTTTACAATATATCCAACGCTTCTTCCAATCTTCATAGCATCGGTAAAGCTCGTATTCTAGGATGAATTTTATAGCTCGTTTAACGGACTAGTTCTAAACTTTTATTCGAAACTGTGTTCTCGTGGCGCCCTGTAGAGAAACCGGAAACTATTTGCGAATATGAAGTTAAATTTTTGTTAATAAATCACTGCTACTCTCATCTGACAGATGACATTTAGTTAATATACAAACACTATCTCTGGTATAAACGGTTCAATAAAAATTGTTAGTTCAGCACTGAAGCAATTATTTACATTGAAAAACAAAACAGGCATTGTTTGCATCCAGAATAAAATAGAGGACGGCCCAAGAGTGTTATAAAAGAATAAATGTGAATTTTTAAAAAATAAAAGAGTTACTTTCATATGATCTACCCACTTTTGGCCACCCTTTATAACAATCACGATTTTGTTACATTATTTTCAACTTCTTAAAATTGTTAAAGAAAGAAATACATTTTCATTTCACTCCTGAATCTTACAATTGACTTGAACAATTTTTATTTTGCAGAAAGATCCGTAGTCTACTAATATAACTATTCAGGACAATTCTGATTTTCCATATTATTGCATTTAGCAAATTTCCGTAAACGTTTGGATGCTTTCGCAGATCAATATTAACGCTTCTTCCTGGACATTTTGCAAGAAAAGCGAACAATGTCGCAACTTGTTATCAATATTTTGTTAAGGATGAGCTTACAGCGTTCGCTTCAGTCGGTCGAATGAAATATTTTTTACCAGAGGTGGTATCAACAATACATGATGCTGCAGTTTGACGCAGAAGGATCGAGCACCACCGCGCTCTACCGTTCTTTTGTGAACGGGATTGGCCCGGGACATTTAAAACAATGTAGCATTTTATTTTCTATGATATGCTACCGTAACAACCACGGCAATCGAACGGTGTTTGAACTATAGCCCGAACGTCGATCGTGGAGTCTGTCTGCACACACAAAGTCCATCCGTTTTTCGGCTGATACGACAACCCCCCACGACACACGCAAATCGCATTCTGCGGTTTACACATCGAGTGTTGAGCTCTATCATTTCGTCCATTGTTCTACCCCCTTTTTTTCTTCCTCTCTCCCTTTTGTTTTATCGGTGGTCACGGCTGGTTTTCCGTACGCTTTCGGCACTTTGTCGAGATAATTCTGGCCAATAAAATGGCACCGTCACAGGCAAGCTTGGCATGCTCGGATAAGAGGACCGATTCCGATGGGCGTACCTGACACTGACTGGCATGTAATCAATCTTTGGACAGGTCTTGTACTATCTCGATTTTAAGGCAATAATTGCAACACAGTCACAGTCTGGTCCAGATCTATTTATTTTATTTACTAGGATATATTTTATTCACGTGCGACGCAGTAGTCTAAGATCTGTTCTTTACATAGAACGTTTATAATACAGTTTTTATAATTACCCACAATTGCATATGCGCTTACTCCGCCTGAAAGGTAGTTGAAAAATCCAGTACCAAATGTGAATTTAAAATAAAGTTACAATCGATTAATTGTTAGGACGCCCAATATTTTTAATATCAAATCGATTAATTCAATATGCACACGTTTGGCATATTACATCATATTGATGAAATCGTTTGAATATATAATCCCTCATTTATTTTCAGTAATAGATTCGATCTGGTTGAAATAATTCTAGATTGTAATGGAAAATCAAATCCTCTTGGGGTAGGCAGATTGAAAATTAATCTTCGGGATTTGGCGTATTCGATTTTCTTCCAATAACTTTGACAAGTCATTAGAATAATTTCATGTAGCACATGTAATAGCTCTGAAGTACACTATTCCGTCCATAAGTATTTGACCACCTTCAGTTTATCGAAAATATACAAAATATATTTACAATGGGGCATCCCAACGTAACAAAAATACAGCTGCAATGTTAGATGAAATAAATTAACAAATAATTCGTGTTAAAAAAGGTTTACTAGGTTTCAGTTTGTATCAATAGCAAGGATCCATCCTTTGGAAGGATATCAGGCCAATATACTATAAAATGACTTCGACAAATTGATAAAGAGCGATAAAAAATAATCCTTCATACATATCCCCCATCGCTCGTTCGCGAAGCGAAATAGTTTCCAGTCAGAATCCATCTTCATGGATCAATAATACCTTTCTTGAAAGCCAGCTATGAGTGGTAAATGGGACGATCTTCCGACCCTTCAAAGTACCTTCGCCTGTAAGCTTTCGGGGGCTTTATAATACATCACTGGCTTAAAATTTCGTGCCCTTTAACATGAAATGGACGTGTAACTACTAAAGACGAAGAAATTACCATTTTTCAACTTCGGTTTTATTCATGAATACGAAGCTATACCCATTCATTTCGTAAGTTCGTCGTCCTCCGTATAGATTTATTACGACACTCGGCAAGAAATGTTCCAATGCAAACTTCACGAACCTCGACCGGCAATAACATTGCTAACACTCTTATAAATACAATTTCATACTTAACACATGTGTATACATATAAATCTCTGTCGAGGTTTTCTGAATATTAAAAAAAAAACTGAATCAAGCGACTATCTTTATCCAAGTGATCGTAATAAACATTTCTCGGTTTTAAAATTATTTAAGCGTTATATTGAAAAGATATTTAATCTTATGAAATGATTAAAAGGCACGTTTTTAAAAGGTGTTCCTGGGAAATACGTGTTTTCTCCGTCAAATCCGTCGAACATTTCAGCCATGTTATGGTGTTTTCGACTCATCGAGAGATTAAAATAGGAAATACTACATCATTAAACTTCAGCTTCTTACAATCAATTTAAACAATTTTGTTTCGTATTAATACTTGCAAGTTCCTCGTAAACAGGCAAACATATCGTGGCATTAACATTTTCGTTGTATGTAATTTTATGCATTTACCTCTGCGGCGAATGAAAATATTTCCTACTTACATTAAACGCATGAATAATTATAACGGTATGCTCTTAACTTGATCGAATATTTTTCATCAATTTTGTATTATCGTTCGAATTTTGACGCCATGCGAAACGTTCGAGTTCCGTGGAAGATGATTGGGTAATAATTTATCGGAACTCAGGCCGCAGAGATTTTCGCAATTTAAAGATATTCGCTTCAGGTTGATTTATCGAGGGGGAAACAAAAATACAGGTTTAATGGCGGCGGAATTTATGAATACTGATCACGAAGTTAAGCGTTCCGCGGTCGTTTCGCGTTCAATACCGCAGTTAAGTGAAACTTAATTAACGCTCGCGATAGAATGTGTCCCCTCCCCTGTGAAAAATGTCCCCCCATGGAAATCACGGGGAAGCAAAACAACGAATACTTAAGCGAATTACGTCTTGTTTAAGATACCTACGGCCTGGAAGAATATAGGGCATCCCCTAATATTTCCTTTTACAAGGAATCAAGACGTTGTGGCCGACACGCGTTCCATTATTAAGAACGGCCGGTTTTACTCTAAATTTAGCCGGCGAGCGCGAGACCTGACGGAAAATAGCGCCGATGAATAGCGGTTTTTAAATTATTTGCAGCCGCGTGCCTTAGACAGATCAAAATACAAGGTGCTTTTCTTAGACCAGACGGCTTGAACGATCCGCGAGACTAAATCGTATAAATATTTCTTTGTTTCAACAACTGCTGAGCGCAGTCCATTTTTAGAGCACGAGAGGTTCCGATAGAGTCGATCGGGATTGGGTAGCACTGACGTTTGTCTGGTACTTGTTTCTAAATGGTGCGAGACGGAAAGCTTTTAATTAATATTCACATTTTTATAATAGCTGTCTGAAAGAATAATTTCTAGTTTCTTCATAAGAATGATTTTCAATGTCTACTAATATTCGATTAGAATCTTCCATAGCATTGGAACACGATTAAAATATAATACGTATGAATACTTGTCTTATCCATGTTTTCATAAATACGTGCTGCGTAGTTGTATTAAATCAATATTATGTGAGATGATAATAAACGAATTTTACTAATACCAATGACATGTTTCAATTGCTATTTGATATTACAGCATGCTACTCGGAAATCGATGCATATTAGTATAGACGAATATTTCATTGAATTGGTCCTACCATTAATGGCGCACATTAAGAGAAAAGTGATTTTGTGTTAAATTAAAAATGGGACAGCGTTGCATATAATTACAAATACATACTAATTGTAACACGTTTTCTGAATCTATAAGTCGTGGTATTTCCCTCGTATTATTAATTAGAAATCGACTTTAAAGTTGAATATCAAAATTCGCGCTAATTATACTACATTTGTATAAATTATTAACAGTCCGGTTTTAAACAATTCGAAGTTCAGAATTGTTTATGTATCTGATAAAAGAAAAAGAATTGTTACAAAATATAAATTTACGAGTAGTATTAAAACCTCGTTTTCGATTTATAATTAACAAATTTGGAATGTTCCGAAAAACCCGTATAAGAGGCCCATAGCTTCAACAGTTTAAACGAAATTAATTAAGACTCCTCTAACGTGGTTCAACCCAACGACATCGTAATTGACGATAAAATTATAAAGATCGTTGCTCGTGCTAGGGGTTAAAAAGGCTATGTATGCGATATAAACCACGTCGATAAGGTAATATTAGCATTTAGCGCGATCCAATAAATCAGTCCACGCGATTTTAACGGATTTACTGTATTCTCTGTCGACAATTTATAAAGGTACATCGACCGTCAGTGACATTACCTTACTTAATTACATTTTAACCAAAAATATCAGTGGGAGGAGGATTAGATTAACTTCTATGGAAACATTTTTAATTATTCAGCTTTGTAATCAATTATTTTATGCTCCGCGTATACACACATTTAAAATATGGTTACTCTTCTACAAATGTATTCATTTAGACATTTTTTTCCAATAAAATAAAGAATACATCAATTGCAAGGAATTTATAAATTGTAATGATTGAAATTTCACTAAGTAATGGATAGAGGACTTCATTCAGTTTCATTAAGCATCATTAAACGTGAAACATTTGAAGTTGTCACATTTCCATTAATTAAAATTTGAATAAACATAAAAGGTTTAAAGCAAAATTAAAATCATATATATATAATATTAATATTATATTATCTATAATATTAATATTATATTCTCTATAATATTAATATTATATTACCAATCCCTTCTGCATCTTTACAATTCTTTTTAATAACTTCTCTATCTGTAATCAATCAAAATATTAAAATGGCCCCTTCTGTGCATGTAATATCTAAATTCAGAACATCCTAATTAAACACAAGTCGCCCGCTTCTGAGTGTGCACTAACGTTGGAGCTCTCACGACCAATGGATGAATAAAATATTTAATAATAAATCTTTCAGGAACCTTGAATACATTTCTCAAGAGGAACATTGTTACGTTGAATATACAGCGTACCTTTGTGCTGATTGTTTGATTTAATCTTCATTCTAAAGAGATCAAATGGAGAGGTCTAGAATTTTAAGGAAAAATATACATTTGGAACTGTAGAATGCTTTTTGGGATTTGTACACTAGCAAATCTGCGAACAAAAAATTATAAATAATCGAGAAATAAATAGGGTTAACTTGTAATCGAGCTGTTGGAAGCACCGAAGTGCGAGTGATGACACGAGACAGAAACAAAATGTCAATGTTTCATGTTCACCCTGGAGCCAATATTATAACATCTGCTGTTATTATTACACGGTAATAGTTAAAAACAATGTTTACTCTTATGCAACCAAGGAAAACGTTTCGATTCGATTTTGTTGCAAAGCAGCTCCGTCCTTATCGCAAGAAGGTATATAAAATAAGCTTAAATATAATATATTTGCATTAATATAGTTGACATTGATTATGATTACGCTACTGGACAAGTTATTTTATTACACAATTTATTCCCAAGATTTCCTTGCCGCGATAAAGTATCATTAATTCTCACCATTGCGGTGCAGTTTAATTTCTGTTTTTCAGTTGCTCAAGAGTAATGAGTTTCCCTGTTTGCATTAAGGAAACCTCGCTTCGGAGCTTCGAGGAGCACAAATTACACTGTGCGACTGCTACGCAACAAGTGACACATTCGCAAACACGCATTCCTTTTGTTGATTTTACTACACGGTAGCAAAACAAAAAGTGGATTAGAAACGAATAGCACTGCTGGAAGACAGAGTGCCGACTTGAAATATGTTGGCACGGTACGAGCCACCGAGTGCTTAAGCGAGACATTCACTTTCTTGATGCAAAAAATCGGTTTTTCCAATATCTTCAACTTTTGAGAAATATTTCTGCAATATCCCGAAGTAGAACTCGTAATATGTGAACGGTTACTGAACTGTATTTTCAATTCCATCTTCAAATGCATATTTCTCGTAAAAATATTTTTGTAACTGGCTGGCATGATTAAGAAAGAAGTAATAGACCAATTAATTTGAAATTTTTATCTCAAAGATTCCTATTATTGTTTAATCTACAATCAAAATGATAGGTTGTAGAGATTTCATTTAATGTCAACAGAAAATGTTTTTCAGTAAAATTGAACATTTCATTAGGTACCATTCCTTTTACAAAATAATTTTCAGTAGTATGTACAACTGTGTACAAATTACTGAAATATTATGAAACATCTTTTTACTGTTTGAAGCTTTATTTAAATATAAAATTGTTGCCAACAGCATTATTTTTGATTCTTCCTTATAGCGCAATAGAACTTCCAAAATAGTTGTCACAGTGGATTGCACCCTTAAGTGAAAGACGAGGCAAAGGGATAAAGGAAATGATGGAGGGGGACTGCAGAATTATGCTAAAAGAGCGTAGCGAAGATCGAGATGGATGTTGCAGATTCTAAAGAATTGTAGGAGTTTATCAAAGTAGCGGGTGGAAAAAGGAAAAGATAAGGGAACACGACGGGGTGTATGAACACCTACGCTTAGATGAAACCTCGTGCAACGTTTGAATTTTTAACGAGCCCGTCTAAAAAAGAAACAACCGCGGAAGAATCTTCTAGTCAGTGCTCGTTTCGTGTACCAGCACGGATGCGTATCCCAGGGATTTTTCCCGGCCGTATTCACCGTATCGTGGCTTCCTATTTTTCCATGATTAGACTCTCGAGCTTGAAGATCACCATGGGGAAATCTACCGTCGCCTACAATTTCATGGAACACTTCGTTCCGTAAAACTTCGAATTCATTGACTGTCACCGGTAACGTGAACTTTGAACGCTCTTCATCCCGCAATTAACTCGGAATTTGTTGCATTCATTTTAATGGTAAACGTGGGCAACTAATTAAAATAGTGCCATTTTTGAAAGTCTTCATTGAGCATGTTTTAATAAATTGCTAGCTTGTGGATTTTGAAGTGGATTTTATATTAGAAGAATTTGAGGATATTGTTGTGTTATTTTCGACTTATTAAGATGATTAAATGAGGAAATATATTGTCATTCAACCATTGATCAACACACTTGATCTTACAATTGATGTGGATAATTTTTATTTTGTATGCACATCCACACAGTTTACTCACAAATAAAGATTCATCATGACATTAATCACATATAATTTTCTTTATACAATATGGTGGACTTTATTATTGTATTTACATTATAACGTAGTATAATGGAACTTTATAATGTAGAAAGTATTTTCTACATGAAAAGTATTGCGTGATTATAATGATAGAATTGGATTAAATTTTTTTTGGTTTTAGAAAATTTGTTTTTAAGAATTTATTAGTTCTTAGTAGGAGTTGTCGAGTGAATTCTTTATTACTGCCCGACTGATGTCCAATTATCGATATATGATCTATTAGGAAGCTTTCGTGAAAGTATTATAGTGCACACAATCGCTTTTACAGTTCATTACTCCTTTATCTAGATCTCACGATGTTGCTTACTACCTGCAGTTACTTTACTATGATACTATGCGTGGTATAAATGGTTACGTACCGAATTTATGAGGAATTGATACATATATAAACAAACGAATTTTGGTATATCGTAATAAGGCACACTGATATACATATAAAACTGAGACTACGATCGATCATAATAATTCACGTAAGAAGAACTCGGGTCGTGAGTTCGCATATTTTGAACCGAGCATTAACGTGTCCGTGTAAGTGAAGTAAACGAAGTGAGGTAAACGAAGTTCTACTATACTTGCGAGATATAGTGCGAATCTGCCGCCATAAATCGAAGTTATCGAAGTTGCGGTATAAAAACTTCATGATGGTGCTGAGAACGTGCTGTGAAGTTTTTGACGTTTCTACAGAAACACATTACAAGCTCAGCAAAAATAGTGTACATTTTCAAGATATCCAGTGTACACATTAATGCATTATTTTCGTCAACAGAGTTTTGAAAATATAAACTGACCCCATATTAAACCTTTATTGCTTTAATGAGTGAGGAATTTGGAAAGTGTGCAACATGATAAAACGATGCAAAATAAAAACAATGAAATGTACTGTTCAAAATTTTGTCTTGATATCTCGTTTGAAACGCTTATTAATTAATTAAATTAACAACCAATTTTACTAACATTGTTAGAAAATTGTAAATAATTCAACAGTGTAGAAATTAGATTAGAGTTCTTCGTTTCATCCATCTCTGTAAGAAGCAACAGAGTGAAAATAATAAATAAATAAGTATTGAGTTAAGAAGTACGATACAGAGAGAAGGCTGTGCAAATAAACATACCGATGCATGCTGAAGGCACCAGAAAGGACAATGGTCTGCTATTTTTAGTGTCACAGATATGGTAGCGAATGGGAGAGGTAGGGCTGCATAGGTCACGCTCCTAACGCAGAGTTAAAGCTATTTTAAGGGGGACAACAAACTAGTTGTTGCATCCAGATCAACAGTTAACCTGATACATTAAAGCGACACTGATTTATGAATGAATATCCTTCAGAAAAGGATCTTTATTGCATAACATCCTGCATAGCCCACGCGAAAAAAAAATGAAGCCACTATGTCAGTAGGCGTTACACAATACGGGTCAATGCCCTAAGTCACTGAGTCGTACAGTTTCCAGTGAACGGATCTTTAAAAATTTATTCGCCAGAAATTCATTCGGTCTGGGATTTCGGATCAGAGCTTCGCGTAATTCATATCAAATCAAGTCAATATTATGACTTCGACGCGCACTGATCTAATCACTAACTTTGCGCAGAACAAACCTACACTTTGAGCAGTTTAGGATCGGAACTTTAGATGGAACTGGAGTTCAGAACAGACCAGCATCAAAAATTCGTACGTCTGCCGATAAACTAGCACATCAAATGGATTTAGAAAATGAAACTCGTTTGCATTGATTGCAAGAGATAGAAACCGAATTGAATGTTATTTTTTCCTTTACTGATTTTAATAGAGAAGAAATTGTATGTTTTGGACTTCATCTACTTAATTTTGTTATAAATGCATAAAGATCCACAGTCTACTCATTACAGTAGAATGTTAAACAATTTTCGATCAAATTGGAACCTTGGAAGATAGAATATATTTACACCAGATGTAGTCATGTTGCACGCTGTACATCAGGGAGTTATGATAAAGGCGAGGCTCCAACCTTTTATAGTGAATTCAGTCACGAAAAATATTTTTTACTGTTTCCATAATCATTTCAATGTGCAGTACGTTCGAGAAAAACCGTGTCTTCATTAACTCGCCCCGTGCATCCCCTAAAAACATTATTTATACTCGTTATAATTATCTCTGAAGAAAATGAACGGCGGATTGCTATAGTAGGTGCTTCAAGCTTTTAAATGAGTTTCGATTTATTGTCGTACAACTTGTGTTTACGAAATTATAAATTTTGAAAAAGTTTCGAAAATTGGTGCTTGGTGTACACATACTTTCCAGAGCGTTCTGAATCATTTTATCTCTATGCTCTGGACATAATGGGTTAAAATGTGTCTTGTATCCTCTCGGATAAAATTGGAGGTCTCGATATCGATTGCACTTCAACTGGTACCGTTAGCAGATACAATGGTGAAGCGTACTTGTTGCGACGTGTTTCGAAGATACGTTTTGCCAATTAGTCAAAATTAGTCAGCGTACAGAGGAGACATTTTCACTGACACATACACACACATGTTTTTGCCGGCCGGAATTTTTTGGCACGTACAGTGAACGAAAAAGAAGACCACAATAGGCCGGAAAAGGCTGGTATTTCACTAGGCAGCAGTAAAACAAGCGCGGGGGCGTTCGGTTGATTTATTCTCTGGTGTAGGGAGCCTGTTAATAATCTATCGTCCAGGTATTTCACGGTTTTCCGGTTGAGGTTTAAATTGAAAATCTTGAAACATTCACCGCGTTGCCTGCGAAATTGTGTTCCGTGTCGCGTGCCTGTGTGTCACTTTTTCCCCGTGCGGAACATTCAACGGCACGAATACGGGTTGCTGACTCGTTTTTTTTAGAGAAAGTCCGATGAACTATCCCTTCAGCGAGATTCTCGAAAGTCCGTGCAAATAACTCCGCACATACACTCTGAGTGTGTCAGCCGTCTATGCTGAAAACTGTTCAAATCGGTTTCCAGTAAACAGACCTTTCCGGAAACTGTCTATTGGTTGTTTGATTCCCAAAAATATAATAAATGGCTCGCTGAGGGTATCGAGCGATATTGGAATTGAAATACGGAAAGCGATATTTAGATTTTCACGTGTTCATGATTCGTTTGATAATAAGCTAGCGGCTGGAATTGATTGACAACGGAATCATGCTTTAAACAACCGAATTACGAATTCAAAATCACGAATTAAATTATTTACGGAGAGATGTGTGTTCATGAAATACTCGAATATTGGTACAAGTGGTAAATTAGCATCACTTTTCATATCCGGTGCTACTCTACTAATTGGACGTGAATTCTGTGGCATCCTTTCTGATCCTAAATAGCAAAATATAATTTTTCCATTCTTATAACTAGACTGCGAATCTTCATGTATTTATAGCATTTGAAAATTTTCAAAAAACGCTAGAATAATAAATGATATAACAATATTTAGTAATGTTGAACAGAATTTAGTAGGATTTTTATTTATTTCAGATCTACAAAGGCCACTACCACTGAAAATCAAATTTTATTTTCCTCCACTTTCTTAAAATATGCAAATTGATTTATTATTATAAATTTTATTTATTAATGCCTTAAAAACATTAATTAATGCCTTGTAGACATGTTAACCATTCTATCGTCTACAATGCAGTTCATTTAATTAATTCGTCAGAAACCGAGTAGTTCGATTTTGTTACTCTGAGTCCAACTATACCCGGACTTAACGTTCAGACGAAGTTGATACTCTAATATCCTGTTAAACCGGCGATGGCGAAAATGAACGAAAAGTGATTAATTAATATCGGATGGTTATTGAATCAGATAATCGTCTATTAACGACGAAGTACAGGGATACTGAAAAACCGAATGCAGAGCGGCTTTTCATTGGTCACGAAGAGAGAAGCAAACTCAGGCCACGGTTCCCCGGAAATCCTTCTTCACCCGACGGCATTGGACTAATTGCGCAAAATGGAAACACGCGGACGCACCCGGGCCGACATTCAAATCCCGCGGCGAACGAAGTTAGTGCAAAAAACGAGAAGTGGAATAACGAAGGGAAGGGGTTCCGTGCTTTCCGCCGGGCGAGGCATAAAAAACCGTTCAATCTTTGAAATCTTGATGTGTTTGGTTCGCAGCAATTACAATGCAAATTTTCGTTGCGCGCCCGGTTCCACAGATTTCGAGTTGCAACTCGAGCATCGAATACTCGTTAGGTGCGTCGAGAATTACACTCGGTTGATGAACGTTCTAGCATCCCGGCGGCTTTAAAGCAGCCTTGACGGAAGGATTAAGAGGGATACCGTGCTACACACCACTCATAAACTCAACCAACTAGTGGCCGTACACCTCGAATTTCATATTCTAAATCACCGAATTTTCTCCGGCCATGCACGCCTAACTACTCCAGTCAGTTTCGCCTAATCCAGCCGTGCATTAAAACAAATTGTTCCCGCTAATTTCTGCTTTTGTTCATCCCGCGTGTTTGTTTCGCGGTGGGCGTTTCTGTTCGTCTTCTGTTTCTTCTAGTTAGCGGATTTTATGCATTTTAATGGATGAGGGACCCATGTCGTGATTTTTATAACACCGTTTATTCACGGAAGACTTATTTTGCTTTAACATTTTATAAAACAAATCGTAAAAAAAGTTCAGTTTTCAGATTTCTTCCGATAGAAGAAGGGCCCATGTCATTTTCAGCTGGTTTTTATTATTGCAATTCACGTTCGAGTTCAAAATTGCGCTCCTATAAAATTTAAAAAACCTGACATAAAATTGGCATAACATGTAAAATTTAAAAATATTGTTATATCATTTTAAACGTATAGAACATATTAAGAGAGAAAGGAAATTTCTATTTTACATGTTGAACATTCTCATTTTGCATAAAGATCCGCCCATTTATCATGAATGCAGACAAAAATTTTAAAGTACGACTTTAATTTATATAAATTGTAATATACAAGTGTATTTTTAATGCCATCGAAAGAAATGAAAGTATTTCGGATAGACAATATTGCAATGATATTTTCAAAATTTAATCAATCAATATTTAATTAACTGATTATTAAATAAATCTTTTACAAGAACCGAGAGAAATGATAATATGTATATACTGAGAAAATGTATACGCTGCAAAGGAGACAAGATTGGATGAAACAATCACCTAAGTAAGTAGTATAGACAACGATATTTCAGCCATGGAGGCTCCTACGTCATTTATGAATACTACTAACTTTTCGAATGGGATTATATAATAAAGGGAAGTGAAATGAAGTTACAAAAAGAAAGGAGATGAAGGTAGGCATTATAGTAAAAAATTTTCCGAATTTATGGTTTGGAGGAAGCTGACTTATTATAGAGTGCAATAGTACCCAAGAATACAGCACTACCACGTAACTTATAAACGATATTGTGTTAATTAAATGATGCAATGAAACAAAAAAAGGAAAGAATATAATCTAGCAAATAAAAATTGTAGATTTTGTTTAGAAATTTTCTATAATTTACAAACGAAGAGCGGTCAAGTAGTACAACGAACGATAACTCTGACATAATGAGTTTTATATTGTTTGCTTCATGAATGCTTTATTCAGAGTAATGGAAAAATAATGTATAAGATGAAATGAAGATATACAAAATATATTCACAATAAACATAAATCTGCAGGATTAACTATTATGAGCACCTTCATGGATTTACGACTTTTGTACTTATTTATTTGCAAGTATATTGTTTCCCTTGTGAACATTTCATCACAAAACCAGGGAACAAACGTAGTTACAGTTTCAAAGTTAAGCAAGAAAGATTTCCACAATCTCGAACAATGTTGAATAGAACAGAAGTTATTAAAATGTTCCAGAAGGTATAACACTTTCAGAAACTTTGGATTATCAAGTTTATTATTATAAGCTACCGAAGGTAAGGATGCGCGGTGAATTTTGATGCGACAAACTCCCTTGATAATCTACTAATCGATGAAGATGGATTAACTTCAACTCCTCCGCGTAATACTTCAGAACCCGTGTTACCTTTCCACCGAGATCCGGTTTTCGTTTTTTCGATGATATTACCGTCGATAAAATTTTAAGCGTTTCTTTCTTATCGCTTCGAAAGCATTACATCGGATTAGCTCATTATTTTATAGCGATCCTCCCTACGGTAGAATTGCATTTTAATTATTGGTGAAATCCGTTTAGAGACTAATGTTTGATAAATTGTAAGTGTAAACCTCCGGATAACAAGATAAAAAAACTGTTTAAAAATACCATATACACAGAATGTCTCTGGAAGTGATTCTATTTGCTAAAATTAGTAAAATAAACGAATAACAATTTTCCGGTTGACCCCTCGTTTTCGAGAAAATCGAGTTTGTAGATTCAACGGTTACGCGTTCTATTGAATAGAAATTGGCTGGCGCGTCTGATCATGACTAACCGATTCAACTTCTCGTGAACATGGGAATCCCTCGAACTTCCAAACTCATTTTTTTTTTTATAAAAGAGAGTCAAGTGAAAAAATGTTATTCGATTGTTTTTTTATTTATTTTTGCAGTACCATCCGCCCTGAGACATCCTCTGCAGAATTCAGATAATAGGGATAATCGGGAATCCACTATATTCGGATAAAGAAACGAGTATGTTGTGTGTACGTTCCGTCACAACAAACAACGATATACATATGATTTTCTCTAATATTTTATATCAGTCGGCGAGGGTGTTACTAGACTAAATCCACAATGTAGAACAGCAACATAATACGTGGTTTGCTTTAAACTTTCATTCCGATTCCTTAACAAATCGTGTCGATGATGATGTTATTAGAAAACCTCTAAATCCACACGAAAATAGTGTACGAATTTGCCTATCTACACGATAGATCGGAGAACGACGAAGATCGAAACAACTGCCACAACATAAATGATTTTCCTCAAACTTTCGCTACGATTATTTAACAAATCAGTTGATGAGGATGTAACTAGACTGTACATCAACAACATTAATCCTCAACACAAATACTCCTGTAATTGGTCTGAACAGTCAACGAATTCACAGAAGAACAACAACAACAGAAATGAGTTTCTTGAAATGATGAGGCTGTAATAAGACTGTAAATCTACAACGTGAACCCCTAACACAAATACTCCTGGAATAGGTCTGAACAGTCGACTAAATTACAGAACAACAAGGTCAAGAGGAACACCAGCAATAGAAATGATTTTCTTGATCAATAAAATTGTTCAACAAATCAGTTGACGAAGATGTAACAAATCAGTTGACGAAGACGCAACAAATCAGTTGACAAGGATGTATCAAGACAGCCTGTGAATTCACACGGTGAATCCCCAGCACAAATACCGCTGGAATTGGTCTGTAGAGTCGATGGACCACAGAGCAGGGACAAAAACAACAACAGCAACGTTCCAGCGGCACGACTTCCAGTCTCTAGCAGTTCCCGTAGTTCAAAGCAAAGAAGTCGGTGGACGAGTGAGTGAACGATGTCGACGTCGTCGTCGTCGTCGTCGTCGTCGTCGTCGTCGTCGTCGCCGTCGTGTACAGGATGGTTTCGTTAAAGGCACTCGTGGCTCGGAATGGAAAATGGTCAGTGAAAGGTAGTTTCGCCGCGGGTTCTCGCGTGTAGCAGCAGCGCACCGTTTGGCACAGTTTTCACTCTTGACGTGCACGATCGCGGTCGCGTCGAAAGAGGCAGCACGCGCGAGATCCGACGAGCGGGGACGGGTGAGAGAGGAGAAGGAGAGAGATAGAGGGAGAGAAAGAGAGATAGGGAGAGGGAAAGAGATAGTGGGTGAACCGAGAGAAGAGGGTGGTGAGCATGTGATTTGACGCGTGTGTGGTCTCGTATGTGTGCCCAGGTGCACCTAAACCCAGGGTGCAGGCTAGTGCGAGTGCGGGGGTGGCTCGCGTGCAGTGTCCTCTGCTTTTGAAGCGGGCAGGCGCGCGCGCTCGATACTCTGCCCCGTTGTACACCCACACGCACCCAGCGGCAGCCCGGCCAGCAGCACGCGTACTCGATGCGATGCAACGAGAGGGGTCCGCTCTGTACCTGCACACACGCGCCGCGCCGTGCTCTGCTCTGCTCTGCTCTGCTCTGGTCTGGTCTGCTCGCAGAATCGACTCGCAGCGATGCAGCGATGCAACGACTCTGCTCTGCTTAGCTCTGCTTCGCCGCGACCAGCGCCTCGCCGCGAGTTGCCGCGCGCGGAATGGTCATCGACGTTCGCGTGACGCAGTCGGCGTGCTGCTCATCGATTGTAGGTTCGCGAACTGCTACCGACACCTCATATTGCTTTATCTCGCTCCGACAAGAGTGCAGTCGCCGGTAGGCGAGCGGACGGCTAGACAAACGAGATTCAACGATGGGGCATTTACTTTGCTGATGCTGGGCTGTGACGGTGCTGCAGAGTTCGTGTGGTAGGGTCGACGTGTGAATACCAGTTCGGCGAAGGTTCTGTTGTGTGAACACACTTGTTGGTTGAACGTCGCGTTACATGAACGGTGCGCTTCTTATTGTCGTACTTCGTGTAAATAGTATTTACATATTTGTTTCTCTAAGACCAAAGCTGTTCTTAGTGTCGACATAGGCTTATCTGTGCTTATTAAGCACATGCTAACATGCATAGTAAAATCATTGTTAAACGAACACTTGTTGGTTAAACATTCTGTCAGACCTATGAAGAGAGTATTGCTTGTTGTAATACTGCATCATTAGAAATATATTTGTTCATGTCTCTTAATCAGACGGCGGGTGCATCTACACAAACAAATAAGTCCAGAACACGGAATCAAATTTGTTTGTACGATTTCGAGGACATATGAAAATTCGCCAGATTCGCGGGCATTAATATTTATAAGTAGAATCCTGAACAAGGCTGGTCGTGAACAGACGCGGCAGCCAATTCGTATTCAATGGCACGCATGCCCGATGCATTTTCAAATTCAATTCTTCCGAAATTGAAGCCTCGGAGGACAAAATTTTATTCTTCGTTTTCCACTTATTTCGTTATGCAGAATACTCCCTTTTCCTGTTTTTCCGCTGTATTGGAAACACCTTATGCGTACAAGACAGCCATTTAATAATTTAAAGTTAAGGTTCTTTGGATGCAATGAAGTAAAATTATATTTTTCCATCATTCCTCGGCGGTCTAAAGAAGTATATACTGATAATTGTCTATCAATAAAGAGAAATGCGAAAGATAAAATCCCATGGAATGTATCCATGTATCAATGGGAGCTCTCTTCACTCGTGCACTGGAGGGTTACAGAACGATCATCGATGCTCGAGTGACACAATCGGCATGTTCATCGATTGTAGGTCTGCAAACTGGCTGGACCCCAGATATTGTTTTATCTCCCTTTCAAAAGCATAGTTTAATCTCTAGTATTCGAATGAATAGAGAAACAAGTTCGGATAACGAAGTCTTCGGATAACACAATATTCATATTTTTAGTTCCCGTTTATCTACACTGAGATCAACAAGAAGGCTAACCGATTGTTTACTTACGAATACTATATGTTTTATAAATGATGTATGGTTTGAATACGATCAATTGCAATTTTTGGTGTAAATTGTCGATCGTAATTTTGTAACAATTTAATGAAAATTGATCAATTGCAATGTTAAGAAAAATACTTCGAACGAGGTTCGAAGACGACATAGATTCAGACGTTTTATAAATACTTTAAGAAATATAACCGGTGCTTTCAAGTCGATCAAACTTCAGTCAAGTGGACCCAAACCTTTATAAGTACTGCGACCAGGAGAAAACAATAGGGTCCATCGAGATTGCAGCGTGTGATGAACTTAACGTCTGCAGATTATTAAAGTTCAAGTACCTAATATTTCTGCGAGGTTTAATTCTTTTAAATGTCAAAGTTACTTAGAAGAGTGTTTCCAAAATATGCAGGTACTCGATTTACTGTTCTTCATTAAATACAATCTTGTAGAATTAATTACATACAAGGTGATTCCTTACGAGGAAATGAGTCGAATATATATAAAAGAAAATTTTTTCATCCGAAGCTTCGTTTTTGAGAAAACCGAGTTTGAAATTACAGCGAATACGCACGCTATTTGAAAGGAATCGTCTGACGCGTCTGATCATGATCGACCAATTCTACTTCCTTCAATACTGAAGCACGCGAACCCAACGGATCTTTAAACTTGATTTTCTCGAAAATGCGTTGTTGATCGAAAAAGTGTTATTCCTTTTTTTTTATTTACTTTGACATGTAGAATCACCCTCCGCAACTCTGTGTAATAAGTATAAACAATCAAATTATTTCTCGTAAGAAACAAAAAATCAGAAACAATCTTAAGCTCTCCACTTACTTTGGCGTAAATAGAGATCGTGAAAACTGAGGTAGTTTAGGTAAATATTTCATGCTGCTGAATTACAGAAATGTTTTGACATACGTACTTCCATATAAAAACTAAATCATTACAATCAGGGATTATTTAGTCGCATATGTTGCTAATTGAAACTCCAATTAGATAATAGAAGTCTCGAACAGTAAACGCGCGATGTCGGCCAAGCTATTTATGACTGACAACAGTAGTTTCACCCTCAGACGGCGATGTCTAGATCTATTTTGGCCCAGCTATTTAAAGACCATCTAATTTCGCAGCTTTTAAAGGGTAACGTGAATTTTTGACTGTGTTGAAATAGGATTATCTCTTATTAATTTAGACGTCTATGTGTCTTCACATATAATCGTCTATATAACAGGGCTATAATATTTTCTGCTCTGTGTTTCAAGATTCTCTCTGGCTAAAATGTACATGATGCCACTAGATGCTCTAAAAACTTGAAGTTGATATCAGCAGTAGATTTTGAGAAAAAGGAAAACGAAGTTGACTTATTTTGTGTGCACCTTAAAACAATGTCCACTGTCCTCAAACATAACAAAAAATAACTTTGGCACTTCAAATACCCATAAACACGTGTACAAGATCCAGATACAAAAAGTTTGATACTTCTGCTGAAAGAAACTCCTAAAAATTCCCTCGAAAATCAGAACACCCCCTTGAATCTGCAACGTGAACTTCGCGGCTGCAGGAATTCATCTACCGATAATTATAACCACATTCACTTGATCCCATCTCCTGGCATGAAACGTGGACGCGTTGCGATGCACGACGGGGATCACGAAATCAGACACTTGGTGCTCAGACAATTGTCATCGTTGCGTCGAACGTGCTGCGTATTGTTGCCTTTTCATTTTATGTTGCAGGTCGACGCGCTGTTTAATCGCGCGACAATGCGTGTTTCGGAATTTATGTTTCATTACTAACCGGGTATTTTTAGGCGTCCGCGTTCAAAGCATTACCGATATAATTGAAGTCGTTCTCGCGTGTACTGTGCGCAACTTCAACGAAGAACGTTCGGGTGGATTCGTAATTTCTTCTGTCTCTTTTTTTCGTATCACCACCGCAAGGAGAATCGAAGCGAGAGCACACCCCTCAATTTAATCCGTGCTTAATACTGGTACGTAATGTTTACTCGACCCATTGTCCCTGCGGTTGCTGATTAGACCCGTGTACGAAGTGAAATTGCCTTGGATCCAATTAACGGACCTCTTGTTACAAGAAATTAATTGAGGGGGATGAAGTACACCCGGCGAAGATAGAAACCAATACACATACGTAGATTCCGGGACACTCTTATACGTTTGCGAATGCAAAGCCGAGGTTTCGGCGTGGGATGATACTCATTTCCGCCAGAATTCGGGGTGAGATTGTATCGATGTGAAGAGAACAAGAGAAATGCTTTCGTGGTTGTGTTTACGTGCATCCATTATGCTTGATTATCAGGGATTTTTTCTGAATTTAATGTTGTTTTCGGAAGCTTGTTCTTTGGAGTTTTAAGTTGAATAGAGAGGAGAAATTTCTTCACAATTTAAATGATGCGAGGTTTAGCGTGGTGCTTAGAAATGTGTTATGTGCACAAAATTAAATACATTCTATTGTCAAAACCAATATACATCACTTTCTGCGTATTTAGTCCATCTTAAAAATAATGAGCGAATTTTCTATTTGATGTATACAAGATCTGGATATTGAATTATGTTAATACTGATTGATTCTGAGAGCCACAATTTAATTTGTACATCTATGTAATACCGAGGTTGTTCAGAAAGGTATATTTGTGTTCTAGGAATAAAACAGAATTTATTATATTGTTGTTTGAATTTATTATATTTAGAATTTATTATATTGATGAACACAGATTATAGCAGTCCAGTAACTTATAAAAAACGGATTTCATATACAAACAAAATAATCATAACAATGGATTCTGTGTCCTTAATTTTCAATGTCTCTTATCATCTCCATGTTCGTTTAATAAAAAATAATTCACGTCGGTGGTGTCAATAGTATCTTATGAAACACCAGATAAAAATTACAGCTTTATAAAAGTCTTTCGTGGTACGTCGAAAGTGTTGAAATGAATTGTACCGGTTACGGTATTTTGAAAAATGTCTCGTGCGACGTTCACTTTCAGCAATTTGCGTTTATTTAATCTTCTCAAAGCTTGAAATAGTATCGACCTAAGTAAACCAATAAAAAATGAGCCATCTCTCCAGCATGTAATTTTTTCCAGTCCCGTTTTTGCCTAGGTTGCGATCACGTTCATCTGATGATGAAGCGTTGTCTGAAATTAGTGTGCTCGGTATTCTGTACGTCAGCTCACGTTTTATAGACAATGTGCGTGGGTGGCTGACTGTACAATATATATGCGTCTATGTATATTTGATACATCTGTATTGTCAACCTCGACATGGAATTTACAGACTCAACCCAAGCTTGAAATTAACGAATATCTGAACAAACATTAATTAAATTATCCATACAGGGATTTTGAAAATGGATGCAGTTGATCAATATTTTTGTCTAGCTTTTGCTATGGCCAGATAAGATAGAACAAATGCTTTATTGAACTTTTAATAATCTATTAAACATAAAGATATTTAATAATGTATTAATTGTTTTGAATTATAGGGCAGTCGAGTGCAAAGGGATCATATTCACGATGCTATTGAACCTCACAGAAAATGATACTGACATAGAAGGTTGAAAAATCGTCAATCATCAACCGTACTGATTAGAACGAGCTTATCGAACAACATGGAAATGATCTCGTCGAGCAATACCATTTGTTACGACAGAATGCGAGGAATCGTAAGTGGACAACAGATTTTATGCATTGCAAAAAGGAAATAAATTTTTGTTTCGCTCCAGTTTGTTGTAATTCACATAGAAAATTTTGATAATATCGCATAAAGATCCGCTGTCTACTCATATGTGAGACTAGATATTTCGAGAATTCGTCTTCCGTAACCACGTTCGCGGAGACGTTCATGAATTTCGAACCGCCCGTAGTAGCTCCAATAATTTCCTGGCAGCGTTCAGGAGACTTTTACGCTGTAGAAAATGTTCCTTCGTAATTCTTTCCTCGGCCCCGTCCGATCGAGCAGTTCCGAACGCATCGGCGGGTTCCCGGGATCCTTGCGTGGGTGAATTAAACACTGGCTTTCCCTGGAAATCCTTTCTCACGCCCACGCCGGCATAGCAGCGTAGTGCACGGAAGAGGAACGAAGATTGTCCGCAGCGGCGAAGCTCCAATTAATCAAACGTTTCGCGGGAGACGGAATTAACAGAGGAAGATGACGGTCACCGGTCCGGTGGTCGCGTCAATTAAAATTCATCGCAATCGGAAGTTAATTGTTCCCCCGAGGAATCGGTCCCCCGTCCGCTTTTTCCCTCTGTTGACAAACCTCGTCGACCGTGCAAAAGATAATCCGCGAATCAAGAGAAAAAGAAACTGATTCACCGATCCGCGAAATTTCCGAAAAATATTTACATATACTATATTTACAGAGGGAAATCGGTGCGGTTTAACCAGCACAGAAAACGTCGCTGGTGACAACGCGTTAGTTCCCGAAGCAACACCTTATTCCCGGATTCGAAATCCTCTTTGAGCACCGCACTTCATGGATCACAGACCCGTTTCGTTTGATCCTGAGTTTCATCGAATTCATGCAGATCTCCGACTGACAGATTCAGAGAGAGAAAGAGAGAGAGGGAGAGATAAATTGTTTTCAAAGAATCTTAATCACCGGGCGGTAGCGGTTCAAACACTGCCGGTTTGAAATGTGTCCTCGCCGCGCGTTCCTAATATTAAAATCGATCAGTGAAATACGACTCCACGTCAAAAGTCGCGGCTCGTAAATATTTCGGAAATTTCATTCGGGACGCGACAGAGGTAGACACGATATAAATCAGACCCGGTTTTCCGGCGCAAGTTTCTGTTATCAGATGAAATTGGCTGACCCGAATCGTTCGCGGTCAGAGGGTAAAAATTCTTCTGACGGACGGGGGGAGAGATTCATCGGTCTCCGTTCGGTTTTTGTTACGGTTTCGAAGTGTCAAAGTTGACCCCGTGCACAACGATTCTCGCACGTAAATCCCCGCGGTGGCGGTGCGGCCCGTGTATGTGTATACAGTGTCCCGTCTTACGCGTTTGAAGCGTGTCGAGAGCTCGGGGAGCGGGAAATGTAGAATATAAAGACAGACAGAATGAGAGATGGATGGAGAAACAGTAGAGACAATAGAAAGCCGATTATGTAGCGAGTCGGTTGACCGTCCGCGTCGCGACAAAAAAAAAAGCTCGGGTCCCGAGGACGAGAGCCTAGCCACGGGTCTGTCTAGCATGTTGAGAGAGGTCCGCGGACACCTACAGAGTAAATAAGATGAATTGTGTGTGTGTGTGTGGGACAACGGGCGAGAACTCACCGGATGTAGCCAGGGCTATAACAGTCATCAAAGTCCAACGTCTCATGTTTGCTCGATTGAGGAATCGGAGCAGCTCGCTCCTTCCACGATCACCACCACCTCCGCCACCACCGGCTTCTCCGCCTCCTCCACCTCCTCACCGTTCGGTTGTCCTCGCACGTGGCTGCAGAGACGCGTCGAACAGAGAGAGCAGAACCACTCGAGTCGCAGGCACCGAGAGAGGCTTCTTCCTGGTATCACGGCTAAACTGGCCGATGATCGAGAACAGCTCTCCTTTCCTCAGGGTCCACGCGAGCATACGTGCCTGGTGCACGGCAATGGCATCGTGTTTGCTCTATCAGGGGCACGTGACAGCCTCCGCGGACCTGCAGCGTGTCCCTGCGCGTACACCTCGCACAAACTAAAAACCTCCGCGGACGATCCGTGTGCTCCGTGTAGCAGTAGCAGCATCGTTGTGCATCGAGGACATATCTCTTCTCTCGTTCGGGTTACTCTCGTTTTTACTTGAATCGTTCCGCTCGATCTGTCCCAAGCGACGAAACTCCCTCTTCAACGAGAATGATCAGCTTCTAGCACTGTTCCCGGTCTGGTCAGAGAATCGACACTGCGGGTACAGAGAATGCACCGACGATGCACGGGGAGAGAACGTTCGCTCTCTCTTTCTCTTTCTCTCTCTCTCTCTCCCTTTCTCTCTCTCTCTCAGCACGGCTCAGATACGCCGAGACAGCTCATTCGACCGACGATGACTAGAACCCTGATCGGTTCTTCTTTTCGCGACGTCCGAACCCCGCCGCCAATCTCAGAGCGCGTCTGACCGTCAGCACCGTGACGCTACCCCGGCTAACATCCTTCCGATCTACCCTCAGATCGATGCTAATCACGGACGTGCCACCGTTCAACAATGTCCTCGACGGTCCCGTATCCGGTCACAGGATTGTCAGATGCGCCCTGGCCGGCGACCAACGCTGGACTGATTTTCATTTGGCTGCAACGCCGCACGGTACCGCCGCCTCGGCTCTCTTTGGCGCTAGCGCCCTGTGTGGCCTACCGCCACTGATGCCTGTCCTCTCTGTTCAACCCCTGTCCTCCGTCCCTCTCTCCTATCTCTATCTCCGTTCGACCAGGCAGATCCTCTCTCTTCTTTTCCCTTTCGCTCGTCGGAGATCTCGCTCTCGCCAGTGCAGCCCACATCCGCGCATCGTCGGGTGGCATGGTATACCATGCGGTACAACCCCCTTCCGCCGTTCTCGTCGAGTTTCCCTCCTCATCCCGCTGCTATAGTGCATGCCAACATCGCCGGAGAAGAGAGAATCGTTACTATGGCGAGATCAATATGATAGGACGGCGCATGCCTCGGTATCCTTATACTTAAACCCTTCGCCGCTACACGGGCTCGTCTCTCTTGCACCCCCGGATCCGGTCCAGCTCGCTGTCCTCCTTCTCCGCTCGTCGACCCCCTCTTTTTAGCCTAACCCCTTCACTCGCTGCCACCTCTACTCGCGCGTTCCTCTCTCCTCGCTCCCTTTCTCTCTCTCTCCGTCCCTCACGTGACGCACGCCGTCAGAGAACCTAGTGTGCCAGACACCGTAGGTGAGCGCGGCGTTGACTTAAGTCGCTTCAGTCAACACAGAACCGTATGCGGGAGGATACCGTCTTCTCTCCGAGTCCTCTTAACGCCCCGATGCTCCGATTCTCCTTTGTGTCTATCTCCCGTTTCGAACTTTCGTTTCGAATCCTTTCTTCGGTATACCTGAGCCGCCCGCGCGCGGCAGAGGCGCAATCGGCCAGATGTTTCTCTCGCTGTTACTCCTCTCACTCTCTCACTCTCGCTCTCTCTCTTGTCGATGGTGCTTCGGCCCTGCCTCAACCAGAAATTATTCTCCAGAAGACTTACCTACGACCGCCTCTGCCCGCCGATTGATCCCGATCATTGATACTCGCGATCGGCAAGCTGTTTCTACCCCCTTTCTCTCCTCTCCTCTCGTAACCCTCCTCTTCCTCGCGCTTTGTTTCCCACCGATATCGCTGAATCAAAGCTACCGAATCGATGGGCCGGATTGATACCCGATTTCGACACTGCACGCTGATCGGCCACGATCCTATATCGGAAACGCTCTTTTGATAGCGCGCCACGCCGTTTATTTTAAAACCCCGTGCGCGAGGGACACGCTGCACCGACGAGGCGACCTCGACGACTTGATGGAACTTTAACAGTGATAGACTCGGACGGTAACGTCTGGCCTGCCAGTTCCCGAGTACGCTATGCCATAGACCACCAGGTTTTATTGTTCGCGATAAGAACGACAGGCGAACCGCAGGACTCACGATTTTCGACGATTGATTGCCGTATCGCGACTCCTTTTACTGGTATCGCTAGACCGCGGATCTTTATGCAAAATCAAAATTCTCTGTCCGAATTGCAACATACTGGTGCTTTATTAACTGGAAAGTTATTTTCGTTTTTGGTATGCTTCATAGGCTGGAAATAATGCAACTGCGTTTAAACATTTCTCTTTAATGACTTTACCATTTTAAATGATTATGTAGTCTAATTATTATTATTATTTTGAACAACAGGAAAGATTGCAGTCGGTGCAGGAAAGATTGTTTTTAGTAAGTATATGCTAAAGTGAGAATATTTTGACGACCATCATTATTTTTCGGTATTGTCGAATTTTGATTAATAAGTTAATGAACGTTCGCAAAATACACAAAAATTTCTCTCTTGTTTTTCATTTCCAATTTCATTCAGGTTGTACATTTATTCGATTGTGTAAAAATGGAAATGAATATAAACACTTTTTCAAGTACACTCGTTTTGACTGAGAAACGGAGTGTCCTTTCCGGGAATTCTAAAACAGTCGCTGTTATTATAACGCATATAAAAAATTGCTTTTGGATTCATGCATTCCTCTCTGGTTTTTAAATCTATAGAAATAAAAACAACATTCTGCCCGCCTGTTCGCGTCTCCGCGAGTTCTCGGGATTGTTACGTGTTTCCAGCAATTTGATTACGACCGAGAACAAAAACTAAAATTTTGTCTATTCGCCCGTTTGTTTCAACGTTGTATAACAACGGATGAAAAGAATTCCATGAAACGTATCACGTACATGGCCGAGTGACCGGATGGATAGTTAACTTGGATGAAAAACTGCGTGAAAAATGTTGTACACCACTGATTTTAAGGGAAAAGTATTGATAATAAATTTTGTTGCAATTCAAAGAAGAAGAAAAAGCTTCTTTAACCATTGGGAACGTATTGGTGTGATATTAAATAAAGTCTGGGTCGAAAACCTTTGTTGCAAATTGAATCAAAGAATGAGTTCTAAAACCATTGTTTGGCACTTCAGTTTGAAATATTTATTGAATAAAATCTAGGTTAGCGAATATGTACCATGATATTATTATTAATAGGAAACAATTTGAAAGATTTCTTTAAACGATCGCTTTTTATTTCTTTGTTCTTCCAAACTAAATTATCGGAATTAAATTATTTACAACTTTGAAATAAAATCATATGAGTTGTCAAAGTTTGATTCAGAGCTTATCATTATATTTTTGATTTCATGCACTTGGGACAAAAATTATTTGCAGCTTATTGAAGTTATTGAAAAAGGAAACACATTTTTACTTGGTTTTCAGGTCTTACAATTGATGTAGAAAATTTGAATATAGTTTAAATGAAATGTTAACGACACAGTTTTCAATTTTGACATTGTCAGAGAAGAAACTTAATAGGTATTGCAAGTTTCAATAATTCATATAGTATTCTTTAAATCAATCCAATTTTAAAAAGATTGCAAAAATATATCTCTTTGAACATTGAGATGCACATAAATATTTTCAACTATTTAATGAAAGACTATTAACACTAATTGTAAACTAAATGACCAGCTTTACATTTTTCATTTTACAATTATTGACATTATGAAGTTGCTTATATAGAAATTGATTTGACAAATTTTTTTTATCTAAGCACATATTCAGATAAAAATTGCTCAAAATCTAAATAAATTGAGCCTTGTCATTTTTAGGAGTTAAAACATTTTAGTCACTTTTAGTGCTCGGTAGGTTTGGTGTTAAAAATGTAGTGAGAATTGAATGGAAATAGAATGACGATAACCCTGTCCGCAAATCATTCTTTTTCCATCCACTTCTACTTAGAATATCCAAGAACAGTGAAACACTTTCAAGCTGGCTGCGCAGTCACTCGGGTTCGTGTCTTTTTGTCTTCTTCCTTCGCTGGGTTTCGCAAAGACGTACTCAAAAATAAATCATGACTGCCGTTGCCCAGGGATTGCCGCATCCGTGCGGCAAATTGCGGCATCTTTATTATAAATTTTTAATGCTTGCTGAACTCTGCAATTTAGTTCGGTACCTAGCTAACGTTCCTCCGCCTAACTTTAACTGTATTTCATTTTCTCTATGTCAGAAAGCTCCGCGACTATTTTACCCTTGGCGACGCTTAAACTAAATAACGATAAACTTCGCGCAAAACCATCTTCCAAATTTCATTTAAAAATCGTTTCCAATTAGTTCGAACTACAATGAAAATGGATAGGTTACCGTGGTCACGGTCTATTTTCGCGACCAAGTTTTCCCAAGGAATTATTTTTATTTGCAGAGTCGTCACTCTCTGTCCTCGCGCCGTTATTTTCCATTTTGCGACTCAATATACTTTTCAAGGGATGTTATTTTTGGAAAAAATTTTCATATGATTTTTAAAAAATTATGGGTTACTGCAGATCGTGTAACTTAAAGTGAAATTGTCGATATTTCAACTGTGATAATTCTGGTAAAAAAAAATAGTACAACAAAAATAATTATTTAAAAACTTGAAGCCTCTACTTTTGCTATTTTGGAAACTGAACACCCTTTTTTGGCCGAAAATTGTACAAATTGAAACGTATGTAAAAAACATTTTTTCTCGTGACTGAAACTTCCTAAAGATTGAAGCTTCCGCTCTACAATGAATGCTAAATCCTTAATCTACGATTTTTTCTAATTAAAACAATATTTTCTCCAACGTTGTCATAACATACTCAAAATACTTATTTCCGGGACTCACTCATGACATCGTTTCTGTCTAGTGCACTTGGTTTCACCGAATTTTCCTTCGCCGTCGGAACCGCGTCCCGACAGCCCTCGATTTCATCGCTTCTTTTTTTCATTACATTACACCATTCGTTACCCGCGAACCAGCATACTTGTTTCCATTGTTCTTGCCACCGATGCGCTCACGAGTTCGCCCCGAAAGAATCAATGATTCCAGAATCGCTTTGCAGTGAACAGCTCGGGAGTGGCGTGCTTAACACTCGCCGATACTCCTTAACGCTACGTTGCTCAATCTCCCTTTTATTCTGCCCCTCGTGTCGATGTCTTCTACATCATTCTACGGTCCGTGCACGAGTATACGTGCACCTGGCTGTCCGTATGCATGTTACCGTATAGACAGGATGTGTTTCTCGGAGAGAAAAGAGAAACGTTGCTCAATGAACGTAGTTACGTGAGAAATCGAGCATCAATTGGCTCGGAGGCAATGTTCGACAGAACCCACCGCGTCTCGAGACTTCCGCTGGCAAAACCACGGTCTTTTTATGGAGCTGACTGGCTGGACACGGTGTGTATATTACACAGTGTGTCTACACGAAATTTAGGATCCATAGAAAATTTAATTAACATTAAACCAACCAATTACTAAAATTATTCAAATACTTCCCACTATTAGCAGCCAGCATTTTCCTTGCAAATAATAAATGTTAGACAACAAATGAGAAGAAAGAAATTCAATTTGAAAAATTCAAGATCACCTTCACGTCTAATAAGAATAATGTAAACACAAAAAAAGTTTAATTTTGTTCTAATACTTATTATTTGAAAGGAAAATTCTGTCTAATAGTAATGCGAACAGTCTGTACATTGTTGTAGAAATCGGATAATTTACCAGACCGCTAAATTTTGTCTTTTTAACCAAAGGAAGTATAATTCAAAAATGGATTGAAACGGAAATTTGTTTCACTTTTTAATCATTTGGATGAGCTGTAATTAATGTCATTTTTTTCTTTTATTCTTGAATTCAACTGATATTTTTACTATTTTATGTTTAACGCTATAAGTGCATGTAGTTATTTATAACCATATGATTATTCGTGATCAGTAATTTGTATAAATGATCTCGTTGTTAACTCATTACATTAAAAAAGAAATACAAGACGAAATTCCAAACCTTATTTTTACAACGAGGCTTCATGCTAACAACTTCCCTTCTATTAATTTCTCTTCTATCTTTACATTCGGTATTACCTTCCCTTTCATTGTACTACGACCTGCGTCCCATTATAATCTGAGCTAGAATTAAACGGATATCTGGTAACGTGTTCTCAGGTCGTCTGACACCCGAATATCTCTACCTCAAGTTTAATGATGTGTAGCAGTTCTCTGTAACTTGCGAAGAGTAAGAAATTCGATGATAACGGAAATGTGTTTATTAATAGACTGCGGAGCGGATTTAATCCTACGTGCTGAACTATTGAAAGCAAATTAATATATCCATATATTACCGCTGGAAAATGTTTCATTGCCTTTGGCAATTACTAGACTGCGGAATCATTATGACAAAAATGAATAGACAAAATGCAAAATTGTTGAGACAAATTTAAGAATATTGCTACTTTAAGCATAGCTTCTGTATTTGCATTCTTATTTTGCATAAAAATCCGCGATCGACTAACGATATTAAAAATCATACTTCAAAATATTTTTACAGTTAATAAATTAATGATTTTTACGTTTAAGGAAAAATGCCTTTTCGTTTAAGGAAAAATGTATCGATTTTTTAAAAAACTTTTTGCTTCTTTTATTTATTTAATTATTTTTTATAATTCCATAAAATTCCAGTTTTGTGATACGTTTGTTTTAGATATTTTGTATCTACGAAAGAAGAAAGGTTTCGCATTTTTGTAACGCCATTAAACAACCTGTAAGACGACCTAGTTTTTCGAATCGTACGGTGCCTCTGAGCACTGCCAAATGAAAGGATTTTCTTTTTAACGCTCCCATAGAATTTGTTCTGTTTTTCTTTTCTATCTATGAAAAATGTGGATACAGATGGTTTCTCGTTTTGTTTCGCCGAGCGGCTTGAGCCTTCATTGTTTCCTGACGTTCCAATGTTTCGTCAATACATGTTCTGCGTACGTTTTGAAGCTTTTCGTAATGAATTACGAAATACCGAAGCATATTTTATGCATAGTACCGATAATATCAACCAATAAATTCAAAATAATCAAAACTAAAATTTACAAACAGAACAAATGCATTCTTCATTATTTGTACAACATATCTGCAAGAATAATTTAAATAAAATCGATATTTGTGTTCTCCGAGATTAGTGATTAACAATGATTATTTCAATTTTGCATTTGTTAGTGCATTTTCTTTTAATTCGCCGCTGTAGTGTTGATACAAATAAAAATTTCTCTAATAAGAGATTAAATTGTTTCGTTAACGTACAGTTAACTTGAAAAATTATTATAATGAGTGGACTGAGGATTTTTTGTATTTGTAAGAAAAATCAGTAGATAAATAAAGTTTCCATATATTCCAAATGATGCATAATATTTTCATTTTGCATAAAAATTTTCTAGATTATTCACACTTCACATTTTATATTTATATAAAACGCTAATTAATTTTGCGGAACCGGATTGTAACGTACCAGTATTTACCAGCAACCTGTCACGAGAGCTCAGTTGTCGACTGATCGTTCCATCGACATAATCCTTACAAATTACGGGATAACTAGAACTTTTAATCATTGTTTACTTTTTTCCTCTCGTTTATTTTTGAATTCTTAAGTTCAATTTAAAACTCATTTCGCCCTCGCCTCGAGTTTCTTTGTTGGTATTATCTGACGAACAGATGTTTGTTTTTTCAGCCAGTCACCTATACTATCGACGATTATTACCTGAATATTCTCGATATTATCGATTATCCGATATTACCAGCGTCTGCCTCTTTGAGACGTTGGGGCGGCGTCGTAACTGCACCACAACAGAACGCTAATTAACCTGAATGCTAGCCAGGGACGGAGTTCGGAGATGCAAACTGGTGAGTACAGATTTCCGTAGCGTAATCTGCAATCTAAGACATCTAAAATGAACCTCGGAACGAGTAGATCATGCCTGCTCAGGTGAGAGAAGCATTTTCAGATAACTTACACACACTTCTGAACCTCGTGCTAATTATCATGGTACGATTTAATACTCGTTAGCGTCTTTGCCTTTCATCGGGAACAAAAGTTTTCAACAATTAATGCGATTTTGGTATTTCAATTAGTAATACGTTTTTGTACAAATCTATACAAAAATGGTATACTAATATCTTTAACAAATTATATAATTTATATTGATGTAAGAGCTTTTTTATGGTCTGACTTATAATTTGCACGTAACATGAACATTACTTTTTTTGAAAATTTTAATACGTTGTACATAGTACCTATATCTTTCAAGAAACATTTTTGCGATATGATAGACAAGTTAAAAAGTAAAACAAATCATTTGAGTACATCAGACTAAAAAGTCATTCAATAACGCGCAGCATTTACGCGACATCTTTTACCATAATGGTGAACTACTACGTGGAACGAGATGATTCATGTCACGCATTTTTACGTTTTATAACAGATCCGCGAGTGCTTGCACAATTAAAATCTATTGGAAAATGCAAATTAGGTATGTGAAATATTGAAAATAATTTTGTGAACATATGTAAAAATACAGCGGGGAAAGCCAGAGTATTGAAAATTCACTTTGATAGTAAAATCAGATTTGTGTAGTACATTTAATCAAAATATTGATCATAATGTACAAGTACTTTGTCTATACAATTTGCAGCAAACTGATAACATTTTTTGCTTAAAATTAATTTATAAGCAACTTTCTTGTACAGTTTAAAAAAGTACTTATATATTGTAGGAAGTAATTTAGAGTTATCAAATAAATTTTACTTTATTTTGAGCGCCTTCTACAATTTAATGTTATGTCATTTCATTCCTCTTAAATAAAAATACAATCTTCTTCTTTTTCTAAAAAAGTTCTAATTATTGGAGTTAAATAGGAAGTTCGTTTCCACTAAATTCCATAGATAATAATTTCAATATTGTCGCAAATGAAGGAGTTATTTAGGAGATTGTCTTCGGATCGACTGCCCGGTATATTGAAATATAATGTATACAGGTTGCTTCTAATTCGGGCGAGTTATAAAATCAATTCCCGTGGCGAACATCTAGTAAATCAGTTAGTTTGCACTTAATATTCCGTGCGCGTAAACCAGAAAATTTGAGATTCCGCGACAGCACCTGGAAACGTTTTTCGAGAAGGAAACGCTACATTGGGGTAGGTTGAAAGCGATTACACTTCGGAAGTTGCACAGGGTGCAATTTCGCATTAATGGCCAGCAGTTCCGGTGGAGTTGTCCGCAATCTACACAATGTCTTTCAGAACTTGAAATTTCTTCCTGGATCGCGAAGGGATACCTTCTGCCTGAAAGCCGCGGCTATCATAAAATTGAGATGTAACCGCCGTGGCATCATTAACTCTCGCAAAACCGTGACAGTTTTCCGTAAAAGTTTCACTCTTACGCGCACACTATGTCGCCAGATTTTCGGACTTCTCTGTAAACGTTCCGTATCGATCCGTTAAATAAATAAGACACTACGTTAAAGTAGCATTCCTTTTGTTAAATTAGCCAAGAGGTATCATTAGGATGTTTATGCAAAATATTACATGTCAATTGTACAGAGAAAAAATTAAATAAAAATGTGTTCCTTCTTTTCATTATTTTAATGAGTAATAATGTAATAATTAGACTGCGGATTTTTATGCTGAATTAAAATTGTGTCTATTAATTGCAGGGCATAGAAGCTCCATAGACATTTATTTCTTTTCTTAAAAATTTAATAATAGAGCTGAAAAAAATACAATATTTTTATTTTGCATTTACTACAAGAATGTAGCAGCATCTAGTGGACATTTATGCACTCATAGTGACTAAATGGCTAACTAAAATGCGAAATTGTAAAAACGTCGTTACAGTGTCTTGAATTTATTAAAATCATTAAAAGAAGAAAGACATTTTCATTTAACTTCTGCTTCTTACAACGGGATTCAGGTAATTCTTATTTTAGAAGGTTTTCTACTGAAAACACTGGAAGAATATGTATGTTCATTTTTGTATTCTTACACCCTTTGGCTAAATATACACGTTCCGTTTACAGCCCTAGTAGACTCGTAAACACTTGAATCGTACGTTTCGTGCTCCAGTGGACTGGGTCGCGGTGTAACGGTGTTAGCCGAAGGGAAAGAAAAATCAAAGGATCTGGAAGGAAGTTGAAACCGTGGCAAAAAGGACCAATTTCGCCGAGGGTAACTAGAAACTTGGGAGTCGAGCGATGAGCAAACGCTCTCCCGGGCTGGTACACTATAAATCAAAGTGACTTCCAATCAGCCAAAGACACTTTCATTAAAAAACATTCTGAACCAGGTCATCGATGAACTTCGACGCCTTAGTTCGCCACTTTGCCTTTCAAGTTCGTACACTGAGTGTCACGCGCAGAGCACAGAGCACTTAAAAGTGAACGCTATATGTCGGCTTTTTATAACATACACTTTCACCGAAAAACGAGCGACACCAGTGAATTCAGGTCGGGACTCTGTAATTTGACAGCGCCGCGCCGGGGCTAAAAGGCTTTGCGGCGTCTTCGATGATCCCTTTCGTGATGTTAGATCGCCTAAGACACCTCGTCTTCCCTCCCTTACCAACGCCGGGACCTTGATATTTAGCTAAAGCTTCGGGACTTTATGAATAGCACCGACACGGCCGGCTCTACCCAGAAATGGATCAGCGTGCTGGAACAAAATGTTCCATCGAATTCGACAACCTGAACTCTTGCCACTTGGCGTCTCAGCGAAGAGATTTATTGAGTTTGTAAAAGGAAGGGTAATGAGGAGACTGCAGGTTTTATTCATTTAACGCAACGACCAATATACGAAAAAATAAAAGCATCAGGAGAATTTCAAAACAACATTTTCAATCCCCATTAATACTACTAAGAAAAGAAATTAATTTAAATTCTGCTTGTAGAAATTGAGGTGAAACATCTTTATTTCGCGTAAACAGGTCCACAAGTAGTAAGTAGACTACAGTGATAAAATATATTCTTCTGAGGGATTAATTATTCAAGCTAACGCTGACAGAACCCACGTGTTTGTAGTTCGGGAAAACTTCGAGCAGCTCTTTGCTTTTCCACTGATTACTTTGATGCCTGGCTTCGCGTATAAAATATTTTTTTAACTTTTATCATAGTAATCTATGTTTGTTTTGGCCACACCAAAGAAAATGAAATGGTCCGTATACAGTGCACAGTGCTTATTAGATGGAGAGTCATTCATATAAAAATCATACGTAAGGGACGTATATTTTTTATTTGGACATTAACATTTTATTTCAAATGAAAATGTAATCAATTTATTGGAACGATCATAGCAACTCTCCTGATTATTTGTATAAAGATTAATATTCTATTTATGGAGGAAATTATACAAATAGACATTTCCTTCTTTCTTTAATAATTTTTGAAGTTCGAAAAGGTTCCTACACATTTTTCTCATAATTATTAAAAATAATAATAATATATTTTCACTTTTCCAGTTCCATAAATATTTTCTGACAATTCAACTGCATTCAATAGACTCAATAACGTTCTCGGGTTTGAGTACCTTCAACGTGGAATCCTTACTTCCACCCTTGAATATCGTGAAAATTACATAACCGAGAACTCGGAGTAGTTTCCGCATTCCTTCTTGTCTACCCCCCATTCCACCCGAAAAAAAGAGAGAAAACGCAGAGATCAATCTCGAGTCCCGCCGCATAAGGAAGAGAGTAATTTTCTGAAAGCACTCGTTGATATCTGAACGTGTTTTCCCTGGCGTGTTAAACAGCGCCGGGTTGTTCCTGGCTCTTTCAAGTATTCCGCGAATCCTCGTTTCACCTTTTACTTCTCGAATAAAGGATGCTTCAGCAGATACCTCGCAACAATACGACAAAGTTGACGCTTGTCTCTTATTGTTAATGCGCCGAGGAACTTTCGTTATGCGCTGAAAATAATGCGCAAGATTCAATCCTTTTTTCACCTTCTCTCTCTTTCTCTCTCTCTCTCTCTCTAGTTTTTCGAACGGAAATTTCATTGTTACAACTCCAAGACAATGTTGAATGCCTGTAACTTCTTTACGAAGTGCTCTTTACTAACTTGAAAATTTTTCAATAAATAAAATACTTGCTTTGCTTAAAGTATCGAGGATCCAAATTGTGTACTGCATTATAGGTTCAGTAATGATTGCTTGGGCAACATAAAAATTGTTCCTGTCAACCATAGGAAACAGAAGTTAAATAAAAACGTTTTCTTTCTTTTGATAATATCAACGAGTCGAAAGTAATTTAATCATATTTTTGAATTGGTTGAATGTACTCACAGCTTTAATTTATTTATCTATAAATACGTCAAGCCAGCATACTAATTAAAACGTCAGAGAATCTTCGTAAAAACTGAACAGAATATATAATATTTTATCAGCGAACTAAAAATAAATTATTCGTGTCAAAAATATATTTTTCCCTCAATGAAAATGTTTATAAATTCACTAATTTCACAGATGAAGATTCGCGAATATTAATACTGTTTATCGGGAAGTGAAATCAGAATGCGATCTTGCGAGATTTTTTCCTGTCATAAATTTTGGGTAACACTGATAAATCTTCGGACTTTGAATCCCGCGGTGTAAGTTTTCGCACGAGAATGATCTGTTATTAATGTCCTCGTGCCAAGTTTTTGCACAGTCCACACGCGAGGGTCATCCATTTTAGTTCATACGTCATCTAACGCCAAGAGCCAGTTTCCTTGTTTTATATACACTATGAAAACGAGTGTTGCTCCTCGCAAAATGACTTGTTGTGATAAATGTGTTAGACGAACGATGAAGAACGTGTCTTCCTTTCATCTCGCAACTTTTCTACTTGTTCGCGTTGCACGAGAAACCACCATTTTATTTGAAAGCGGCGTAATATTTTTCCTGGCATTCTATTGTCTTAAAGCATCCGCCGTGTTGCCGGTGTAAGGAAACTATTTCTACAATTGAAAGGATGATTTGTGGTCTTCCAGTGAAATTTTAAAGATTCTGCCCTCGTGCCAATTACAGAAACAATTAAATGCAATCTTTGAACGTTGGGAAATTGACGTTGTAAATGGTTGCTAATGTATTGTATAGAGTACTACGTAAAATTAATGAAACTCCAAGAACATTTGGTTTTGAACTTTCTGCATTGCAAACTAGAGACAATGCATTCGCAGTTTAATTAAATGCATTTGAAGTTTAATTCTATATTCCTTTCGCGTAATTCAGGCGTCGCATAATTGAAAGTCCGTTGTTTGTTAAAAATTCGTTCTTCCATGCTTATTTGTTGCTTTATATGAGAATATAATTTATTCATTTTTTAGGAGACATTCAATGCAGATTTTATATCTTTATAATAAAAATAGATTGGTAAAATATAAAAGAGTAAGGAATTTAAGAATATGTATCTTAATAGTATTGTCAATTTCTTCTCGCGATCGATGCCGAAATATTTTAGTTAAAGATTTGCAGTCTACAGATAAATCTCGTTAAGCTTAACCAATTCATTATTTTTCTTATTTATTTCTAACGTGAATATTCTTGACGTGAAAAAGAAAGTAGTGTGCCTGGAAATCTACTAACTAATTATTTTTGTATGTTTCGAACAAGAACTGTATACAAATTGAACGTTTATCGAAGCCATACCATACTATTCAAAACTGGGGCGTAGTTGCAGTACCAAAAAGTTAGAAATCAAAACTGTCAAGCGAAACGAGTGTTTGTCATTCACATGGACATTTCCTATTAAACTATATGCAGTGACACGTAGTCATAGACGAGATTGTATAAAATATACGAACATTTTTCAATAAAAACTCTGCCTGATATAAACACAGAGTTCATAAATTAATCTTGTTTCGTCGTATAGCTTATTTTCAATGAATTGAAAAAACTTTCATCAAGAGTAGCAAATAGTAAACAATATTTTGCAGTATTCATATAACTTTAAAAATAAAATATTTCTATTCTCATGTGTCTTATTGTTTGGTTTAATACAATAAGTATTTATAATAGTACGTATTTCCTTTATTTTTAATATTATTGCAGAAAATAATGATTCACAATCAATACATTCATGAGTGTAAATAGCCTCAGTAAATCGTGTTAAATATTATGGCTCTATATTTTGTATAAGTGCCATTTCTTTTTTGGATTATTGTTGAGATAGAAAATATTATTTTTTCTTTTAAGAATTGTTTTTGTTGATTAGCAAAAGTTTTTACTCGAAAATACAAACGCTTGTATTTTATTTTAGTCCGGCACGAATCTCTGCAATCATCTAACACAATGTCGAGAATATTTCTTTTCACAGTGTCCTGTCAATTGCTCATACCGAGGAATAAGTCTTAAAGATACGCTATAAACGGCAGGACTCGGCTCACGTATCACAAAAATATAGACATGGACAAAATCTTTAAAAGCTGCCAGGACGAGGGCGTGATAACGCACGATTCTGATTTACGAGCATGAGTTATAGAGCCCTTACCGAACCCGTGGCTCACTTTATTCGATCCTATAAAATCGTCAGTATAGATATTCGATTGTAGGCTGAGCCGACATATTAGACTAGAGAATATCAAACGTCCACCCCTTCGCAGTTTAAATCTTGCGGAAAGATAACGCGAGTTAAGTGACACTTACTTATCAGCCGTTTTCACAAACTGACCCCGGAGGATATCCCATAGTAAACGTATTTTATGCACCATAAAAAAAGAAGTGTGAACTGATAACAGAACTACCGTTGAAAAATGATTCAGTCGATCAATCCGCCTTTGATAGTTGCTCGTGCTTCGTTGTTGTCGATTACATTTCCTTAATAATTAATTATACGGTGAATTCAAAAGTAGGTTTATATCGCAGAAACAAATTTTTATAAGTACTCACAAAACGGAACCCATCTCTGATTTCAATATTATTAATATGTTGTCAATGTCTTCTCCTGAGTCATGACATACCAATACACAATTTCATATTTTCTCATTACTATTAATAGATGTTCTCATGCATTTGTATATAAGCATTTGTACGTAATGTAATGCAAAATATTAATACGACAATGAATATGTTAATGTTTTTATGAGATTCAACATGAGACATTTCGAGACTGATTAAAAAACTTTATCGTGTAAGTGTTCACAGATTGTGCACCAACAAGCAACCAGCAACATCTCGGTGAGAATTAATAACGGTAAAAATTACTATTGACATAACTGCCTTGAGAATTAAAAGAAGTAACCAGAAATGAATCGTGATAATGATAGAAAATCGATTTGAAATATTTATGGACCCATGAATCGTGGCGTATGCGACTGTCAGTGGCATCTGTGCCAATTGTTAGTATAGAGGGAGAGCAATGTAGCTCGTTTCTTGTATGAAAAATAATTCTTAAGATTTTCTGATAACGCTTGATAGAAAGAAATATTAGATAGAAACGTAGCGATCGAAAACGGAAGCAATAAGCAAAGAGTTCAAAGGACATGGACCTTCGTAAGTGAAAAAAAAAATGAATTTTCTGGTGAACTGTCGCGGAAGAGAACCGCATGGAGCGAGAGATCGTGATACAGTAGTACTTGTTACTTGTTGGATGGCGATGTTACACGAGCAATCGGAGAAAGGAGATACCTGAACGATTTATCATGTCCCGCATGGTCCGTGTCGTTCCTTCTCTTCCTTTTCGGCTTGGCCGATGATATCTTGCGTTTCTAAGGCTCGTATCGGTTTCTTTCTTTCTTTCAAAAAATGCGCTACGAATGAGGTCCATGGGGACCACGGTCATAATAACTGGAGAACGGATGTTTATGCAAATGAGTATCTTTTTCCGGAATCGAGAAAGTTGCGGAACTTTTAAATTGGGTCTCCTTAAACATGGTTCGTAGATATTTTTCAAAAAGTAAGTTTTTAAAAGTGAATTTTCAAAATAAATCATTTATTATTATTGTTTAGTAAAATTTGTCTGAAACCAGAGCAAACAAGTACTTGGTCGATCAGGAATAAGCTAACATTTAGATCCAAAAAATGATGATGCAATTTAATACATTCGTTTTTGAACTCTAAGAAGCTATCTTTTTAATCCGACGACGAAGATCTGATAGCGTGCAAGATTTTATTTACGATGTTACACTATAAAACAGGAACATTGAAACCAAGTAATTAACGTAACATAATCTGTAATATAATATGGCTCGCAGCGATAACGAATTTTTCTTAACTAATGAAGATTATCCGCGACACCGCAATATTTTCTTGTAACGAACACCTATAACTTATTTCTTCTTCTTTCCGTACTTAAATTTAATGGTCGCCACACCGTATAATTAAGTACCTTGATCATTTTACCCAGTGAACTTGTCACTTCCATTAACTTAAATGACGTAATATTATCGCGGCGTGAAATCTTATCTAGTAGCAAATTAAAAACATGCGCTAATTAATTATTGCATGAAATTTCTTATATGTACAAAAATCTAGAAAATAGCATTACTAATTCCACGTAAACAATTAATATAATTTGACCCCTAGCACTCGAGTGGAGACATTATAGCACCACTAAATTTGCTAAATGATTATTCAAAATATTTTTTACATTACGATTATCGTAATATATGTATATTTTAAATACTGGTGATCATATTCTCTTTTATTAGCATTACGGACGACAAATTTATAATATTAACATGTTAAATTGATTTGTTAGGAATGTATTTCTGAAGCTAAGCACACATAATTTGAGTAAGGATATTGGAAAGACGATATCGAAATACCAAGAGAACCGACTATTATCGTTTTAATATTGTGTAATATAAGTGAAATAGCTGGCTCCAGTATTTTCTCATGTTATGTCAATATTATTATTTAATGAAATAATTGAATATCAATTTAGACCATACCATTAGAATCAATAACCGAGATATTACAGAACCTCTATTAAATAGAACCCGTATTAATTCGCTTGCCATCTACGAGAAAATTATGCATTTCTAATATAACCCAATAATTTACTTTATGTAATATATTTCATTACTAGAGAATTACTTAATACCATCTTTCTGGAATAATTTTCTACAGTTATTGTAAACGTCTCTATATAATCCACAATAAGTATGCACAATAAGTACAAATTAAAAATTAGCACAGTTTCGGTGCAAGTGATACAACGAAATCTTAGAGCTGACAAGGAAAAATGTAGGGTCCGGACAAGAAGACAAATAGTCAGAGAATTAAAACAAAATTGTTCAACACGCTGACAGCAAATAAAATACTCCTGTCTGAAAAAATCAGACATCTGTTGCGTTATTAAATTTGTTGCAGTGGTCAATGCATCAACGGACGTACGCTGGAAGCTGCTTTTAGTCCTAGCAGATTCTACTCTTTTCGTTTTTCGATACATACGATACGTCTTCCACTATTCCTCGAGGAGGTACTATTTGTTTTTTAAATTCTGTAGGTCAGAAACGTGAACTATTCCTGATAGGGAAACACTCTAATCTCAAATCACGAGGGAATATTTTTAGACAATTAATATCAGAATTTCTAAAAACTTATAGTGGATGATCTATTCTATATGTATAATTTCTTTTAATAGATAGTGATAGAAGTTACATAGTGAAGGGAAACAATTGCATGATGTCAAACGCTAATTGTAATATCTATTAATTATGATAACTGTTAGAGGATTATTTGCCCTAGCAAATTTAATTAAGGAGTTAATTCGAGGTAATTGTGATTATCATTCCTTACAATACACCTGCAACTGTTAAAGTTAGAAAGCGCCATAATATAAAGCATGAACGGTAAGATGTTACTGAATTTCATTTCACTTCTGCGCTCTTAGTATGGGATTTTCAATTTCTATTAGCTACGTAATTTTTAAACATTAATCGTCACATTTTTAATCTTTAATCATCGACGATCTTTAGGCAAAATTATAGTCAATATTTTAACTCGCATATGTTGACCCACAATACATGGGGTGTCTATGTCGCTACAAAGCATGAGCGGGAAGATTAGAATTAGATGGTTCTGATCTGATTCCGCGCGACACGCTTGGAAGCAATAGCCGCTCGCGCTACAGCCTTTTCCTCGCATTTACGTATTTTCTGCTCCATCAGAATAATTTTACGGCTCAACAGCCTTCGTCTCTCTTTTTTATCAGAATTGAGTCTAATCGCCTGCTTTTTTATAAAACAGATATTGTTTTGAAAGTTTTCCATTATTAGATATCTTTTGATGCTATAGTAGCTGTAACGTCGCTCACCCCCGCATCAGAGCCGCTCCGAATAAGGAATTGATGACAGGAATTGACCACGCGACAGGGGACAGTGGTGACATAATGTTCAGCGCGCCCTTAACGTAATCTCCACCTCCCAACTTCTCAAAAAGCATCGTATCTAACACGACTAACGTTTCACTAACAGCTTCTAGTTTAGAATATACTCGAGACACGTCATCCCTCAGGTCATCTATAGCTTGCGAATTTTCTTCGACACGTGCATACAGATATGCCAATTTATTTCTGTTTTGATACAATCCGTTAGCTACGCTAATCTCGTATGCACTTGATACATCCGTAGGTATAGCAGGACCAAAGGTTGTACGTTTTCCGACGACTGTCGATGCGGAAACAAACGGTGAGACGGCGAGCGTCGATCAACGGAAAAAAGGAGTCTCGTGGAAAACGTTCGAGGCGAACGATGTGTCGTCCCTTATGATTTATGCTGAGGTCGTGCTGCGGATTTATGTTAGATTCGTTATGTTTCGTTTAGTGTAAGTGTGAAGCTAAACATAGAGGAAAGCCATCTTTAACTGTTTTATTAATATTACCGGACAAGACTGCTACAAAATAAAATGTTTGCGCGTTATTTGCAAGAGAAGAGAGTTGGACAGAAATTTATTTCTTCTGTAAAAAATTTTAATTATTTTGAAACAGTGGGATCGTATTTGTACATTTTTCTAATGCGTTTACAGTTTTACGTTTGATTTATTCATTTCTTTATAAATTGCGTAATATTCTCAGTCTAATCGTATTGTTTGTTCTACCACGGATGTGTAGTATAAAAACACGTTTCTACGTGGCATTATAGAAATAGGTATGATCAATTTGCAAAATGTGTATTCAAGCATTAAAACCTTTGAAAACATTGAAGTGAAATAACATAGCACCGTTTTAATAATAATTTAATTTTCAGTCTACCGGAATGGGGCGAGTTTGTGTCCATTCTATTTACAAAAATGAAAAAATGAACACAAAAGAGAAACTGAAACACGGGAAAACCATCTTCAAAAAGGCAGCGAATATCTTTTGAAAGCCATTAAACTTTTCCAATTTGAGAAGCCATGGAAACTTTTCTTCGAGTGCTTGGTAATTCTAAACTCGCGCTGGCCCAGCATTAATGGCGTGTGTAATTACTGACAATGAGTGGGAGCAATAAACGCATTTTTCCCTCTTTCTTAGTTTTCGACATTACATTTTTTAGGTCACCATTGTTTGACTAATGTCCGCAGAGAATGGAATATTTTTAATTTAAAACTTGCAATGCGTGAATAACAATTTGCTTGGTTTCATCTGATTTGTTTGTTTTAATGAATCAGGTCGAGAAAATAATTAACTATTAAATTAAACATTCAGATAAATATACAGACTATAAAGTCTAGATTGCTAAGGTAGTAGATAACTAATTGTACTTCAAGCTGTTACAAGTTCTTTCTCGTAATAATTATCGATGGGCAAGTTGCAATTACTACACATTAAGCTACTCGAATACTTACAGAGAAGCTCTAATTCTAGCGTTAAAATATTCTAAGAAACGATACGTTCTATTAGATCGTGTTACATAAAATGTCGAATTTCAAATTATTTTTCAATTTGATGAATGCTGTATTAAAATGCGGTATTAACTGAATATTAAAAAGTTGTCTGTCACTTTTGCGTTCCTTAAAAGTTTAGACAATTATTTTCCATCGATTACTCCTCCGGAGACACAAGACTTCTTAACATTCTATCAAAAATCATTTGAGCTGTGCTATTACAAATGATTTGAAATTTGGTAATTTCGTTTTACACGAATACTAACAATATCGTTCATGATCTATGAAGAAATATTCCACGAATAAGAAATTATTCTTTGTTTTGTTATAACACTATTAAGAGTCCAATTCGCTGTCTGCTAATCAAATGACAATAAAATTACTTAACTAAATAAATTAGATGACAAAAGTGAATCGTCTCTCCATCTAGCGTGAGAGTATCACAAATAATACTTAATCAATACACAGATTTAGGATAAGTACAGACATTGTATCACAGACGAGGTATAAGAGTAGACCAATCACCCAATGTATTTTTCTGTATCATGTTCCCGGGGCTCTAGAGCCCCGTACCATTCCGTGTCACATCCTACCGTATCGACTAAAACTAATATTGTGGAACTTACATTCTAGAACGGCGCTGTTATTGATAGAATTTGATATCTCATGTCGGGGATTCTATAAATCACAGACGAGCTATAAGAATAGACCAATCACCATATGAAGTTTCGTGTCTCGTCACAGACTTAGGATCAGTACATACATTGCATCTTATGGACTTTTCTGTCCACGCTTCAGGGGGCTCTAAAAGCCACCGTACCATTTCGGTGTCGCGCTCACTGTTACCGATAATTCGCGAATTTAGGCGTATTAGTAAGAACTGAATATTCCGTATACTTCATTTTTACTACGGATATCTAAAATGATTTGGAAGTCATACATGAATATGGCACGTATATTTGAACAGAGAAAAGCCACTAACCAGTGGCTGACTACTCACTTACCAGTGGCTGACCACTGATTGACCAGTGGCTGACCACTGATTGACCAGTGGCTGACCACTGATTGACCGGTGGCTGACCACTGATTGACCAGTGGCTGACCACTCACTGACCACTCACTGACCAGTGACTGACCAGTAGCTGACCACTCACTGACCACGCACTGACCACTCACTGACCACTCATTGACCAGTGGCTGACCACTCACTGACCACTCACTGACCAGTGACTGATCACTGATTGACTAGTGGCTGACCACTCACTGACCAGTGACTGACCAGTAGCTGACCACTCACTGACCAGTGGCTGACCACTGATTGACCAGTGGCTGACCAGTCACTGACCAGTGACTGACCACTCATTGACCACTCACTGACCAGTGACTGACCACTCATTGACCTCTCACTGACCACTCACTGACCAGTGGCTGACCACTGATTGACCAGTGGCTGACCACTCACTGACCAGTAGCTGACCACTCACTGACCAGTAGCTGACCACTCACTGACCACTCATTGACCAGTGGCTGACCTTTTGCTGTGTCGGACCTTGCTTGTATGTACCAATCCAGTTGGTATCGTTATTGGGCGTCAATTCATTGAGAGTGGATGGTCAAGCAAGTTGTTTGGTAACAGGTGGTCACTGGAGTAAATGGGTCACCGTGTGAGCTCTTCTCTTGGTCATCGCTCTTCTTGAATTCATGTTGGCTATCGGTGCTGACTGGAGTTTGGCTGCAAGCATTGTACGTGTTCGCGTCACCCTCGAATCAGAGCCCTGTGCTTTGGTTCGCTCTTGTTTCTCTTTTTGAAAGAATCAGAGCCTTCTGCCTGATTCACCTTTGGTCCCCCGTGGATCGGAGACTTCTTCTCCGATTCACACCTTTTACTCCGCAATAATTACTCGACATATTGCGTTACTGCGTTAGTATAAGTTCGTCGTTGTTAGGAAAGGGAGCCAGAAGGAATATTGCATTTGTTCTGACTCTCTTTCCGGGTCTCTTGTGCAGCAACCTCCTCGTGGTGAGACCTGGGCAATCGGTATTATTCTCTATTTGTAAGAACCTCTAGTATCTTACAAATAGAGGATAATATCGATCTAATAGCTGCACTGACAACAAATGTATTCAAAGATTTTCAATAAAGGTTCCTATTTTCCCATTTTGCAATGTCACGTTCCGTCTGATTCAAAGACAATAAGAGCGTAATGACATTCTACAGTAAAAAGTAATTGTTTTCCAAGCAATTATAGAATGAGTAATGTCAGCATTCTACGTTTATTCATTACCTACGATAGTATAAGTCTGTTTACATACATATATATACTGACGCAGTCTTACGTAGATCTCGAGCAAATGTTCTATTTAGGTAGAGACGGAACTTTTAGTGATGTTGATATTTCAAAATATATTTATTGACTTGAGGCTATTTATATAATGAAGTTGCGTTTAAAACTAAGCTTTGTAGTTTCAATAAGTTATTAATGCATTTGTTTTGCAATGTTGATGAAAATTTTCATAAAAACCATTTAATTGCTATATAATGCACATATAATTATTTAACGATACTCTGGTTATTTATTTCTCTTCTTATTGCTCCCCAAGCAATATGTAGTTGAAAAAGAAATACATATTAATATTTAGCTGTTTACAACATTTTGAATTTTACAGTTAAACATATTCTTCATTGTACGTACAGTGTCATTAATTTATTCATGACTGTTTATTTGGATTTTATTTATTTTTAAAATATTTTTAAATTTATTCTCGAATTGTGCTGTCTTCTCGCGATTATTTTGTACCACGATGGTCGGTTTAATGTAAACGAATATGTTGGTTGTCTTTTATCGTGCAATAGAAATCTAGTTAATTTAGTTTTGAGTTTACATTCGATTTTGATGAGGTTTGAATCTCGCGCTCTACGAATACCAAGTGAAGCATGGCGTAATCGATCGATGCGACTTCGATTCTCGCTGGTTCCCGCGTTCGGTTGCTGTCGATGCTCGATCACTCACGTCTAATTTTTGTCACCTCCGTGCGGCTGATCGTAAAGTGTGTATTTTCTATTGATTCTGATTTGTTGTTTGACGGTTGATCGATGAAAATTAAATGAATTTGTTTTTCGTGTTACAGAACCTACGAGAAAACAGTCCTTCCGTCCATTTATCCATTCATCCAAAGACGTCATCCGCTTCAAAGTGGAGAGGATATAAGTAAGTACATACATATCTTTACAAGTAAACTTTATTATTGAACATTTTTTTTTAATTATTAATTTACCGTTGATCCATGAAAAATATTCGTCTCTCTCTCTCTCTCTCTCTCTCACACCTCTTGGTATTTCATATAAATTTGTATGACCCAATAAAAACGATTCTCGGAGCAATATTTCAGTATGTATGTATTGTATATTTTTGTGGCGCGGGTAGAGGGGGCCGCAATATTTTTCTTATTTAAGAAGTAGTAGTGTTTTTCTTTTGTTGTGATACCTCTCATTAAATTTAATAGCAGTGAGGTATTTGAATCTTTTCTTGTCATTGTGCGTAGTTAGAATTTTTTATTCAATGGTATAATTCAAGATATATAATGTATCTTTTGATTCTGTGTCGTACTACTCGATGAAAAACAAGATTATTTATCTTAATTGTTACTAAATTTAATTCTTTGTATTCGAATCGTGCTGCCTTCGCACGATAATTTACTTTTGTTTCACGACGATCGATTCTATTTAAATAAATTTGTTATTTGTGATTTATCGTGTAATCGAGATCGAATATACTTAATTTTTTATTGTATTGAGTCGTCAAGGATGAAATTTGTAGAAATTTAATTAAATTTCAATTTCGATGAGGATTGAATCTGGCGCGCTATAAGTGCCGAGTGAAGCATGTCGCGATTGATCGGTGCGCCTTCGATTCTCGCCGCTTTCCGCGTTCGATTCATGCTGCTTCCTGCGTTCGGTTGCTGTTGGCGCTTGTTCGCTCTCGCCTAACTTTTGTCACTTCCCTTGCGTATGATTGTAAAGTGTGTATTTTCTATTGATTCGGATATATTGTTAGACAGTTGATCAATTGACATTAAATGAATTTGTTATACATGTTTCAGAGCCTAAGGAAACAATATATCCATCCGTCTAAAGATATAACATCTCTTTCAAGGTGGAAAGTATGTAAGTACAAACATATCTTTACAACGAAACTTTATTATTGAACGTATTTGCTTTTAAATTATTAATTTATCGTTAATTCATTAAAAATCTCCGTCCCTCTCTCTCTCTACCCCCTCCCCCTCTCCCTCTCTCTCTCACTCCCTCTCTCTCTCACTCCGTGGTATTTCATGAAAATTTTTAGGAAGCAATAAACCGAATCTCCATGCAATACTTTTGTATGTATTTTATATTTTTGTGGTGGGGGCAGGGGTAGAGGGGGCCGCAATATTTTTCATAAATAAGAGATAGTAGTGCTTTTTTTTATTGTAATACCTCTCATTAAATTTAATAGCATTGCGGTATTTGAACCTTTTCTTGTCATTGTGCGTAGTTAGAGTTTTTTATTCAATGGTATAATTGAAGATATATGATGTCTTTTGATTCTGTGTCGTACTATTCGATAAAAAACAAGATTATTTATCTTAATTGTTACTAAAATTAATTCTTAGTATTCGAATCGTGCAGCCTTCGCACGATAATTTACTTTTGTTTCACGACGATCGATTTTATTTAAACGAATTTGTTATTTGTGTTTTATCGTGCAATCGAGATCGAGTATATTTAATTTTTATTGTATTTGGTCGTCAAGGATGAAATTTGTAGAAATTAGATTTAATTTAATTTTTCTGAAAATTTCATCCTTGACGACATAATCTCTTCGATTTCGATGAGGTTTGAATCTGGCGCGCTACGAATGCCGCGTGAAGTATGTCGCGATCGATCGGTGCGCCTTCGATTCTCGCTGCTTTCCGCGTTCGATTCATGCTGCTTCCCGCGTTCGTTTGCTGTTGGCGCTCGTTCACTCGTGTCTCATTTTTGTCACTTCCACACGGACGATGGTAAAGTGTTTCTATTTTCTATTGATTCGGATATATTGTTGGACAGTTACTTGATTGACATTAAATGAATTTGCTGTTCTTGTTTCAGAGCAAAAGAGAAAATGATCCATCCATCCGTCCAAAGATACAACATCCGTTTCAAGGTGGACAAGATGCAAGTACCAACATGTCTATCTATAACGAAACTTTATTACTGAACATTTTTTCTTTTAAATTATTAATTTATCGTTAATTCATTAAAAATCTCCGTCCCTCCTTCTCTCAGCTCCTGCTATTTCATGAAAATTTTTATAATTCTTTCGTTTTGTCTTTTTTTTCTTCATATTTTGTTTTTGTGAGGTACCATTCGATAAAAATCAATATTATTTATCTTAATTATTATTAAAATTAATTATTCGTATTCAAATGGTTAATTTACCGTTAATTTTCCGAATTGATTTTTCACAAATTTAAATAGTAGGATGTCGGTGTTGCTCCTTCCTCTTTTTCTCGCCCCCTGGTATTTCGTGAAATCTTTTATGGCGCAATAGAAACAATTCTCGGAATACTTTATTATGTATGCATTTAATACATATTTTTGGGTTAACTTTTGTGGGGAGGGTAAAGGGGGGCCCCAATTTTTCGTAAAAGGGAAGTAGTGTTGCTTTTTTTATATTGGGATACCTTTCATTATTTTCAAAATAGCATTCAGGTATTTGAACCTTTCTTTTTTATTGTGCATAGGTACAGAATTTATTCAACGTGTGTCTGGCCACGCCGATCCGTATTCGGGGCACAATTGCCGATCATCGGCGACGATCGGTCGCAAGGGTCTGATCACGGCGTCGTAACAAACGCGGAAGTCGAAGTGGACGGACGTACTTACGTTTCGTAATCTCCGGACCTCCCTCTGAACTTGTCAACCGCGTCGTTTGCTACCGAGACGTGGAAAATATACAAAGCGAAGCAGGGACCGTTACATGGTGCGTATCGTTTCCGTGTTGCATTATTCAATAGAAGTCAATATTATTTATCTTAATTTTTATTAAAATTAATTCTGTGTTCTAGCCAGTTATTTATTTTTCGTCGATTTAAATTTATTCTCGAATCGTGTTGCCTCCTCGTGGTAGTTTACTCTTATGTCGTGACGATTAATTGTACATATTTATTTATTTTTAATTATTTATTTAATTTCAATATTCAATATTAAATCAATTTAATATTCAACTCGACTTGTTTATTTCTTATTAATTCGGATTTAGACTTTGACGGTCGGTCGATTGAAATATTAATGAATTTATTCTTTCTGTTACAGTACGAGAGGGAAAGGAATACGGGAAAAGAGGGAAAAGAGTCGTGCTTTCTTGATATAGGAGAGTATGTGTGAGTATCAATATATCATCCCAATTAAACTTTGTTATTAAACATTTTTTTTCAAATTAATAATGAAATATTAATAATTGTCAATTATTAATTCATTTTTTATTATTAATTCACTTTCTATTATTAATTTACTGCTGGCATTAGCCACATAATATGAGTAAGAGTATATTTCGTTTTGTAACCTGATAGATTAATTGAGTATTCTAATTATGTGTTGTGTCTGTTATTCAGCTATATTCAGCACTCTTCTAGAATTCAAAATAATGAATTGAGCTTGCACTGAATGCATCGTGAGACAAGTTTGAACGCTGAACGTATTTTTCGTAAGTATCCACTTTACTGTACCATTATTATTATATTGTATTCATTATGAATTATTTATTTTTTATGAAGTCTGATTTATTTTTCGATAGTCGATCGATTGAAATTAAGTGTATTTGTTCTTTTCGTTACAGAGCCCTAATTGCTGTAGAATTTTTCGAGGCTGTTATACTGGATGCTTGAGGCTCTACCTACCTTGACGACCAATGACGACGTCAATAGCTGAAAACGAGGGCCAACATGTCGTGCTTCTTTCAAAGGGGAGAGTATGTAAGAAATACCAAAATATCCTTACAATTAAACTTTATAATAGAACATTTTCACAATTATTGTAGAACATTAGCTTACACAAGTTGATTAAATTTTCATTACTATATTATATTAATAAGTTTCCACCCATTTGCTATTTTAATTTCGAAAATCACTTGATTAAACTTTTTATATCGTGATGTGGAAGTGTAGGAATCGATTTTTTAATATCTTGTTTCTTTTTTTAATTCTAGAACTCTAACGCAGCTTTCTCTTCCCCCAACAAGTAGTGAGTGAAAAATAACAGTCCTTTTTATTACTAGATTTGATTAGTAGTTAATTTGACGGGTACAGTGACCGTGGTAACGCCAGGCGTTCCTGCGGACAATAATTTGTTTTTTTAGTTAGGTAGGGTCTTTTTGTACCGTGCGTTTTTTTTATCAATGTAAAAATTTAGATAATTGAATCTTCAAATTGAAAAAGATAGAAATCTTCCGCAATTTGGAACATAGTAGAGTCACTTTTTATTATCTGGGTAGATAGTTTGAATTGCCCGAAAGCATTAACTATTACGTACAAAAAGACGATTCGCGACGGATAGATTCTTTTGACAAAACAAATTAACCTAAATTACTTTCACGAATACTTTGTATTTGGTAAAGCATTTTCTCCATTCTTCCGAAACTTTACTTTGTCAAAACGGTCGTCCGAGGATATTTACGTTTTTCTATAAAAATTGAAGATAAATAAATGAAAATCTTTATTAAAATTTTTATCAAAGTTTATATAATAATAATCTGTTTATAAAATAATTAAATATTTAATTTTTAAATTAACATTGAATTAAAAGTAGAGTCATTTTTCAAGAATCAAAGATTATTAGCCCGTAAAAAATCTAATGGATTTTTTTAGTTAGGATTTTCAGGATATTGAGATTCCCTGCTTGTTGCTCGAATCCTCTCGCGTGCCCAGGTGTTACTCGGGAGGGTGAGAGCAACGGGCACATGGAATATTGTTTTAATCATATATGTATATGGCGACTGGCAATGATTAGTGTATCGTGCACGACGTATTTTCCACTTTTGTGTGTGTGTTAATAGGCAGTGGAATTGCGTCGGTTCTTTGAATTAGATTCAGTAGCACATATTCCTGTTGATCCGTGACATGCTACATAGATCTTCGTGGAATGTGTTTTTAATTAATTAAAAATAATATTCGGAATCGCGCGTAATTTAATTGAGTTTACAATAAACTTATTATTTCAATTGTTCGATTTATCCCGCAATGATCACTGCCATTGCCAGTCGATTTCAGGAAAATTGGTACGTACCTTAGAGTATGATTGTGTGAGATTCGAACGTTAGGGTGTCGGAGGCGTCCCGGGACGTCCTCTCTAGGTGTTAGGTTTATTGCACCCTGGCGTCTGTGTGAGGACCGTGGAGCGAATGTGTTGGAGTGCTTGTGTCTTTTGCCATTTTTTAAATATAGGGCTAGGTAGGGTAGGTAGCTTATCTTCTTGGTGTGACTGTTCGTTCTAAGTAGGTAGGGGCCGGGGCTGGCTACCGCTTTCTCTTTCGGGTAGGCCGCGATTCGCACGGTAGCCAGTCACTGGAAGAGCTCGAAGTTTCGTCTCGAAGCTAAATCGAACGAAGCATGACGTTTGAATGGTTGCTTCGAGATCGATTCTTCCTGCTCGTGTAGCTTCTCGCGGACGCGGACGCGAACGCGCGCGGACTAGGGTCTCGAAACGTTGCGCACCTGCTCGATCGCACCAGCGGAACGATCGGCTTCTCTCGAAACTTCTGATTCGTCTCGAAAGTCGTTGATCGTTTTCGCTGCGAGCACGTTTAGGGTTACAGATGCTTGGCGGACTGCCGAAGAAAAAGAAGAGGCTATATGCCGAAGAGGCCCCGACAAACTGTCGCTCAAGAGGGCAACTACAATGGCCTCGCATCTTCAGATGCGAAGTCATTTTGTTACTATTGATACTGAATTGTCACTGTACCTCGTCTGTAGAAATAATAGTTGTAGAAAGTAGTTAGAAAGTAGTTAGTTGTACATATGGGCAGGCCTCGCCGCCCCAACGATCAGCCGAGATGGGCACATCCGCGATTTACAGTAGCGTTGCGAAAAAAACCTCACGCGTTGAGTTAGTCAATTTTGAACAGAGATCGAAGTTAGCGTTGCGGAAATACTCGCGATTTCCATCAATTTCAATATATGTAGATTTGTTCAGAGTGTAGCGTTGCGAATAAAATAGTCGCGATTCCCTCTAATTTTGATTGCTGTTTGCAGCAATATTTAAGATCCCACCCATTTTATAAGAGTTTAAAATTTTCTTATAGTTATCTTACAAAAATTGTAGTCTTTTGGATTCTCTGTTTGTTGAATTAGTGTTGCGCAGCAAAAGGATCGCGTTTGTGTTCGAGTCTTTCGACATTTCAGGCGCCCATGCTCCAGCTGCAACACACCACTAGAAAAGTGGTCGCAGTCGAAACGGCTGCCTGGTGTGGTGTAGGCATACGCGATGTTGAATTAGAGTTGCGAGAGAATCAGAACCGGTTGAATTAGGCTTGCATTTGTTGAAATCGAAATTGAAGTAGGGAATGTCTGGGGCGAGATTAGTGGAGATCTCACCTACTCTTCTAGTAGGCGATCTCGCAGCACGTGACCGCGTGGCACCATCTCTGGCTAAAAAGTCAGCGTTACTAGGCTTCGGTCTATACTCAAAGCGGCCAGCTCGAGGAGTGTATACTCGCGAGTTGGAATAACGTTTTGAGCGAAGGGGCGCATCTGTCCTGGCGTTACGACGTCCAGGCAGGTGGATGGTGTCATTGCGTTTGAATCCGGGGTTGATTCTATGGGCTTGGAAACCCAGTCGCTAACTATCTCGCTACGCCTCTACTTCGTTTCGATTAGAGTTCGTTATTAACGTTGAGAATAGAATTTATTTAAATACCGTTTTTGACAATGGCAAAGAGAGATAGTGGAGGAATCGGTCCTCTGCGCCAGTAAACTTTGCCATTTTACTGCATGCCGCGAATAAATTAATAGACCGCGAAACACCATATATGTGTAAGGAATTAGCGTTGCGAGAATTATTGCCGCGATTGTGTTAGTGTCGCGAAAAATACCAACGCGTTGTCTTAAGGCGGGATTAAAGTAGACGCGATAGTCGAACGGTCGCGTCTACATGCATATTGCAAAACACACCCACAAATAAGTGATAAGAGTCGCGACCTCGTATTACAGCAGAAGACTGACATTGGAGAACCAGTCGCGCACGGTGTATAGAAACACTAAATTCCGAAGATACTTAATAGATATCTAGACGTATCTGGATATTCCTTTAGAGTTTTTGATATCGTTAAAACGTGGAGCATACGCCCACACGACCACTACGTAGAGAAGAAACGTATTGCTGCGTTCTGAAACCAAGTAGTCGTAAGCAGTTCGCGCAATATCACGGTGCACGTTTTACTACGTTCTGTTACCCGCGGTGTGCCATAACACACGATCGTTTGCCGTTCCAGCAATGGAACAAATGTTTTCGCTATCGTGCGAAAGTACCGTACGCAAAAAGAAGACGTATTAAGTTACGTCACCTGTGGCGGTATGCACGACAATGTCATGGTGATCATTAGCATCTAATGCGATCCATGATGTTGTTCCGTGATTCACGATGGCGGAAATCGTAGTTTAATCTGAACGTAGTGACGTGTGCCTTAGCCATTTGATGGTGTGTGAGTGCTAAATGCGGGGAACGTAGCACTGCGTTTCACCAGCATGTACTTTTTTGGGACTAACCTCCCACAACGTAGTGGTTCGATCGCGTTAGTAATCGTACACTTATCAACGTATCGAACGCCTCCTCGGCCCGTAAGGTAAAAGAGGGGGTATCTTTACGTTGAAAGTGCTCTAGCTTTGTCGACGGAATTTTAGTATTCATTGCGCCCTGCAAAACTGGCTTTTGCAATGTGCGAATCTGGAAAAATATTTGAGGCCGTGAAGTATGTGAAGTATATTCCCTTTTCTCGCGTGTACGGGGTCAGACTTTCGAAAAATCGGATCGTTGTGATGTAGAAGTTTTGCAATATGCGAGTAGTAGAAAATCCCGCCTTTTAGAGACAAATGACATGCCGCACTGCACCCTGATGCGACTGCCCTCGATTACTGGCAGTCGGTATGGCTGCCCCTGAGTACCCGCAGCCGATGTGGCTGTCCCTGTTTCCCAAGCAGCCATTGCATGCCCCTTAGCATTGCATATAATGAAATTGAAGTGCACGGGAGTTTTTAATATCTAATTTAATAAATTAACACGACGTCAATTAATGCACTTGCTCGCGTTTGTCTGAAGATATTTATTTTATATTCTTTGTAAGTTAGCGTTGTGAAAGAATAATTTTCGGGTTGGCTTCCCCTCCATAAATTCAAATGGCTGCTATCGCGTTTCTATTTAGAGTCGCGTAAACAAAAATGAAAGTGCACGGGTGTTTTTTAATGAAATAAATTAGTATCACGGAAGATAATGCACTGCTCGCGTTGTTTTCGGATTTTGTACTCTGTAGAGTAGCGTTGCGCAAAAATGGTCCACTCACGCGTTGTTTGAAGTATTTCGAGTGGACAACTATTCTGCATATTCATTTTTTTTTCTATGTGTTAATCTAAGTTTAAGATTGTTTCAGATATTTCGCCCCTTCTCAGTGGATTGGTAAGAGAAAAAAAATGGCGATCCATGAAGATTTCCTGTAGAGTTGCGCATACGAATTAAAGTGCACGGGAGTTTTCCATATTGTATTTATTCAATTAACATCGCAAACAATAATGCACTGGTCGCGTTTGTTTTTTGAGACGTTCAATACGTACATTGTAAATTAGTGTTGCGAGAAAATGGTCCACTCGCGGGTTTGTTTGAAATGTACATCGTGTGGACAATTATTTTTCAAAGGTGTAATTTTTTAATATTTTTTTTTCATGTGCTAATTCCATATTAAGTTTGTTTCAGATCATTCGTTTGTTAAAAAATGAATATAGTAAAGGGGAAGAACTTCACTTCAAGCGGAAATTTCGAGGATTCATGCGACTTCAACTGAAGAGTGTTTGATTGCTACGTGTGCATGGTTGCATGTTGTGTAGTTTGTCATTTTTGTTACATGTTTTATTTAATTAACTGTATTTTCATTTCAGCAAAATTGGGTTAGCTACCCTCTATGCCTATAAACATAAATAAGTAAACCAGTAAATATTTGTCAAGTACAAACTACGCGGTCATTAAGTAAAAAAACACAATCACAAAATGATCATAAAAAAATCATAAAAATAAAATTGATTAAAATAAAACTAAATATACAAATATATATTAAACACAAAATACAAGGGGATTATGTAAAAAAATACACACACATAAAATCACAAAATGTGATGATAATGAAAGAAAATATGCAAAAAGCATACACATGCGCGCATGAAAGGTGAAAATTAGCTCTGATACTAGGCAGGTTATGACTTCGGCGGGTAGGCTTGCAATTAAGCTCTTCTCGGTATTCGTTTGTACAGTGGTCATAAATAGGACACTGTCAAATGTGTATTACGAAGAGTTTATACATTCAAAAGGGATTTTTTTTGTATTTTGTAATTTTGCAATCTTGTAATTTCCGTCAGGTGGGACGATAAAAGAATACTAAGTGGTTGGGTAGGCGAATCCTCCTTCGCAGCAACCTCCGCGTGGGTTGCATAAAAAATCGCAAAAGATGAAGCAAAATGAAAAAAATATGCGAACAGCACATACATGCGCATGTAAGGGGAAAATTAGATGTTATATTAGGTAGGTTAAGAATTCGGCGGGTAGGCTTGCAATTAGGGTCTCTTCTTGCTATTCGTTTGTACAGTGGTCAAACATAGAACACTGTCAAATGTGTAGTAGGAAGAGTATATATATATAAAGGGATTTTTTTTGTATTTTGTAATTTTGCAGTATTGTAATTTCCGTCAGGTGGGACGATATAAAAAATAATAAGTGGGTGGGCGGGTCTCTCTCGCAGCAACCTCCACGTGGTGAGACTCGGACAATCGGAGTGATTCTCGATTTATATTTCCTTTCAGAAAGATCAATCACATCGATAATCACATCGAGCTAATAGCTGCGAAAATTAAACAATTCTTCGACATGATTTCGAACTTCTTCTTTTAAACAGTATGATTCTATTTCATGGTTAAGAGTGCGCCGGAGCGACCTGACACATCATGAGAAAATATTGTTTCTTCGCCTCAGGAAGCGAAAAACTGTTTATGAATCTGTCTTTGTCTGTCCTGCGAGTGACATATGCCCTCTCTGTCATAGCCCTGTAGGAGAGACAAGGATCTCTAGATGTGTTTTAATTTTTCTGCATGTGTCGCTGCAATCAACAAAAAGTGTCAGGTCGCTCCCGCGCACTCTTAAAAAATGTTATCGAGTTAATATTGTTTGAACTGACGATAGGATTCTATTGTTTTTCCCATGTGCTTTCGTGTTCCTTTTAAATCGAAGCACCTCTATGACAAAGTACCATTGTCCATGTTTAATTTGATTCCTCAAATGTTTAAAACTTTCTACGGGAATACATTCTAAAATCCATAAATTCCTCTTAAATTCGTGCGGATTTTGTCGAAGCTGCAGATTGCGCTTGTTCTATTGTTCAATTAACCTCTTGCCGTACGATTTATTTTACGGTTTCAGTGATTAAAACTTTTTCATAGTTCGTAATTTTCTGAAATAGGAGAAAATTTGTATCTGTTGCATGTCTATATGTTCTCCAATAGCTGTACATTAACAAAACCAACAGAGAATCTTAATAACATACATATATTTAGTAGACCCGGTTCAGAATCTTCATGACGTGTCTCATACGATTTTGTACGGCAAGGGGTTGAAGACAGATTATCTGTAGTACAGTAGACTCACTGTTATTCCGTATGGCCAGGGGTCCAGCACAGACTTGATAAGTGTGTATCAGTGACCTTCTGTACCGACGAGATATGCCGCTGGCGGCCTTCTGTTTCTTGCTGCAGTCGCAATATATCCTAGAGGGCGTGAGAAAGTAGCAAAATTTTTGGGAGTTCACGATGTTCCGTAGTCGGTGATTGTATCCATTGACAATGTCTTCTGCAACGTTATCGACAGAGTAGGAATCTAGTGTAGTGCCACAGACGTTAGTGGCATTTCATTATTACAGAGTTATAAGTAAGAATCGAGTATTCTATATACTTAATTTCTATTACAAGTGCCTAACAGAATATAATATGGATTTTTGTAATTTAATTTTGACTTGTGTAGAATTGTAGGAAAAATGAAGGATCGCGTCGGAAAATCGACGAATCTCGAACGATAGATCAAAGAAAAATGATTGCATGTGTAGAGATAACGTTGAATCAATTTTAAAATATATTTCTGTAGGATTTTTTAAACTTTTATGTGCTCAAATTACAGTTGAAAATTTGCATTTTTTGGTAGATACATATATGTTGGAAGAAATACTCGAAATCGTTTCGATAAATCGGTAAATCCGGATTCATAGCTCGGTGAGAAATTCAAATTAAATTTTTCGCTAAATAGCATTATGCTTCCAAAAAATTCTAAAGTCTTGTATACACACGTCAATTGTACATATTACCGCAGAATATGTCGCAAATTAGTAATCACGAAGACAGAGTAGGGTAGTAGGTCAAGAAATTTACCCTTGCTGTTAGGTGGCTGCACTTCGACAAACGTTTATGATGCTTCTCTTTATCAATACGAAATGCTCGAAGGTGAAAGTAATTAAGGGGACAGCTGGTTTTACAAATTTTAAAATATCGATATATTTTACTTTAATCAATAGTTCAGAAAATCTAACGAAAATGAATTCTCTTCAATAAATCATTGTAAAAATGAATTTATAAGCCTTTCGTATGAAAGTTCTAACTGTAATATACGTATATGAAGAACGATGAATTATGTTATAAAAATTATTCTGGATCACATCGGTTCCGGTTACGGTTCCAAGCATATTATTATGTCGGTTATACGACAGTTCTGTATCGGTCCTATAACGGTTACGTATCACTTCTGTCATTTTATCTTTCGGTTTGGTATTTCTGCACAAAGCAAAGTGTAGAAGGAGGGTATTCACCTTCACGTTCCAGTTTGATTTATACCAGAGAGCCTAGGCCATGAAGAAACGTATTATGCGAAGAGCGACACTCGAGACTAATAGAGCAGAGCGTGAACTTCAGTTGCAGTTGGTCGGAATGGCATTTGTACACTGATTGTTAGACCTTTCGTAACAATTTTTACAAACTTTATACGGAAACCCATTGGTACAATTTCGTTTTTCAGTGATTCGTTACACATGAAAACAATGGGCTAATCAAAAAGCTCCGAATTGATGACCGATATAGTTAATTTGAGAGGGACAATTAGGAAATAAAAATATTCTGCATCAATTACAAGGAACAGGAATCCAATAGGAATTTTTCTTTTTCTTTAACACTGACTGCCAAACTAGAAACCTAAAAAATTCCATCAAATCAATGTAGGTTATTTAATGAAATAAAAATTGAAAAAAATTATATGTTTGTCCTCCAACTTTCTGGCATTTTACAGATCCTAATAAAATTTGGTACGATTAATATATTAGCGTAAAAATTAATTTTAAAACTTGGACAAATAGTTCCACATATGGGTGACATGGCAGTCAACGTGTTAATATGTAATATTTACAAATTTGTCACCTGAAATTTACAAGTTGTTTCTCACAATCGAAATCTACTCGCAACAGTTCAGTTCCAATGCATAAATATTTGCAGTTTATTCCTCATTCGTAATACTTTAAGTCTACTTGCAACAGTTCAGTTTCACATGCATAAAAATTTGCAATTCATTCGTCACGATCGTCAGTTTGTTCTACATACGTCACAGAAACAGTTCATGCACGAACGAACAAATATTTCAAAGAATAAATGAAATATTACAAGAACAGTGACACACAAACGAGATTCCGCATCGAGTAAAAATGAACTTGCACGAGTGACTTCTTCCTGCGCATTTTCACAATTAGTATCGCCTATTCTATTCAGTTCTCGTCATTCGCCGTAGCTGAAGTAACTGTTAAAGATGAAGTGACAATTGAATGTTCGCAAAGAATACTACACGATTCATCAGTTAAATTGTAACTCAGTCGCTAAGGTAATTATGGGAGATACGGTACTCACATGAAGTATTCAAGAGAAAAGTATAGAAATTCATTGAAATGTACTATAATATTGCCATGGAAAACTGTTAATAGGACGAGTGTTGTGTAATTGCACGGTATTAGGTCGATGCCTGTGGAAAGTAGTTTCTTTAATCAGATATCGAAGACACACGACTTTCATAAAACTCTGTAAATTTATTTCAAGTAATTTCTGTTCCTACTTCCCCGCTGGAATATTTATTGAATCATAATTATCGCATTATTTTCATGGGCGGAGTAACTTTATACACGTTAGAGAAAGTCATCTGGTTATTTTGATTTTATTCATGCGATCAATTAGACAATCTTACATAACACTTGGAATAATTTCTAAGATTATCTCTTTACAAGTTTGATCTAATCTATAATCATTTATGTGCCGTTATGCATCTTTTTATATAACTTCATATGGAGTCATTAGAATTCGAATGTCATGCATTAATGGTAAAAATGAGTAGGGTCAATTTGAAACAGTGGGAAAATTAAACAAATTTTAACTTTGACTTATTAAAATTATTTAAGAATGTTTTATTTGGCCAATGTCTGTTCAAATTGGTGAAGAAAAGTTTGAATTTGCATGGATATCAACAGAACATTCAATTTCATGTGTGACAGTCACTATTAGATACAATATGCAACAAAAATTTTCCTAGAATTTCAAACCATACCTGATCACATTGCAAGTAACATTTTTGCTCTGTATCATTTAGTTTTTCCCGTCAGAAACTCACCAAAAATGACTCTTTTATTCTTACATTGTTAAATAAGTTGTTCTGAGTTTGTGTGTGACTTTTAGGAACACTAATGAGACCGACTCAGTGTTAATTATTCCATTCGCTATGTTCTGATGATCCATAATTATACGAGAACAACTCGCATAACGTACGAACTTGTAGGAAGCATGCGTTCAGTTTAAGCAACGTTGTCTATTATCCGTTTACCGCGCGACAGCTCCGTCGTCCATTATCTTCGCGAGTTGGTAGTAAAGTATCGTAGTAAATACTTATCACGCGTCGTTAAACTTTCACGTATTCGAGTATGTCACTGAACAGGAGGAATGCTATCTTGCTTATCGAACGCACCGTTCCACACTTCCTCTGACATACGTTCGCTATTTTACAACAACGAAAAAAAAGAGCACCAGCTGAATAGCGGAGTATCATCTAGGAATCTCTCAGAGAAGAATGAGACATGGAATGAACGTATCGGTGCGTCAAATTGCGGAACGATTTTCCCAGAAAATTTCTTCGGAAATGTTCAAGTACCGTTCACCGTTCGGAAAATTTTTTGAAACGTTCGAGCTGCGTGTTCACCTTTCAAAAAATTTTTTCTGAAACCTTCGAGTAACCTTCACGCGAAGAAATCGTCGAGGAAATGTGAATTTACTAAGTGGCTAGCGGGGGTCGCTGCATTTCAACGATAAATCATCGTGCGAGAAAGTTGCAACGCGATCGAGCAACAATTTAATATTTACTTTTGACTAATGTGACGAACTCGGCGGATAAACGTCTCTAAAGTAGCAGCAATAATTTATTTATACTTTTGAATGAGATCGCATATCATGGAAAGTATAATTTGATTTGATAATTCGGTTGACGTTGATATTGTGGCTGGTGGCAGCGCGTTATACGTTCGTTTTATTACACGTTTGATTAATAGATTCGTCTCATGCAATGCGCTCGCCTCATTATCTCTTCGTTTGCTTCACAGTAGACGTACAGGTTGTACAGTTATGGAAAAGGCGCTGCTGAAGAACTGGAAGAAAACGCAACGTTTAGTGGAGTAACGGTAGACAGAACTGTGAAACATATAATTCATTCATTACGCTGCACTTCGAATTAATTATGCTAATGTAATGGCGCCCGGACGAAATAAAGGGTAAAAATCGAATGCTACCGGTGTGAACGTTTACGTAGGGACCACACAAGCGGACTGCATTTACATATCGGCGAACGAGTCGCATAACGCACTGAAACATTTTCATTTTCGAAGACTACTCGCCCGATTGGCTTTTTCGAATTGTCGAGAATTAGGTCACGAATAGCACGTGACTTTTAGCGTTTGTTCACGTAAGATGTTTATTATAACGTAAGCAAATTCTGTGTCATTCGAAACAGAAACGCGTGAATGATTTTTTAAATAGGCTTCGGAGTTTAGAAATTAGCTTGTGAAGATCTACACTTGCAGAGACATCAAATTATTAATTGTTTGTAGTAGATATCATATTTATTTCGAACAGTGAACAGTATTATTTTATTTTAAATCGTGGGTATAATATTGATGAAAAAGAGAAAAAAATACAACAGCATACAACATTTTCTTAGTATATTTTTACTACATATAATTTTCTCGTATTGAACAACGGCATAGCTGTGCTTACGAAGATAAGACCAAGTGGAACTTGACGTAGATATATCACATTCATTCTACACCAGGGACTACTCTACTACTCGACAGCTGGAACGATGAATGAGCGAATAGTACCGACTCCCATTGCATAACGTATTATCAATATTTAGAATATTTATTTACTAATGTTTGCAAATGATTTATTTAACAGGTACAATAGTGTTACATATAGCTATAACGTATTATCATCAGTACAAAAAAATATTGGAATACGATATACAATAGAATTTGGTACGATTTTTATTAATTTTGTATCTACAATTTTCATTTTCGTAAAATTTGTCTACAAGAATTAAAAATTGCGTAAACATCCTCAAGTTTAATCGTCACGTTTTTAACTAACGAAGGTAGAAAATATATTGAAATATTGCACAGAATTCTTTTATTATAGTGTCAAAGAGTGAAAACTAGTCTCCACGATTTTTATTATAATGTGTGCTTAAATATAGAATCGCGTATAATCATTTGCAGTGGGAGCATATTTATAAATTCAATAATTGTAAAATACAAAATCCGGAAACGGTCATATCTGTGGTTGTAAAAAAAAGTCGCAATTCACGCATTAATTGAACTTTAGAGTATAGGATTTACGTATTTACCAGAAAAGAAGTCATAAAAACGAATTCGAAAGGCTCAAGAAAATAATACAACTCAACCGATGTGTCCTGTACATAGAATTAGCGATGAAAACTTTAAACGACCATATCTCGAGAGTGAAATTATGTGACACGCGGCGGTTTGTCTTACAACCACAGATTTTACCGGTGATGGTAGGTTTAGCGTTAGTGGAGGACCCTTTAGTTTCGATGTTTAGCGAGTCGGATAAAGATCGGCCGTGTTATCGGCGACGATTTGGGCCGTCGGAACACGCTTTAAGAATCGATTCGCGTAAAGCAGATACCGATCGAAGGAAATACCGTATCAACATCAGCCCGATAAGGCTGAGGACGTTGCGGAAGGAGTAACGGAGCATTCAGGAGGCATCGAGGAAAGGAAGAACGAGAGAGAGAGTGGGGCAAACCGTGCGGTTCCCGTATTCCACGGGCATCAGCCGAAGACAGAGGCAGCACTCGCGTGCCCTGCTCCTCAGTGGCTGATCCTTTTTGCATCGTAGTACGTCGTACAGTACCGGTTAGACGGTCCCGCAGTCGCGAAGTGCTGTGAACTCACCTGGCCGAGAGAACTTTAAACTGCTGGGTTTTTCTGCGATCGACACGCAACTGGTTTCAAGTTCCCTCGCCCGCCGATGCCTCCTGCGATCGTGTTCACGTGAGTCTTCTTCTTCGTCCCGAGCCACCCGGGGATCCTCGTCTTTCATCTAATTAACCGGCTGAACCGATGAACTGGGTAAGCAACGTCCGAATACATTCGTTTCGATGGTTTATCGCTTTTTTTCTGTTTACTGGAGACATTATAGACTGTGCCCAGGGTACAGACACGGTAAACAAACTTCTAATTTCGCGGTAGAATTAGTTGTATCCCCTCTTGTTGACAAACAGCGATACTAACGTATCAACTTGTACCGGAAGTTCCTTTCGCTTTCGATTAATGCATTCAATGCAAACTCAGACTGGTTTCTTTTTTTTTCAAAACGGCAAATGGCACGGGTAATTAAGAGAAAGCTTGTGAAAAAATAAAACAATAATGGACAGATGGTCATGTATTTAACACGTGTTACCTAACAGTATTGAACGTGAACATTGCGAAAGTAACTTTTCGAAACCTGATAAATTAGGACTGTTTTGAACAGTTGCGAATTGCAGATTTTATAAATTTATTTAAGATACATGCATTTCTCCTGGCAGAAAATCTGCAAAGAATCGTTTAAGAAGATTGTTCACTTACTGTCACAGAAGATACACATGTAAAGTCATTGCAAACAATTTTTCACTGTATAGCGAACTTTATAAAACTCTACGCTGTCGTGTATAATCGAGAGTACTTCAATAACATTGGTAGACTTGTGATGTCATACACTCATGTTTGTTTGGTACGTTCACTCCAGCGAGCTCTTCTAGCCTGTGCCAATTTAATTCGAAACTAAAATTGAACGTTCAGTCATTTGTTGCAATCTTGATAAATGGACTGCGGATCGTTATACAAAATAAAAATTTTATGCATCGGTTGTGAGAAACAAGAATTTGCTTTAATCTTAACATCATCATTTTCTGTATAGTTACACCATTTTACAGGTGACTGACGATCCCAGTAAAAAGTATGAATATTAAAGAATGTTAAGAGCATTAATTGTGAGAGCTGCGAATTAATTTGTTCTTAAATTATTTTACTCTTTCTACTATTTTAAATCGTACTCGCGCACTTTTGTCATAAATATTTAAAATCCGCAGTCTATTTACAGGCTAATTTTATGTAATCACGTGACCTCTATGCAAAATATGAATTTTCTGCATAAACTATAATACAGGAATACGGTTCTCTTTGTTTAGTAAATTATTGTTAAACAAATATATTCCTCTTTGATTTTAATTTCGATGCTCTCCAGAGAATGACCATTGAAATAGCAACTCGAGCGGAGCACAGATAAATAATCAATTTTTAATAGTTACCGTACGGATCATAAATAATGTAGTTCTGTATAACAGGACGCATAATTGAAGAGAGGTCCGGAGTAAAGTCAATGCACTGTATTATTGAACAGAAGATGCACGTTCGCTCTGTCAGAGTGCAAACTAAGCGCACTATTTTCCGGAGAATGTTCCGACGCCATAAGTACCGGCGGATATATAAAAACAAACAATCAAGACGTTGAAGCAATTACCGGAATAGTCTTGCGAAGGAGCGCACGTGATCCGCTTAAAATAATACGAATTCTGTTATGGTGCATGTGCACGGCGTTCACGGGCGATGCATTATGCACAAGGTTCGATCCATCGTGCAGTTTTGATGTTCGCATTGAAACCTGGAACGCAACAATTAAGTCGCGTCGCGGTGTGCTGCATGCGAAATTCGTTGCAGTACTCGTTTAGTTTATTCGTTGATAATTCGTTTGAAGTTTGAACGTTGTCGTTTCACTTAAATATCATTGCACGGTAAACATTTCAATTTAACTCGTCCCCGCGTTAATTATAGGCACACGCGAACCTGGAGAGTTTGTGCAATTACCAACAGCTATTGGCTACACCATATACGTATATTATACATATACACGAAATTGTTTACAAATGACTGCGGATTTTACGCATTTGTTGCAAACAATTCGCGAGACAATTTAATGCAGTGGATGGATTAAAAAAGTTTCACATTGTGTACTGTTTTGAACAGACTGAAATTATTAATTTTTACTGAACTCCAGTATCCTGTAACAGATGCACAAATTTTATTTTGCGTAATAATGATCAGTCTACAGTTATAAATATTTAATGAAATAATCAAATGATTTTGTAAGTAGACATTCCAAGACATATTATTAGGTTGTCCCAAAAGTTCTTTTTATTTTCGATTAATGTGCAAATTCAGAAAGAAACTTTCAGGACAACCTAATATATACGTAAATGTTTTATCGAATTATTGTAATAAATGATAATAACAGATTGATAAGTGGTAAACTTTTTATGTCAGTAATGCATCAAATTGAAAAAATTAAGTGAAAATAGATTAGATAAATATCAATAACCAATCAGTATCCAAATCGACCCATTGTTATTTTGCGTTGTTATGATAAATGACACGGTTAATTCCATAAACATTAAACCAAGCACGAGTAAATGAATGGTTTCTTTGGATATCCAGAATCTGGTATATTGTTAATTATAGTGTTGCAAAAGTTTTTCTCGTATCCCTGAAATCGTTAAACCTCTGCTTCAAAATACAGTTTGTTGGGCGAGATAGTTAGTTGCTCTCGTTCACCGTTTACTTTTATACGTTCATGCGCACGACGTCTTCTTCGTTATTATCATCTTTATCAGAATGTAGTCACTCCATCGTTACGATCAGAGGTCGTTTAGTTGAACAAAGGAAAGCATGCGTTGTACATACGTAAACGCTACCTGTTCGTAAAGAGAACGCCGTTGACGACACTTTGTTTTGATAACAGAACGTTTCGATTATATTATAACTAAACCGAGGATTTTTGTGCAAAATAAAAACGTTCTATCTCAATTTCGATAACCAGGCATGACGCAGGAAGGCTGATATACGATCTAATTATTTTAATAGATTAGAATTAATGTAACAGCATCTTTAAGATCTCCTGACGACGTCACTGCTTTGTGCTCCATAATTGCATAAAATCCGCAGTCTAAGTAACTGTTTAGTGATTATATCTTCTTGAAGTGATGTCGATGTAAGAATGTCAGTTACATTATTCTTAACGTTTGTGTTGCCTTCTTCTCCGTTATGTTACAAGCATTCTATGATAATGGGGATTTACGGAATACTTCTACATTACTAATGTTCTACATAGCGGGAAAATTATTTTCCGTAACTGTGTCAATTTGGTATATGCTGATCTTATCTGTGTTATCTTGCTTTGTTCTTTGCTATTGAAATTTTGAACTTTGAACTCACAAAAATTAATTATTCATTTGCAAAAACAGCGTTGTGCAAGTTATGATATCAGATCTGTTATTTCTATTCACATATTAACGGTTTAGAAATTAATATTTTAATAGTTGTGTCATTGTAATTTTATTTTTCAATGAAATAATTGACACATTCGATTCGCGATAATAATAACGCTCGGAATAGTAAAATAAATGCAACTATTTCATTTCTCCATTTAAATCTCATTAACAGACTGTAGACATAAATTAATAGCTACAATTTACAACAATAGTACAATTAAAATCTGTGCCTGCTATTTCTTGAAATTTATGCAGAAAATTTTTATTTTGCATAAATATCTGCAATCTCAACAAGTGAAATGCTGTAGAGTCAAGATCAATGAATATGGCTACTAAAATATTCTCGAAATAGAAACTGAAAATGTTAAAGTAGAATGTATTAATTGAAATTTAATGTAAAATTCAATTTGAATATTTCTGTGGCTCACAATGCGTCTGTTCAAATGAAAGATTTCGAATTATTGACATCATTCGCAGACAAATATTGCACAAACGTTACAGATAATGCATACAGACGTAAAAAATATTTACTACGTTTGCAATTCATATCTGCTTCGATCGTATCACTGATGAAACTGACGACACAAATCTCATTCATTACTACAATGGAAACAATGGATTAAAATAAAGGATAACTTATTAGTTCATTCCACATTGTGGAGAAACGAGAATTACAATACCTCGTGCAATGAAATAAGCACATAATAACGGGTGTATTATTGTATTGCGAGGATCGTTCGAAATCTAGTTCCCGAACTCGTTTATCGAAATCATCCGATTAAGAGGTATCAAGATAATCAAAATATATCAAGGTACACTATGTTATCATACATTGCCATTTAGAAGCAAACTCAAGGCACATTCGCAAGTAGCCACGGAGGCGATGTACCTTGAACTCTCCCATGGCCGAAAGGTCAAGAGCGAATTTCGCAGAGCACAATCGCGAAGCAAACAGCACGGGAATTCAGAGAAAGGTGTAAACGCTGGGCAACTTACTATATAGGGCACGCCCGATACCCACGTGTGTTACAGAAATGGCAATAACCGATGAAACCAGTTATAAATCGCCCGGCACGTTAATGCGAGTATACGTGAATCACGAGAGCGTTCCTTTCGAAGCAGTTTGACACGAAACACACTTATTTCCCGGTACAGTTATCTTATTGTTAAGTACTCAATAATCATTTTTGTAATTAGATGGTAAAACCTGATATACACCCAGATTTTCTCATTTGAAATTTCCAAGAACTTCTTCAGCTGTGAAAAATCCGAAGAAAATACTTTTATAACTATCACTTCATCATTATAGGTTCTAATAGCGATCATTAATTAAACCCAGTAAAGAGTGTTCTGGTTTCGAATAAAATTTAACTTTTTTGTTAGCTTAATGAAGACATTCAACTTTAATTATTTTTCTTTGCGGCTGCAGATCTGTGAACGTAGACTGCACACGTTTTAATTGAATTTATTCAAACCTGTGCATTCATTTTTAATGAAACATCTTTCGAATAGCTGAACTATAAATAATTCGATTATCGTACTGCAAAAAGAAATTCTCTATGAAATGGTGAAGTTTAATTTTATAAATTCATAATGTCTTTAACTGCTATTACCTTCTGAAAATAAATGATGATTAAAAAGGGGGTATAAGATAGAATAATTACTAATAATCAGAGTTTATCTGTTTTCGATTAAATTCACTTACTCACTGTTCCGTAAAATGGCCGCAGGTTAGTCATCATCAAATTATCTCCCATCGCCGTGTAAATGATATCATTCACAGCGTTCTTGTTGCCGTTTCGTGACCGATGGGAGCCTAGTTGAACGGTTAATCAAAACAAGCATTTATACAAGTATTATTGGTAAATATATTTATTCAATAAATTCCATAAAATTCAATTTACGTATTTATTTAAGATTGCTATAAACCGAGTGGTTCATATAGCATCTACAATATTGCTACACGTAGCTTACATTACATAGGTGTTACATTGTTTCTAAATTCTTACGGAACATTGTTTAAGAAAATCGTAAATTATTTTCTGACCTTCTAGATTTGTAACAAATACAAAGTATACATTCTTTTGACAAATTATAATTATTTCAGTGATCGTATCTGTGTGCTTTATCGGGTCAATTCTGACCCGGAGTGCTAAATTTGACACTTAATTTATCAATTTCTGACGATTAAATTGCAAGAATATTGGGAATAATGGAAAGATTAATAATGTACAAGAAATACCTTCAAAGATATATTATAAAAAATTATTAACTAAAGCGATGTTGTATTATATAGTTGCCAATTATTTTCGTCAATTGTATATTGTAGAAAGGGTTAGTTTTTGCAAAATAGAGGTTTTGTGCATTAATTTAAAAAAGCAGGAGCCAAATAAAAAATTATTTTTTCGATAATTTGAATAAAGCAGAAGTAGTATATCGATAATCGTAAATCCTCTTTATCCGTGATTGATCTGCTTGATCTCTATCTTTTCACGTGAAGCCACGATCAGTTTACATTACCCGAGGCTCAGTAATAGAAACTTGACTTTAACCACATTAATAGAGCCAATAGTGGTTGCGTGTTTCACTCATTGTATATTTATACAGTTCGATAGCTCAATTAGGTTCGATAGTCGGCCTTTGCTCTACAAAATTAATATCGATCTATTGATATAACGTGTACGCTAGTGTACAGGTGCGGATACCGTTAACTACGTGCCCATAAGTAATACTTACTACGTATTCCTAACTTGAAATTTCTAATATTTAGCATGTAGAAACTATGTTTTATGTTCTCATGGGATTACTTACTGTAGGATAAAATGTTATCGTGTGAAAGGGAAAAGGAACGAAAGATTTAAGCTATTGGTGTGATATATGAGGTGATCAAACGTTTTTCAAATCACTTCAAATACGCATTAAAGTAATGGCTTCAGCAGGAAAAGGAAAAGCGTCTGTTAGATTTGTTGGAGAATTCTAGCGTTCATTGATGTTTCTACAACCATTATTTTAATTTCTAATTTCCATTTATTTACAAACACGTAAAGTTAAATCACTGTAGGTTGTTACTGAGTAAATTGAATTTTTCATAAATATTCCCAGGCTAGTAATAGATTTATTTTTGAGGATAAACTTCATTTTCACGGGGATTCTCTGCTTGCGTGATGTGTAAAAACAATTACCGTGATATTCCGGTCTCCGGTTAGGTTAAAGACAAGGTTGACATTAAGGTTAACTAGTTCTGTAAGGACTTTAATTTTGACAGATTATATCTAAAGAAATGCATTTTTTTTTCACGGAGATTCACAGACTAGAAATCGTTGATGTTGAAGCTGTCGTTTGTTTGAAAATTCCCATTTTTATAATTCTCGTTGCAAGACGTGCGAGCGATCACCGTGATATCATGGTCTCCCGAATTACTGACCTTCCCGGCTTAATTATTCCGTACTTGAAGCGGCATTACTCAGCGCGTGAGAATTTCACGAACCGTGAGCGGTTCTTTGTGACGCAAGCGATGCTATCACAGCGACGAAGAGCCACTTAGACGGTACGATGACCACTAGAAACTTGTGTCGCGGTTAGGATGTGATTGTCCATCGCTGATTACGCGAAACTTATTGCGGGAAGGAAGCGTGCGAGGTACATGGTTATTCGTCGGAAGAAAATTATTATGTAAGAGAAAGTAAGTGGCTGTACGTCTTGATCGTACACTATCGCGCGCAATTTTATATCGGCTGTTCTCTTCATTAACTAGTCCCTTTCTTTTTTTATGGCTGCATTAATTTTAACAAATACACAGTCACTACGGGAACGTATATTGCATAGGTACGTTCAATAATTCGAGTTGCGTCATGTAATTAGCAGATATCGATCTACCATGTAACGAAGTCTGAACAAAACATGCTGGCAATGACCTAGAAGATAAGGTAACAAAATCCAACTTAAAATAGAAATATATATATATATGTTGTCTATGAGTAGCTGTAAAACGACGTGTAGCTTGTATTAATCTTAGTAGAATTTCCTGAAGTATTTTTTTACATAATTTTCACTAATTTATTAATTGTGTGTTGATCTACCTTAAGCTACGCTTAATAGGATATATAATGTTGCACGGTGTTATGCTGAATTCATTGTATAAACCTTGTACAAAACCTATGAATTCGGTATAATACTGTGCAACGTTATATATCCTATTACGTTAATTTTCTTTTCATACGCCTCAGTGCGTTCAGGAAGCGCGCTTCCACTTCGTCCGGGACTGATACAGACATCTAAATTGACTGAATTTTCGAGTAATTTGCGAAATTATGATTTCACAATACGATGCGAATTGCGACAACAATGAGAACATGCAATCAACTATATAAGCCTATTTTTAAGAACTCTTTCGGCTTTGTGTTACAACAATTCTTCCATGAATTACCTACTTTCTGACGAGTGGGAACAGAACAGAAGTATTTAAACTGTAAAGGAGTAGTTTTATAGTTACGATCACACCGCACTATGTTTCAAATGAGATGGAAATACCATTAAAGTTTGAAACCATTTTGTAATCTTCGTTTAATCGAAATTGCGAGAATATAATAGAAATAATTAATAAGTAGACTGTTATTTGATGCATTTATCACAGAAATGTGTAGGTGTAAAATTATATTATTTACAACCTACTAAATATAATAGGGAAGAAAATGAATTTCTATTTAGCCCGAGTTTGTTGCAATTCAATGGTAAGCAATTTTTAACTTACATAAGGATCCGCAGTCTATTAATAAGTAGTATAAAAACAGCATAAAGAAGCAATCAATTTTGTTTGGAAAGAGAAACTAGTTTAATGCACAAGTACCTTGATAGTGAACAAAAAATACAACAGAACTCCAAATAAGTGGATATACAAATTCTAATGTTTTCCAAATTATATTTGTTGACGAGATTATGTTTTTGAAAAATAGCTGCCAATATTTATTACTAAACATTTGAATCGTAGTTGACGTTGCCGTCTTGTCCACTGCGTTTCAAACTATCAATTAGTGTATAGTAAGCAACAGCAGTCTTTATAAGTAGAAATGGTGAGTAATGGACAGACGCTCTAATATACTCAAGAGACAGCAGCTGTGATCCATCACTTTGAAAAGTCAAGCGTTTCAATATCGAAGCCTTGCAAAAGAATAATTTTCCGCATCATCGAGTTGTTTCTGCACGCTTTGTGGCACGGTCTACATTTTATCTTGAAGAGTTCGTAGCAGAAAGGTTCTAGATCTATTTCGTTGAATATTTAAAGAATTTGCACGAGCTTCTGTTTACACTCGCTCACCAGTTTTAGTAAACGACAGAATTTATAAGACCAAATCTTTACATTGTTTCGTAACAGAAAAGTCACTTTCGCAGTGTGGAACTGTTTAGCAGCGAGATTTCTTTTCTCTAATTGTCATTAATTGCAGTCTCATTTGGAGAGCCAACTAACAAGGAAGAAAGTGCATTTCCTTGGAAGTGGATTAAAGTCTTATTCCATAAAATTCTTTGAAGTCAACGAATCACAAATATTAAAATCTCAAAAGCCTAAACGCGTATGAATTATCATACGGAAAGCAAAACATTTAATTATTCTCTTAGGATTACGGTTATGTACGTCTGTGTTTTATATAATTTGCGGATTTACGGGAGTGGAAACTAATTATATGTGCAAAATTATGTGCTGTACGAATTGGTTCGGTGAATAAGAATAGAATTAATATTAACGGTACAATAATCACATAGTGAAGATTTACAAATCGCTAAATCTTTTGCTTTTATTTTATTTCTAATGAATATATGTAAATTGTTCTGCAAAATGTCATATGTACAATTCTTAGATATTTTGATTGGCGTAGAAGTGCAGAAAATGTTGCTTGTCGCAAATAATGGTCACAGATTTCTTACAATCTTTCTTGGAACGTTAACTATCGAAGTGACAACATGTCTGTGTAATTCGGTGTTGAGAAACCTACCGAGCCGAACAAAAGCTCAGTTACTTCCTTTGACCATAATATTTTACATTCACACTATTCTAATGCCTGAATGTATATAGGGCGTGGCACGTAAATGGGAGCACCTAAATATTTCCATTCTTTCTAGATGTGAGGAACTTTATAGAAAGTTAGCAACGTGAGCCAAAGGAAATCTTTCTTGTCAGCATTTTCTTTTCCAATAACAACCTTAAACGGTTTTCTTAAATATCTATATATTGACATTTTTCCGAAACAAGATACAAGATAAGATTCATTAAAAATTTCTAGAGGCATTCAACCTTTTCTTACGAAAAACTCAAATTCAGGGGAAAAGGATTAGTCACGTGACCTAGCCATGGCGGAAGCGTGGGGGAATAGTGTTGTGGAAGGGGAAGGTCGAGTGGGGAGACAAGTTTAAAAAATTTTAATATTATTGTCGTAAGAACTGTACTAATTGTAACAATTGCTAAATACTTGCATGTGTTGTCTCCTAAAATTGAAAAAATTAAATTTATTTAGACTCTAATAAAAGTTCGATAATCTTCTACAGGAAAGATATTTGTAATTTCTATGATTGTAAAAGAAAGAAACAAATTACTTGACCCAGTTCGATAAATTCGGTGTTTTGTGAAGAAAGTGTCGTAAAATAATCGAACAATATATCGACTTTGATACGTTCACAAAAATGAAAGTTAATGGCATGCTTTACTCGGCTCACAGAGGATACGGTTACGGCGATTTTATTGTATCGAATTTCTTGTAATGCCTAGTTTTGCTCGTTTTACTGGGAGCGGGACAATCGAACCAATTAAATAGAAGAAAGCGAATAATTCTGGTGCTTCGATTTGGTTGTCGGTCGGTTCACATGATCGTGACGAATGCCCGAACAGCGATACTTTCACCAATTCTGGTCATCGGCCTCTTTTTTTTTTTTTATTGTCCAGTGCACTGATCCGTGGTTTCCGTTTCTTATATCCGCTATCAGTGGAAATAGCTTATCGCTGATAAGAACATGATTCATTGTTAAGGATGTTGCGGATTTATTTTACTATCCACATTCGTGTGACACGATCATCAAGTAAAACTTTTAGTCATAATATGATGAAACTGTAATTGATCCGAATTGAATTTTGAACAAAGTTGTGTGACAATTGCTATAACTCTTTCAGGATTTTATAACATTACTATGCGTTTTAGAATATAGTATTTAAATACTGTACTTAAATGCAATACTTAATTTTAGTATAGTGTATTTAATATAGTATTTTACTGCCATATTTAATATTAATATAGTATTATTCTACTATATTTAATTCAGAGATAAATCTATGAGAGTTTTTGAAGATTTTAAGATTTCATCTTTTGAAGTGCACTATTTGCTTTAAATTGTTGTTATGAACTAAATCTTTTAACATTTTTGTTTAATGCAATTTGATCTGAGTTGTACATAATGCATATTTTATGTCCAAATGGTTACAAATAATATTTATATTTAGTATACTTGAAATATTAGAACTAAAGATAACAGTAAAAAAAGTAACTATAAGATAATTCATTACATAAGTATTCAAGTACTGTGCTCAAGTAAATAGGAAGAACAGGCTACAGATTAGAAGATATGAGAGTTATACTACCACTCAAAGATTTAAAAGAAAAGGAAATAAATAATTCTAAAAACAATTCAATTAACATTAACATTGCTTTATCATTTCCACTTAGTTACATGAGCCAACCTGGAGTAAATGAGTGTGTATTACGAGTGCTATTAATGTTCTCTGCGCTATAACCACTTTCTGATTCATCAAAAAAGTGATAGAACATGTTTCAGTGATAGTATATTTGACATACAATGTGAGTAAAGTGATCTAAAAAGATCGAGAAAGTTATTGTAACATGAAAAGTTATTTTCACCTATTAATACAAGAATATTATCGAGGTTAGAAATAATTGGATGATCAGACAAATAATTAATTAATTTTTCTAAATAGCCAGCAAAAGTTTTCCCATAAAAATCGTTTATACGGTGCACAGCAGACCTGATTTCGTAAAGTAAAAGCACGTGACTTTTACTCACTACGTGTACTCAAGTGTAAAATTTTACGAAACGTTTGGGGAGCCTTTCACAACTGATGAACTGTGATCTTTCTCGATCTTCTCGATGTTCCTGTGGAAATCATTTATGATTCGTACCATTCAAAGTAATATTAAGTTCTTCATTCTTCGAAATTTAATAATATTTGCAATCTTTAGATTGAATATTTGCAAATTAATTCCTTTTTTAATAAGAAGTATCAGTTTCTGAATGAAAGTGCATTCTTCGTGTTAAATAATTAGTGATCTTTATGATATGAAAAGGAAATATTATTTTACATGAAACGTTGTTTCCTCATATCGAAAAGAAGCATATATTTGCTTCAAATTATTTTAATTGGTACGTGTAGAAAACTCAAAGTAAAACAACAAAATATATGTAGATACAAAAATGTATAATGCATACATTAAAAAAAAATAGATAAATACCAAGAAAATCTACCACGTAATTCAGATCGATAAAATAACATTCCCTGAGAACTGGGTACGGTTGGTATGCACGTTTCACTATTGAATTCTCTGGTAGAAATAAACACGTAAGAAATCGTTCATGTGTTTCTCTATCACCAAGTAGATTAAACTTTTATCTTTTTTCATTAAATCCTAAGTTACGTAACCATTTGAGAGTTTCGGGCGAAAGTTCGAGATCAATTTATAGATCGATAAAAATTGAGAAATGCTTACGAAGTTAACAATTTGAAGTGATTATAAATAATTACAGTAAGTTATAAACTCTAATAGAGATGACACCTTCCAGGTGGGAAATAATTGATCAATATAATTATATCAAATGCGAGCAAACAATATCTCGTTTTTGGTCAGTATTATAGTTATTACTGGAAAGATTACTTTCATGATTTCCTTATATTTCCTTAAGAATTAAAATTTAATTTTTGTTTCACAATGTTCTATTGTTTATGGTCAACTATATTCTACTCCATATTAAATTATATTCAATATTATATTTTATTCTATATTACCACACTATGGTATGAAATGGCAATAACTATATTTCATAAATTGAGGAAGTGATCATTGTTCTTATCTACTACAACGTGGAAAATTGTTTAATCTGGATTCTAGGTTGAATCTTATAACAGATTGCACAACCTCTTATATTTATATAGTCTTATTATAGATTAGGTTTATCTGAAGGAAGTATATAAAACATAATCAGTGATAAATGCTAGCTTAAGCTGTTTTTTTAGAACTCGCACAGACCACACCTATTACTGATTTCAAAATCCTTTTATCAATCTAAATTTTGATCTGTTGTATCTTATAAATCTTAATGCGAAAATATTAGTGCAAATGTATCTGCATAAACACACGTGATTCCCCGCTAAGTGTTACGAATGTTGTCGATCTGACTCGTCGGAATGTATGAAGCGCTTAATTTGCGGTTTGTTAATGAAAGATATCTTCCGATAACGGAGATCTGTTCCAACGTTGTAATTTTCTTAATAAGTATTCGTTTACGTGACACATAATTCTTATGTAGACGCAACACGCTATCTGGTATTTAGCTATTAATTGTTTCTTCTCACGATTTCATCTCCGACAACTGGATCCAAAAAGAAGAGGCCCGATGAAAAGAAAAAATTATGCTAATTTTCTAGCGGGTGCATACTTGACACGGTTTCAGTGTGTTTATTCTTGAGCTGGTTAGCTCCGTGTACAAAATTGACCACGAAACTTCGGTTTCAAGAACGCTGTAAACTTTCCTCCCGCCCCTCTTCTGCGAATCCTTACGTAAAGCAACACTTTCTTCGCGTTGTTCGCAAAAACAAGTATAAAAAAGATGCTTATCCTTTTACCAAATAACACGTAAGAATTATTCGTGTAGTCAATGATTAAATTATATTATAGTCTCTCAGTTTATATTAAAACAATCAAGTTTCATATGAAAGAATTCATTTAACAATCATTTACCAATACTTATTAAGAAAACTACAAATACCTATTTAGCAGCGGACATTATTTATTAAAAAATACTGTCCGATGAATTAACGAATTATTAGTTTATGATTCGGCTGCGACGTTTTTATACATTTATAACATACACGTGTATAAAGATCATCAATGTAACAATGATTTCTTATGCTCACACCTGTGCTGTATACAAGCCATTTTAACTTATTTTTATAAGCACAATTTCATAAAACAACTAAATGTAAAGAAACTTTTTGAAATTACAATTCTTTGATGAATAGATCCAGATTATACTTTCACTAGTATTTGTGTATTCAGGACATCTAGGTACCTATGCAAATTCAGATCTCCATGAGAAATTTCACTGTATGCTCTATTCACTCTGCGTTTCCCGTTCAATAATAATCAGCCATTGTTAAAAAAAAAATCATATTAAGATTACTTGAAGATCAGCGATGGCACGTACATAGTAGCAAGCCGAATGATAAACAAAACGTAGATCCGCGTAGACGACAAATCAGATAGGAAATCCCGAGTATATAGGTTCTTGATTTATTCTGCGATCCCGGCACGAGTATTCCCTGACATTGTCTGCGTCCTACGCTCCTCGCGAACCGTGGGCGCTTCATTTCCATACAAAGCAACCTGATTGCATTCATCTGGTTTTCAGTTATTAAAAAGCTAGTAATTAATCCGCCAGTTCGCTATGTAGGAAGCGCGTTGCGCAATCGGTCCAGACTCCGAGCAGATCTACGATCCAGAACCGTGTTTCATTTGTAATGTACAAGGTACATTCAAAATCTTCGAAGACAGACACTTTAGAATCGAAATTTTCGGAACGGTATTATCTGATGTCTCAACAATGGACCTGCCAAATGGTGTCGGCTATGCTAGTTGTTTAGTTCAGTTATGGCTCTACCAGAATGATTTTTTTATCAGCGATTTTTAACCCCTTGCCCTACGATTTATTTTACGGTTTCAGTAATTAGAACTCTTTTGTAGTTGGTAATTTCCTGTAAATGGAGAAAATTCATGTCTGTTGTGTGACTATATGTTCTCCAATAGCTGTACTAACGACCAACATAGAATCTTATTTCGGTTTAAAGGAAATTAATAATATACATATTTATTAGACTTCAGAAGCTTCATCACGTGTCAGACACAATATTGTAAGTCCAGGGGTTAATACGAATTGGAAAAAAGGTGACAAGGTTGAAACCCTTACCAAGATATTCGCGACAATTTTTTGATTAAACCGAGATCAAACGCGATACAATTCGGATCATTTTTACCTGTTCAATCGACGCTTAAGTAGAACCTCGATTATCCGAACCGACGATATCTGGACTCGACATTATCCACACAAACAGCTCAATTTTAATATAAATTTTTAATCTAGCACTGGAATTTAGGCAATTGTTCTATTGTGCAAAGTGAATAGTACAGTAAACAAAGGTAAACATGACCCGAATAGTATCGTGTTTGGTTTCGTTTGAATCAGAAAAATGTCGCCAGTAGAAGTTTCGGTCGTTGAAAAAAAAATTATTAACAAATTGACCGTTAAAGCGTTCCATAAAATTTTGGTTTTGGCGTTTCAGACGGCTTTCAAAGCAACGATAAAAATGAAATATAGTACTAGACAATGTTCCCGAACTGTTTAAACACCCTTATTGTAATTCAAAGTTCCCAGCAAGATGGACGCGTGTAGTAGAGCGATGCTTCGTGGTTCGTTTGAAAATTTCGATCGTTAAAAGAAACTGGCGCTCGTCTGCGTTGCATTCACCTCCTTAAGGAGCCTCTCTTGACGAGCAATGGCTCGTTGAATCGCTATTGCTGGGATTTCTAGGCGGTCTGATTATCGCCACGCCTGAAAACCGATGAAAACTGCGTTTCATCATATTATTAAAAAAAGTCTGTCGGTTGTACATACGTATGCAGTGGAACCTCCGTTATCTGAACTAATTGCGTTCGGGATCAACGAACAACTGAACGACACATTATAACTGCATTTCAAGTGAAAAGTTACAATTTATTACGTACAGCGCATACTACTGACATATGAAAGGCTCCGTAGCTAATCAGTATGAAACCAATTTTCTCTGAAAATGACATACGTAGTTAGAGAAACGATCGTCAAAACTTTTCTTTGGGAAAGCAATTAAATGTTTTTTTTTTGCTGGCGTAAAACATTTATTAGTTAAAAAAATCTTAAATACTAATCAACAAAATAATTCCCATCATTTTTTAACTTAACCTACCATTTTGCCAACGTAAAGGCAGTTGTTCGATTCATAAATTATCAATTACTAAACATTTAAGTATTATAGAATGGAATTATTTTAGGTTGGATGAAATGTTTAATTTTCAAGCTAAAATAGCTCCGAGTGCAAAGGGTTAACGTGTACGTCGAATAAAAATTCAGATTGAGCCAGAAGTAACAAATTAAAAATCATCTGGAGAGATTTTCAAAAGGCCTGCCACACAGAAAAATGTCGTGAGACCAATCTCGTCCTAAAAAGTTATGCAACTTTGCTCCACTGTTCTGAAAACAGATAACAATACTCCAGTAAGTCAAGACGATAATATCAAGAGACTCGCTCGACGCATTAGAAGGATTATGCAGCACTATTTTCGAATCTGTCTTAGAGTTTCACATAATCATTCGTCTTGTCGCTCGCCTCGACTTATTAATCAGTCAGGTTTCCGCGACAGGTGAAAATCTCAGGTGTGGAAGCTCGTTAGCTCATCAGCGAGGCAGACATGTTCCACGCTACTTGCTGGCACCGTACAGAATTAGAACGTACAGTCTCGATAACGTAATTCGATGAAGTGTATCGCGTGTCGATGTCGTATTTCTTCTCTTGTAACATTCGAAAACCGGTGTACCCTGAGTCACATGGATCCGATAACTTCGGCAGATCGGTTATCGCGACTGGCAAACTTCTGGAATATGTACGAAATTATCTGCACCTGAAAACGCTTTCGCGAAAATAATAACGTGTTTCAGCGTTGCGACGAAACATTATCTCGCTTTTCTTGCTTCGATGCAACAGGAAAATTCTGTTTGTAATTTCTTCTTTCGGTATAAGCGCAGATCCGACTGAATTAATTTTCGAGAACGGCAAGTCATTTGCACAAGCATTTGTACTTGTAACCAATTACTCTTCAATAATATCGTGCATTCGATTTAATGATATACTCGACTAGACTTTCTATTGAAAGAAAATTTATTTTTGTTTGTGTGTACAGCAGTAGGAATTTTTATTTACACATTTTTCAATAATATTGTGTAGAAGAACATGTATTAATAACCTTTTATTTATTGAGAGTTACTTACTATGTTAATATTGTGCATTCGATTTAATGATATACTCGACTAGACTTTCTATTGAAAGAAAATTTATTTTTTGTTTGTGTGTACAGCAGCAGGAATTTTTATTTACACATTTTTCAATAATATTGTGCAGAAGAACATATATTAATAACCTATTGAGAGTTACTTACTATGTTAATATTGTGCATTCGGTTTAATGATGTACTCGACTAGACTTTCTATTAAAAGAAAATTAATTTTCTGTTTGCGTAGATATAATATAGGCAATAAGAATTTTCATTTACACATTTTTCAATAATATTGTGCAGAAGAACATACATTAATAACTAGACAGCGGATCTTTATGCAAAAAAAAAAATTATTTACCTGATTTCTAACAAACTAGAGTGAAATAGAAATTTATTTTCTTTCTTAATATGTTTGATAGATTGAAAATAATATAACAATATTTTTAAATTCTTCTAATGTTTTTACTGTTTTAAATTACATTTACTCATTTTTGTCATAAATGTATAAAATCCACTGTCTATTAGTAACCTTTTGTCTATCGAGAGTTACTTTTAATAAATGTTACTTGTAATAAATATGTAACATTATTTTTTCCAGAAATAAAGCTCGCGTAAATAAGCTACCGTGAAATTATTTTGGAATAAACAAATGATTCCTAATCGTAAATAATTTTAGAACAATGTTGACCACGTAAGACACCGTGGAACAGACTCTGAACGAAGCTGTAATGCGATTAATAATGAACTACTAGTGTTACTTTTGTACGACTTCACACTCTCCGGCGAATGATTAAAAAGATCACAATGCCTGTGTTGGAGCGTATCGTGCATGAAAGCAAACAGTGGTCAAAGGTTGGAAAGTAGGGCTATGCATTATTGTAGAATTAGCACACTTTTACAGTGTCACAAGTGGCATTAACGGAAAACGCATGTCCCCATGAAATGTTTAAAACAATCCATCGCTAGACCGAGGATTTGTGTTTATGACAAAATTTAAAATAATGGTGAAATTAGAACAATTTAAGAATGCCAATATATTATTTTCGATCTTTATTTTCTATTTCTTGCAATCGATGCAAACATTTTTTATTTCGCATAAAGATTTCACAGACTGTGTTCATGTAAACTGCAAAAAATTGTCTCCATTAATTGAAAAAACACAGACGCTATAGCTAAACATTTTTTTTCTTTTCGTAATCGTTTTAATCAGTCAAAAGTAATAGTACTTTCAAATTCTTTAAACAGTTTTACTGCATCCGATCTGTTCGGATTCTGTCATAATTTGCATAAATCTAATTATCACGACACCGTACTTCAAATCAAACCACGTTTGTCGAACGGTGAACCTATAGCGTCAACCTTAAAAAGTCATGTTCACCGCTGCTTCTTTATGACATGACACATGCGATTTCGCAGATGGATTGCGGAAACGAACAAAACGAAGTGCGCAAAATTACCGTACTCGATTATGGCAATTCATGTTGATGCAATTCTTCAATGCTCCTCGGTCATGCGCGACATAATTCGGTATGCGTGCGAGACAAATATGTTCCGCAGTGGTCGGTTCCTTTAAAAAATCGGACAGAGATCAATATTACTTAAAATCTTATAAACAAATTCATTGCCCTTTATAGACTTGAACCTAATCACTAGACTACAGATGTTTATGCAATTTTTAATTTTTGTAGACAAATTTTAAGAAAATGCTATCAAATAAAATCTTATTTTCAGTGGTAATGAACTTCAGAGGTACAAAATTAATAAAAATCGTACCATATTCTATTATATATCGTATTCTAATTTTTTTTTAAAATCTGCATACAGCATAAATGCCTACAGATCCGTAGTCTACTAATCACGAGCTGAAAACTTTGTTATAAATATGATTATGGACGTTCGGAAAAAGAAAGACGAATTTTCAATTTATTTGTTAATTCTGAAAGTTGTCTTTTCCGTACTTTCGTTCGATTTTTGGGAAAAATCGATCACCATATGGAGGCAGATCGACAAAGAAACTCAGTGTCGTTCGATGACCGATGTTACAGTGAAACGATCTCACATAGCAGGCAGATGAATTCCAATATTCGCTGTGCGCGATGCGATACGTATTCCGCGTCTACCGGAATTAATATCGCCACTCCGTTCTGCTTCGACAAACACGCGGTATCGATTTCGAGGAAGCGCGATCCGATTTTACGTCGCGATAGTTCAGGCGAAAAATAAAAAATAAAGCCACAGAAAAAGGCCATGGAAATCGAACTCGGTCAGCGAGCGGTTTGCGGGATCGGCTGCGAAACCGCCGCTCAAGAATTTTCCAGCCGATTCGCGACGCGATGCGGAAGTGTACCCACTAAAAAAATCTTAAAAATACTGATACATTTAGTCTTTTCCAATGTGAGTTAAAAATGCAATTTTGATTGGTTAAACAGGCTTAATAAACTGCGTTTAAAAACAGCTGTCGTAGATAAAATTAGTCGATCCGATCTTATTTTCTAATACAAGATTATCTTGAGAAAAAAATATTTAGGTCTGCTCTAAATTTTATTTTCTTATTATTATAGTTTGCTCGATTAATTTTTTGAAAGACACATCCTATTTAAGAAAATAAATTGTCTCTATTTTTTCTCTATTATTTCACTATTATTTCTTTCGTATCTCTATATTTCCACGGTAAATTTAACTTAAGGTTAATTTAATAATCAATTCAATAATTGATATAAATGAATTGTTTCGACGATTTACTTAATGGTTGCAATGTTTTATCTGCGATTGCGTAAACTTGCGATGTTGACGCCATTGATGGTACACACTATACCGTTACGTCGTCACGGTGTGCAAATGGAACCAGAACCGTGAAAAAGTGTGTATTTCAGAGTGACTTATATTTTATTAAATCAATGATAAACGTGGAATTATAGAGCAGTTTGTGGTGATAGATGTTTCCACAATCCTGTGATAATATTTATAGCATGTGACCAGTATAAAAGAAGTATAATATGCAATATTTGCATACCAAAATTATGATTGCAATGATACTTGTGCTAGATTTTTCCAATAGAGTTTAGAATAAATTATATTCACGGTTAAATTCCAATTTTATGATTCGAAAGACAGTACTACTATTATAGCAATAATTCAGGCGAGTTCCTAGATCCGTCGATTTTCCTGGGTATGATTGCGCTCGGAGCAATTAGCATAGTGATTCAGTTTAGAGAGTATTGTTCGGTGCATGTGATACTCCCATCGTTATGCTGAAGAGGTATGGCTATTGATGGCATGCACTATACCGTTAAACCGTCACGCTGAAAGGATTAAACAGCGGAACCGAGAGCGTCTGTATGCGAAAAAGTTTCTGACCTTTCACTTTATCCAGTTTGTCAACTGACTAGTGTTTTTACCGAAAACGGTATCTGCCAAAACTCGTCGGCGATGCCAGAAATTTACTTCGGAACACTGATACATTAGGTTAGATTCATAAATATGCATTCACAAGAAAGTCAAAGCTACGGTACTAAACGCATAAATTCTGCGAATATCTACATAAAAATCATCTTAAACAACGAAATATTTTAATATATTCGTTCGACTTCTTTTATAATATTTTTCAAATTTTATTTCAATCTTCTTGTTACTGTAACATTGTTACATACGAATACTTACGTTGTTTTTTTTCAAAATAATTTGTAGTACTTTATTAAGCATTCACATCTTCTGGAAATGTTTGTAATTTGTTATTCAGAAATAACGTAAAAGTGTTATAACTTATTGATGAATTAAAAATATTGTGAAAGTATTTTGCAATTTCTTATTCTTATTATCGAACGTTATATTTGTTATTTGCAGGCAAACAAATTATCTTTTTGCAACTAGTTATAACTTTCTTCCGTCAATCTTTGTTTGCATTGTTTACAATTTTCGTATAACTTATCGCGATGATTTGCCTCGAAATGTAGAATTTATTATGACGCAAACGCACTACATTTGCATAGAAACGATTTCTAAAGGAACCACGCTTCGTTTAACAAATGTAGTTTTGAATATGCATCTAGCAGCAACTTCGTTGCAGTTTTTCTTCAGATCGACCTAGCTGTAACGTATATTGCGACATTGATCTTTGCGTGAGAGTTCTCTGCGAAATGTCTACTAAATTTTCTTTTTCTATCGAGGCATAATTTATGAAAAGAGAAAATTGAAAGGAGATGAGAATGTAGTTTATCACCTCTAATAGAAAATGTTCGAGTAAGAGAATCTAGAGAGAAAATTATATTAGAAGGAACATAGTAATTTCAGCACGAATTGTGTCTGCTTATGCAATAAATTATCATAGCAACTCGGTTTTTATATATATTTTCATTACTGAGACAATAATTATTGCAAGTATCACAATTCTTATAACCTTGTCGTGAATGTTTATACAAAATCTCATTTTAATAGACGAACTTCAGCGTGCATAAATGAAATTCAATTTTTAGTGTTAATAGATTTTGTGAATAAAGCACGTTGTATGAAGATTAACATGATCTTTAAATTTCTGTAAGTCAAGTTACAACTACTAATGTTTAAACAGTGCTATTAAATGTAAAAAGAATCATAAAGTTCTATTTTTAAAAATTAATAGTTCTGTTTAAATTTTCCAACTGACTTTCCACTAAACAACATTTTGCTCGAAATCTTGTAATAATGCTTTAATCCATGTTTCTCTACAAATGTTGATGTAAATGAAGACTATAATATGAACTGACCCATTTCGTAATATAATTGAGTGGCGTGTACCATGTTAGTATAATTTTCAACTTCTATTCTAAGAGGAAATTCTAATTTCTTTCAGATAAACTAAGTGAGCATATGTTCATGAGAATTTGCAGGCTTATTAATATACATATGTTGTATAATATATTCATGAATTTTTATACATTGTTACCATGAAGACTACAGGCACTATTTATCAAGAAAGCTTGCTTGAAAAAATCTCTAAAAAAAATTCTTAGATCTAGCTATGACTGCCATGAGATTGTCGAAATCATCCGTCTTACGTAGGTTAAGAGAGAAAGCTCTGCGTAGAACCAATTAAAATGGACAATCATGAATAATAAATCGTTCATAGTCGATGACAAGAATTTCCAGTAGTTAACAAAAACAACTGCGAAGTACCGATCGAGGCCTGTAAAGATTAAAGTGATGATAAATATTGATCATTCCGACGATGGGAGTGGATCTGATTTTTCGACCGAGGTTTGTGCAGTATTGCGAAGAAGCTCCGCGTGGAGTCTAATTAAAATCGATAATCATTAACAATGAAATGTTCGTAGCCAATGGCACCGTTGTAACTGAGAAGCCGCGATGTTCGTGACTTCGTCAGCTTATGCACCAGTTAATGTGGTTCAGTGATGTATTGTCCAAGGCAGCTGGATATCCTGACGCAGCTCCAAGAGACATTACTTTACAGTTGGGGCCTTTAAGCCAATTTCACGTCGGGTTTCTTCGCTCTAATACCCTTTCGACCACGTGACCGCGTGCACGGTGATTGGTTATTGTTTACGATTGGTAGGCTCGCGTGTAAGTATCGAACCGTTAAATTTTCCGAGACGAGGCGTTCGTTCATTTTATCATAGAAATCAGATCATAATCACCACCGATCGCCGTTATTCCCATAGAAATTGACAATGCTTTCGATATGATCTATGAGGAAGATATTCCTAGAAACGCGAGCATCGATCTGTGAAATTGACAGGATTCTATTATAGTATTCTAGGCCGAACGCGCCGTTGTTTTCAACAAATAACCGTCTACGAAAGCCGCTGACCTATTTTCAATAATTTTCACCCCCTTCATGGAAACTTTTGGAAAAGTTAAATGATATTATTGGTTGCTACTTCCTCTTCGATATCAATGTCCTTAAAAAATGTGTTGTCAACGTCACCATTCTGAACTACATTTCCTTTTAAAGTTTTTGGCGATCGGTTGATGTTAATTGGAAGGTCAGTGTTCTTTCCGGAAAGAATAGAATTAAATGTTTATAAACATGTAAAGATTAGAGGGTTGCGCTTGAGCTCGGAATGAAAGGAAATACATATACGTGCAGACTCCGGTTTCATTTCGGTTCGAATATCTGCATGAAATTTACAGTCTAGTAACATCCAACTGCGAATTGATTCAAGATAAGCCTCTTTGTAAGAGATATCAACACGCATATCGGCACGTTTTGAAAATTGCTATACACGACACGAATTCAGCGAGTGTAGTGCAGAACCGGAAATGATAAAAGTAATTTTTCCTCGAGGAAGAAAATTTTGAAAAGAATTAATCGACTTAGAAAATGTTTACATTTCAGAAAAATTCACAGTTCGATTATCGTGCTAATAAGGGAAACATTTTTTTCCAAAGTAAAGTATGTTAACATTGCAAATTTTAATTCTAATTTGGGAAATACAGCTGTTCCATATGTAGGACTTGTTCATTTGACAAAACATAAATCTTACGGTTCGTTATACATTTACATGTAATCTGTGATTGTTTAAAATGCAGAATCACATATCCGCACGCAAATTGTTTCATAAATGCGAAACACAGCAAAGACTCGCAGATTTGCTACACTTCACGCCGGTGAGCATACTACTACTATATGCAATTATTAACACTTGCTCGTGCACGCTTACAAGATTATGAAATTATCTGTGTACTTTGCCGTATCTCTGTATTTACATTTACAAGTTTCGCGGAAATTTTAATTGCCGGTTATTGCCTTTTCGAGAGAAAAGAAACGAACGCTTTCGTGATATGTGCGACCTAAAACTATGTATATCTGTTTTCCTGCGAAGTCGCATTCTTTTAACGTTTTTTCCAAAATATTTGTTGCATTTCTCAAAGTAATTTTATTCCCGTTAAAGAATTTTAGTTCAATTTCTTCAAATAATGGTAATCTTGTACTACTGATTCTTGAGTAGACTGAAAGAAGCTGTTTAATCTAATTTACAGGTAAAGTTAAGCAATTTAAAAAAGGAAATATAATAAACTCTTTTCAGAAGGATCAATATAAAAGTAGCATGATAAAAGTATTGAATAATAACACTGTCGCGATGCGATTCATTTTCGTGAATGAGGTAGGTAAGCTATTCTGGTGATCGAAACTATAGCTGTTTTTTGTGATCCATAAATGTCGAGTTTAATTTCATATTACAAAATGCCAATCAAACCCACGAGTGGCTTCGACGTTTAGGTGGCTTCACCCATTGACACAGTCACACATTATCACGTACACGGGATACTTCTTACTTAATAGTCCATAAGCATAAATTTTAATATAATAATATCCTTTGTTGCACTTGTTCCTGCCTTTAAAAAAACATTATAAATAGAAAATAAATGGATTTTATCTAGCGTAAAAGTTGTATATATCCAGTTCGATGCTTTGATACACAAATATACTAATTGGACTGCAGATCGTTATCCGTTCATGGCATGTGGAAATTTGTAAAGTATAAAGTAACGTTTCCTTATTAATATTAACTAGAATTATCATTGCTTCATTTTAACTGTAACAAACTTTAAGACAACATTTTATTTATTCTGTTTTTCATAAATCAAATGGTGCAATACAGTCTAACAATAGTAAATACATTTGGGCATGTATGATAACAATAGATAACAAAACAAAAGGGATTAAAAAAATTTAGGAATATTGTTATATTATTTTCGATTCACTTAAACTATAATCTTTCACAAACAATTTAGAATATTTTTATATTTTTTATATCAATTTTATATTAACATAATTCGTAGTCTGATAATTGGATTTATGACAAAAATGAGTAGCTGTTATTTGAAACAGTGGAAAAATTCAAGAGTATCGATATATTATTATTAATAGATGCACAATAATTTTATTTTGCATAAAGATTCGCCGATAATTAATAATAAATGATGCGATTAGGGGCGTAGCCATTTAAATTGTCCAGTAACTATTCCCGAAATACCGAATCAACATTTAGGGTACGAGGCTCGAATACAACTGGCGCAGATGAAAGCATTTGATTTTACAGCTTAGCGTGTTAATTGATACTGGTTTTCCGGCCAGGAGTCCTCTTTCCTCAAGATGAGGACTATCAGATTAGCAATGCATTTGTAAGCCAATTCCCCCCGTATCATGGAATTAATATCAAGACTGCGAATTAAACTGACAGAACTACACGTGGCATGGTCTTCTTACGAGACCTATTTCTGAGTCCGAAGTGCGCCGGTCTTACCGAGCGCAATCCTATTAAGGGGTTAACAGGTATCTGGTTAGAAAACGAACGACCCAGTCGTACCTCGTACCTGGCCCAGTGAGCAGTGTTCATTAATATCACTTGCACTTCAATGAGGCAACGAGTTTTTTAACATCCCGATAGTCCGAAACTGTTACCAACATGGGCGATATAATCGGTTAGTCGAAAAAATCGCGCCAGCCAAACCTGTCGTGCACGAGCTAGTCCCACCAAGTGCAGTGAAACCAACCAGAAAACGTATTTTCAGAACTTATCTGTGACCAAGTATTCTCCTATCGAAGGACTGAAACGCTTTGGAAAATAGTGAACGTTGAAAACTGAAAAAAGAAAATGAAAGATCACGTTGCACAGTCTGTGGGGGGATAATAATTTTGTTCAATGCAAATGGGAATAAAATTACATGCTCGCTTTGATTATTTCGTTTAGCAGAGCGATGAACGAAAAAATTATTTATTCTATTTGCGGGAACAGAACTTTGCAAAATGTAAATTCGATTATTATAAGCAGGTGTAATATTCTGTTATATAACCGACTTTGCGGACTTACAGAAGACCTCTTGCCCGTATTAATCCAATTAGAAAACCCGCTTTCGAGGTCCGAGTTGTCCGCAAAAACTATAACTTTTTGTTAGATCATTTGCATTTTGTATTTAAAGCATATTCATCGTAGACGAGTAAATATTTCTTATTTTATTTTGCGGAATCGTTTAATGTGTCCTGGAAACGACACTTTAAATATAAATAAATCTTTTTCTCCTTGACACTTATTATTTGAGACAATATTTACTGTTGATTTGTGCATTTACCAATACACGAACATTGCAACGGAGAGTTTTCTTTTCGCGGTAAACCGCAACTTTCTATGAGACTACGCTTGGAAATTACTTCACTATAGTTTCCGCTCATCTGCTATTAAATCCCAGACTGCAAGGTGTAAAACATTATTATTGTAATTTACTCATTCACTGTTTAGAATGTACGCAATCCGTGGCAGTATAATTTCTTTCTCCTAATAAAGCAGCGTAATAATGTTTTTTGGCGTTTATACCCTGCTAATAATGAATCACAGATATTAGGCGGAAAACACTTCCGGTTATAACTCAAGTGTACCGTACAATTTATGGCGGCTACATTGAACCTTTAACTGCGTATATAGTCTTCATAATTACTCTAAGACTGTAATTATCAATCTTTATTACGGCTGTCGTTACTACTGTTATTAACTTTGCCACTCATTATTTGTGAATTTAAAATTCTGTATTTGATCAATACTAGTTATTTCAAGATCCTACACTTCTTTTGGAAAAGTAGTGCATTGGTTATCATTAGATTACTGATTTTTATGCAAAATAAAAATTCTTTAAGTCGATTGGCAGAAATAGAAATTATTTTAATAAGTCGAAATTATATTCATACGATGCATATTAATATTCTTAAATTTGTAATTTCATTGTTGTCGTAAAGAACATATAATTTCCATTTATACCAGCCTCATTAAAGCAAACACTAAAAATTCTGTAGAGAATTCGACTGTCAATTTTCTAGAATCAAGATAGAAATAAAATAAAATAAAAATCCTATACAGAATCTAATTGTTAATTTTCCAGAATCTTGCTGAAAATGAAATATAAATCCCATGCAGAATTTAATTGTCCATTTTCCTAAATCAAGCTAGAAACAAAATAAAAATTCCAATGCTGAAATTAATTGTCCATTTTCCTGGATCAAGCTAGAAATTGAAATAAAAATCTAATGCAAAATGTAATTGCCAATTTTCAAGAATCAAGGTAAAAATGAAATAAAAATCGTATGCAGAATTTAATTGACAATTTTCCAGAATCGAGGTAGAAAAGAATAGAAATCCTATACACAATTCAATTGCCCATTAATCCTGAATCAAACTAGAAATAATTAAAAATTCCAATGCTGAAATTAATTGTCCATTTTCCTGAATCAAGCTAGAAATTGAAATAAAAATCTAATGCAAAATGTAATTGCCAATTTTCAAGAATCAAGGTAAAAATGAAATAAAAATCGTATGCAGAATTTAATTGACAATTTTCCAGAATCGAGGTAGAAAAGAATAGAAATCCTGTACACAATTCAATTGTCCATTAATCCTGAATCAAACTAGAAATAAAATAAAAGTCCTCTGCAGAATTCGACAGTGAATTTGTCAGAATAGAGACACAAGATATTTTGATATGTTACAGGGACCATAATTTGTGTTTGCTTTGCGTTTCAGAAATGACAGGCGGTGGGACCAACATGGCGTACCACGGGTTAAGCCAGCACGTAAATTTCGACGTGATACCTGATCCAGGTGACCGTTTCACTCTGGAAGAATTAATTGGGGAAGGAACATACGGAGAAGTATACTCGGCGCAATGCAACGAAACGGGCAACAAGGTTGCGATCAAGATATTGGAGAACGTAGCTGATAACATCGAAGAAATCGAGGAAGAGTATCTCGTGCTGAGGGATCTGAGCCTTCATCCGAACATTCCCGTTTTCCACGGACTTTTCTTAAAACGAGCGAAGCCGGCTCAGGAAGAGGATCAATTATGGTTCGTCATGGAGGTATTGTCGCTGTAATTTTCGATTCATAATACAGGCAGGAAAGCGTGACAGATGTGCAATTGAAATATAGCGTGTCCTTCGGTATCTTAAGCATTAACGTCGTCTTCCTGGTCATTTATCATAGAGCAATCAGTCGATCGAAAACCGTCGACAAAAATGATATTAGACGATTATACGTTCGGAGAAAAAGTTGAAGTAACTTGATTAGTGGGTGATTCCCGCAGCTGTGCAAATTAATTTATCATCTTTAATGCTCTTGCGTTCTGTAGAATTAAGTCATTATTTTTGATACAATATTAAAACGCGACGGAAAAGAATGTTAAAAAATTTAAATAAATTTACGATTATAAATTAAAGTATATTCTCTGCGATAGTAAAAGGATGTAATTACATTTACAGCGTCTAACCAACTGAATTATTTATCTTGAATTCTTTTACTGAAAGGTGTCTAAAATTCAAATTTTTTTTTAATCGCCCACAAAGTAAATGAAAATTAATTTTGTTACAGCTGTGCACTGGAGGATCGGTAACCGATCTCGTGCAAGGTCTGAAGAAGAGAGGAAAGCGTTTGACGGATGATCAAATAGCTTACATTCTCAGAGAAACCGTGGAAGCTTTAATTTATTTACACACTAATCATTGCATGCACCGCGACGTGAAGGGACATAACATTTTGCTCACCGAGGATGCGAATGTTAAGCTAGTCGACTTCGGTGTGTCCTCGCATCTTGCAGAAACGCTCGCTAGGAAAAATACTTCTGTTGGCACACCGTACTGGATGGCACCTGAGGTAAAGTATACATTTTTATTCAATTTAACACATGAAATTCCTAGATTTGATTGTCTGTTTGGTTTTTTCTTCAGTATTTTCTGTGTTAATATAGTCACGAAAGTTTACCACGTTTTCACTAGAGTTTCATTTTCCAAACCATTCTGATGTTGCAGTGCTGAAACTGGAATACAAATTATTTGAAATCACTGCTAATTGTTATGCTCTATTTTTCCTTACGTTATTAGATACGCGATGAATGCATAAAACTTATAGTGCAATGATTCTAAGTGATAGTCAAGTAATATATCTTCCCAAGTTTTGACCTAATTATTCGAAATCGCATACAACGTTACTATAGCTGAAACTATTTCGCAATGTACGGACTTAAATTAACAATAATATTATCAAATTTAGTAATTGTTTCATATGTAGCAACAACACATAAAAATGTTTTAGAAAAAGTACTTAAAAAGTCGCTCCACAAAATGTTTTAAACAATCTTGTGCTTGAAATTTCCATGTACAGTAGAATCCCCGTTATATGAAACAATTCGTGGAAGAAAGTGTTCACATAGTCTTTTTTACTGCTTTATAGTAGCTCTTTCTTGGCGAATTTGTTAATTATTTACGAACAGGTTCACATACTAGAAGGTTCATGTACCAGGTGTTCATATAATAGAGCGTTCGCATAACGAGTGTTCATGTAACGGAGGTTCTGCTCTATTCTACATTCTGCAGTCAATTTTCACAAACTATGAACCTGAACTAGGTGATAGCCTGCGAACAACAGCTGGATTCTTCGTACGATTCCCGTTGCGACGTTTGGTCAGTCGGGGTCACTGCCATCGAGTTAGCAGAGGGTGATCCACCCCTTTCCGAATTGCACCCTATGAGGGCACTGTTTCAAATCCCTAGAAACCCGCCTCCGGCTCTAAAGAACCCAGACTTCCACACGTCAGAGCTAGTCGACTTCGTTACGGAATGTTTGGTGAAAGATTTAGAGCACCGGCCATTTGCCAGCGAACTAAGGGAGCACCCTCTGCTGATGACCATAGAGGATCGTGCGGATAAAATCCGAGAAGAGCTTCAGGAAGAGATCCGCAGACAGAGATCGGAGGGAAGGATTCACAGGCAACCGGAAGTGACGACCAAACATGGGAAATTAAAGACTGATCGAAAAACCAGGCCGGAGAAAATGTATATGGATGACCTGGCTGCTTTGGATATGCTTTCCGAGGACGGGATTGTGGATCAGTTGGAGCACAGATACGAACAGGGTCAGATCTACACGTACATCGGGGACATACTTGTTGCTGTTAACCCGTTTACGAATTTGGGATTGTACACGGGAATTGTGAGTACTTTTATCAATTATTAAAATATGGATTAATTAACAAACAATTCGCTCCACCTGTTTAGGAGCAAAAGCGGTACAAGGGACAAGCGAGATCAGATAATCCACCGCACATTTTCGCGGTCGCTGATGCCGCGTATCAGGCGTTGTTACATCAACGCCAGAATCAAGCGATTGTCATCAGCGGAGAATCTGGAGCAGGAAAAACGGAAAGCGCGAATTTGTTGCTCAAGCAGTTGGTTTATCTGAGCAAAGCTCCAAACCGTAATCTAGAGGAGAGGATCCTTCAGATCAATCCGATAATGGAGGCTTTCGGTAACGCGACCACGGGGATCAATGCTAATTCATCAAGGTTCGGAAAGTACTTGGACCTAACTATGACGAAAGGCGGAAAAGTTACCGGTGCAAGGATATCTGTTTATTTGTTGGAGCAGTCTCGAGTAGTAGCACAAGCCGAGTAAGTGATTTTTTGCACATGAGTTGTACTCAAAAATTAATTCTGCAAGAATGACATTAAGATCTTTCAGTTCTTTTAGTTTCTAATGTTTCTTTCCGTACGATCGCCATAATATGCTCTCTTCCTTGATAATTTAGACTTTCTGATACATTTCATGACCATCTTGAAATTCTAGAAAGTAGACAAGAAAACTATATTGAATTGAAAAGGTCTTGAAGAATCCTCATCCGTGTTCCAACTAATAAAATACGATGAAACTGATTTTATACGAATGAATGAAATCATTTTAGAAGCGAACGGAATTTCCACATATTTTACTATATGTACGATGGTCTGGAGGCAGACAATCGTCTATCGGAGTTTTACCTAGACGAAAACCTTCGAAAACATCATCGGTACCTCATGGACAACAGTCAGACGTCCCAGACCCACATCGAGAAGTTCCATCAGTTGAAGAACGGCTTTAAACTACTTGGCTTCCAAGATAGCGAAGTTGACACTGTTTATCGTATCCTGGCAGCTGTGCTTCACCTAGGAGACATTGAATTCGGTGAAGTTGCCAGTGAAGACAATACCGACAACAAAAGCCGTGTGATTGATACTACGCCTTTGCAAAGAGGTAGTTAAACTTTACCGTTCTAATTGCATCGTGTTTCGACTCATTTTAATCAGAGAAGTGTCGCGAATCTGCTGATAAATGTTTCACAAAAGAAAAACATCATTAAAAACAAAAAGCTGATGTCTGTTTCGTTCACTCAGTATCCTCGAGTTTAAAATCGCTGCAATACGTTTCAGTCTCACAGTTACTCGGCGTGGAGGAGAATGATCTTCTGGAAGCTCTAACGTCGAACTCGGTTATGACCAGAGGAGAAACAATCACGCGAAACAATACAGTAGCCGAGGCCTGTGCGGCGAGAGACGCAATGGCCAAGGGGCTTTACGGTCGATTGTTCGATTGGATGGTGAATCAGATCAACTGTTTGCTGAGTTTCAATCACGCTCCGAATTACGAGCCGCTGGCCATCGGTCTCCTGGACATCTTCGGGTTCGAGAATTTCCCAAGGAACTCGTTCGAGCAACTGTGCATTAACATCGCGAACGAACAGATACAGTACTACTTCAACCAGCATATTTTCACCTGGGAGCAACAGGAGTACATGGCTGAAGGAATACCGGTCGATCTAGTCGAGTTCTCGGACAACAGACCAGTCCTGGACATGCTGTTGAGTAAACCTATGGGGCTCCTAGCGCTTCTAGATGAGGAGAGCCGATTTCCCAGAGCCACGAATAAATCTTTAATTGGTATGGTTTAGCTATCCTCTACCTCTTATCCACTTTTAGTGGGACTGTTCGTGTAATTTGATTCCGGTTCTTATATGTCTTTGGGTATCGTTTGCCTTACAGAAAAGTTTCATAATAACATCAAATCGAAGTTCTACGTACGACCAAAATCGGACGCAGTTTGCTTCGCAGTTCATCATTTCGCAGGACGCGTGGTTTACCAAGCGGAAGGATTCTTGGAAAAGAACAGAAACTTCCTGCCTCCTGAAGTTATCCAACTGGTCAGACAGTCTCAGTACGACATGGTTCGCTTCTTGTTCCAATGCCCGATCACGAAAACTGGCAACCTGTACTCGGCGGTTCACGAGACTGATTCGAGGAAGCTATCCCCGTCGAACCAGAATACCAAGGTATCAGCGAATGAAATGGTCGGAAATCGCTTCTGAATGAAATACAGTGACGTGTACCAATTAGAACGAATTGCAGACTTTCAAATGGAAAATATTGGAGTAGGATGTACAGAAATTTTGATCTTAGTCAGTAACAGAATATTTTCAGTTTTCTCTTTCTTTTAACAAAATGGTTCTTTATTTATTCGTCTTTTTTTTAAGGATTGCAGATGGCTTCGTTTTAGTTACGGTTATGAGCACATTTGTGTGTTATTCTCATTTTATTTTTATCATACGTGATGTGCAGAAAATAATATTTGTGTTTAAAGCGTTGCAAAATAGTTTCCCACGCACATTGTATGTAAATGCGTGTGTTCCATTCATGGTGCAGAGGCTGAAATGGTTTTTCTATTGTAAACGCTGCAGTCACACGTGATGCGTTTAATTGTTTCAGGAACGTTACTCTAGTCGGGGATTAGCCTCGCAATCTAGAGCTCAACAAACAGTGGCAACGTACTTCCGCTACTCCCTTATGGATTTGCTGCAGAAGATGGTATCAGGGTCACCTCAATTTGTGCGCTGTATTAAACCAAATGATTCGAGAAGCCCTAGATTTTTCGATAAAGAGAAGGTCGTGAAGCAGCTGAGGTACACTGGCGTACTGGAGACAATAAGAATTAGGCAGAACGGCTTTTCACATAGAATACCGTTCAATGACTTCCTTAAGAGGTTCGTATCGATCTTGACTTATCATGGAATCATTAAACCGAATTATTAAAAAATGTTAAATCCAAAAGAAAAATAGACTTTCTAACTACTCAACTTCAATATGTAGTACAACGTGTTCAGATACTACTACTAAGAATTTATCGAGTGAAAAATATTAATTTTCAATTACAGATACTGCTTCCTGGCGTTCGGCTACGACGAGCGAGTAGTAGCGAATCGCGACAATTGCAGACTTCTTCTAATCCGGTTGAAAATGGACGGATGGGCGTTGGGTAGAACGAAAGTCTTCCTAAAATACTATCACGTCGAGTTCCTATCGAAGATGTACGAAGAGCAGCTGAAAAAAATAATCATGGTCCAAGCGTGCGTTCGCCGATGGCTGGCTAGGATCAGATTCAAAAAACAGAAGTGGCAATTCGCGGTGTCCGTTGTTACTTTGCAACGTCATATTCGCGGCTGGTTATCGCGAAAGCATCACTTGGAAGAGATGAAGAAGAAACTGGAAGAGGAGGAAGCTACTGCTCTACAAAGAGCGCAAGGTAACTATGCAACGAATACATAAATCGATATCTTCGGTAAAACAAGTGATTAACGAGTACTTCCGATTTAACAGAAGAGCAGAAGAAGGAGGTTGAACCTGAGGAGCCAGAAGAAGAAGGAGGAGAAGAAGAGGACGCGGAGAAAGAAGATTTGAAGGAGGGAGATGCAGCAGTCATCATTCAGAGTCGTAAGTTGCGAACCAGAATTCGAGTGAAAAATGTGAATTAATTTAAGAGAAGAATGACAATTATCGTTTCGACGTTCTTAGATTTCAGAGGTTACACCATTCGCAGACGCTTCGGCGTTGAACTTGAAGAACGCTTCAAGAGGATCTTAAATCATTATGATGACAAGCCAGAGGCGCTTAAAGCGTTATTGCGGGAGGGTTTGAAAAACGAGGATGCTGCATTCATTGTCCAGCAGTGGTACAAGAAGGAAGAAAGAGTTAAGAAGAGAAAGCCATGTGTGAACGATAATGTACATCCTAAACTGCGGCAAGCTGATCTCATACACTTCTCCCAGAACGTAAGTGAAAGATTAATTGACAATCGATAAGCAAAGGAAGATTTGTTTAAAAAGGACCATGCGCAAAATATCTATGAATGTCTAAAATAACTATACACGGTATTTTGCACATGGACCTTCATCAAAGTGAATGCAAGAAGATTCATAATAATGAATGATTCACACCGAGAAAAACAAATCAATTTGATTAAAGGTTCACATGAAGAACCAAGAGGTGCACAAGAACTTGCGCCGCAATAAGCCAGGTATTCGATTAAATGACGTCGAAGAACCACCTCCTGATTATGCTCGACCGGAAGGATTCAGCATGGTACAGTCGATTCTGCAGTATCGCAGCGGCAACCAAGAGGAAGGAGAGGAGACCATCAAGTATTACCACAACCTGAAGAACGAGATGAGCAGGTAAATAGGCTTATCGCTTCTCTGTAATCGGTTATCCACGTTCACCTTGCTTGAACGAATGGTAAATTCGAATGCTCAATTTTCGAATGCTTTTGGCACTCGCATCGGAAGTGGTTCGGACTTCGAAGAAGACGAAGTTGGCTGGGACTTACCGTTGATACAGCTAGAAAATGACCTTCAACCATTGTCGAGGTATATTTCCGATGAATTACTCGTAGAGTGTTGGTTGCTGAGTTACTGAACACATCAAAACATTTGTGGTTGCTTCACGAGGTTCGCCGAGTGCTAGATGCATCACACGTGCTAAACGAACGCCTTCTAATTTCTGTTTATGTACATTTATATGTACATAATGTGACCCTCATATCAGTAGTACGAACATATTCATATTTTTAATAACGAAATGGTTAAGATTCATCTTCTTTAATTGAGATTGCGTAGTTAAGTAGTAGCTATTGTTGGCAGGGGGATGTTCGTTTGATGCAGAGACTGTGAGATATTTAATTACAGGAGTCGAATGGGCCAAGTTTTGGAGGTGAACGCCGAGAGGAGAGAACGCCTCGCAGCTCAAGGCGACTTTTCAATAGCATCGGAACCGCAACTGTCGGATATATGGCACAAAGCTTTGAGAACCCCGGGCGATCCGACACCGCAGGACGAGAATCAACTCAGACCGAGGTACGGCCAAACATAATACTCATATCTGTTCATGCCTTGCACCTCTTTGAGTCCCTAGTCTCGAACTCTAACTTCTCACGATCATTTTTATTCTTCATTCGCGTCTCTCATTTTCTGTTCATTGCGTTGTAATAGACAGCCAAATATCATTGAACTAATAACGTTACTATAGTAGTTATGTTACTAATTCTTTACTATGTTTCTACACTTTGCCAGAGGTATCATGGCAAACTTCCAGGTAAAAATAACACAATTATGCCGTCCGTAGATTGTATCATAACGTCGTTCCGAGTATTTCGTTGTGTCGATAACGTTCTAAAATATATGTAAATAATATACGTAAGTTTCAATTTTGGGGGTGATGCTGATGATCGAGTCATTTAGTTTCTTGTTCTTAATCAATAGACTGCTAGAGGGGGATCTGAATCGTGCTTGTACTTCTAGTTGTTCTAATTGTTTGTCATATTCATTTTGTATTCTTATTTGTCGGCCACTAGTTCTGAGGACAGCAATAGCGTTGCGTTTTGGTCATTTTATTGGGCGAGATTCTGTTCTTGCAGTTCAAGGACTAATCACCTGCCTATCAACATCGTGCGGTCCCCTGAGGGCAAACAACGTAAGCAACCTGGAGTCAACTCTTCGAATATCAACAATCCACATGGCTTACGATCCAAGTACATCGACAGACGAAACGAACTAAACGAGAAGCAGCAGCATGCCAACGGGCAAACGCGCATCGGCAATGGCCCCGTGAAGGCCCATCAAAACGGAGTTAATGGGCACTCGAGTTATGTGAACGGACATCCAAACTTCGTTAACAGACATCCGAGCTCCGCGAACGGACACGAAACATCGATTAACGTCCAGTCGAACTCCGTCAACGAGCATCTACCAAACGGCCACATTTTAAAAGGAAATGGACATCCGTCTTACATGAACGGATACCAGAACATAATCAACGGCTGCCAGAACGGTTTGTTTATCAATAAAATGGTTGCTAATCAGTTCGACAGTCCGAAGCAGGCACCGAAGAGGCAGCCGGTGTTGAGTAATGGTTTCAGGAATCATTTGAACGATTCTAAAGGCGTTGGAGTCCCGAATCATAATGGCGACTCCGAGAAGAAGCGTCCAGTCGAAGCAGATACCAAGAATGTGATGAACAGGAGGTTTATCGATCATGATGCTGTCGTCAATGGTCGATTAGGAGCAAAGAAGGATTTGGGAAAGGACACGTTCGGTATTCCTGTCGATCTGAGACAATTGTTAAGGCCTACGGTTGTTCAGAAACAGCCAGAAGTCATCAAGGTTGATTACGATCCCGAGGATCTAAATGGACCCTATAATTTTAGGCAGTTGTTGAGACCTGCAGAGTATCTTCCCACCGAATCTCTCAGGAAGAGAAAAGGGGGACAAGCGAGCAACGGAGTCCCGGTATCCAAGGACAAGATTCCTGAGAAGCACGTGAAAAGAAGAGCACCATTGGCACCCAATCAAAATAAACTCGTCAACGTGAAGAAATAACGCTACGGAATGTCTGAACGTTCAAACTTTCTTAGGCTAGATATTGTACGTGCAGTCAGATGACAGATTTCGCGAGGACACGAGACAGTTGGTTAGCACAGTGGTTCACGATGCAGGGATCTTCGAGATTATGGTTTCAGGAAGTTTAAGATCGTATTCTCTGTCGTGGGAAATTTTACTTTGTTCTCTAAGAAATTCTTAGACATGGCATTTCTTGAATTTTCATTAGAGTTATACAATATTTGCTGATTCTAAGTAATTGTAATAGTTACTCGTCCGTTATGAAAGTGCATTGTCGTTGATAACGTTTCATTGTTCCTGTAGGATCCAATCGACCATGTTAACTGAATTTGTTTTATATATTTTTCTAGGTCACTATAGACTTGTCAATTCCTGAATCGTCTGAACATCCTGTATATGGGAAACAGCATTCGCTTTCATTGAATGCCTGTGGCATCAGAGTTTTCTTCAATATAAATGAAATGCAAATTGCGTAACGATTCACGAGTAATTTGTATCTTTTTTGGAAAGTTTTCATTTTTTGAATTCGATTTCAACTTTTCGTCAGTTATTCGTCCAAATATGATATATTAATAATTGTTTTGTTGTGACTAAAATAATTATTCATTGTATTGTGTTGGCAATTGATTGCCGCTTCCTTTTGAAACGTATTTAAATGCTAAACTTTCTTTAGAACTAGTCATGTGTAGCTTTACAAAATACTTAGATGTATTCGATAGCGTTAAACAACATTTATTCCTGAAGCTTCAACGGTTTTACTGTATGTTATGACATTTCTATGTAAAACAAACTTGATTTTTAATTTAAAACGAATATAATTAATTGTTCCTTAATGTTCTATCTCACTAAAAATTTACGGAAACACTTTAATTAGTAGGAAGTACCGAATGTTTGTTAAAACTTAATAATTGTATATACAATTCATATAGGAACAAGAATCATAATATATTAAACACCTGTTGTGTTTTAGTCTATAACTTTGTGTCACCCTTTATTTCAGAGTCCACATCAAAACTAACAATGCACTCAGAAGTAATGTTCAAATGTGCATTACAAATTTTCAAGACAAAGATTACAACTACACGTTCTTCACATTAAATATAATCTTTCATTAAATGATTTGTTATATAAATTTCCAATTTATCTTCTGCAAATAGGAAACAAGGATCAAATTATATTAACATAATCTTACAGGAAGTAGAATCAGCCAGCCGTGAACAGACGCGTCAGTTGATTCTTATTCGCTAACACAAGGTTTCAAAATTTCAAAATTGATTTTTTTCTTAATGAAACTTTAAATAATAAAAATTATTATTCATTTTTATGTAGATTTGCCCTCTTTCCGATTATATTCACACAAACATTTCGTATAATTTAGGTTTCAATTTTGCTTCGAATAAACTTTCTCTACCGGTAATGTTCCTGACGATAAGTTGAAATGAAATATCAATGTTTCCCTCAAATTCGGCCACAAAAATATATTAAATGCTTAGTTTATTTGTATTCATCGTCTACATACTAAAAAATAAGAAATATGCGATTTCGTGTCTCACGAACTGAAATACCGGCTGAGGTCACTGCACCGTCGCGATGCTCAGCCAAGAGTGGACACGGGGATAACGTGGAACCGACAGTTACCTGAAATACCAACATCGCTATACGTTCCATTACCGACGAGATATTCGTTGCTCGTTGCAAAATGTTATTGGAGAAAACATGTTTGAAATAATCATGAAGATTAATTTACAAGATCTTTATTGAAAATCTTTCAATACATTTGTTCTTACGTTGAGGTGAACTCGGGTGGAATTACGACAGAGAGAACTTTTCACTATACGGTGTAACACGACGAACAGATCTCTCAACCATCCACTCTCAATGAATTTTCGCCGAATACCGATACCAACTGGTTTGGTACATGCGAGCAAGGTCCGACACAGCAGAAGGCTGTGAATTGTGCAATTCACATACACAGAGAGAAAATGAGTGTGTTCACGCCCGGGGTTTTGGTGTTCCCAGTTTTTCCTGCATCATGTTTTAGCCTGGAACAAAACCTACGTTTTTTTAGCACGCATCCGAATGCGTTTCATTTTTATTTAGCGCGTAGCATCACAGACGAGGTATTCGTCTGTAGTAGCATGAATCCGAATTACCTAAACCTGATCTACAACCAGTTGTGGGTAGTTCTGATTCATGCTAAAGGCTAAATAAAAATGAAACGCATTCTGATCCGTGCTAAAAGCGACGGAGGTTCTGTTTTAGGCTAAAAGATGTTGCAGGTTCTGTTCCAGGCTAAAAGATGATTCAACAAATGATTTATTCATTTCAAATCGGTAGTTTTAGAAACTACGTTTTATTATGAACGTTTCAGGCTAGACAAATTTACAGATCTTGCAGTCTGATTTTCTGACGTTTCTCCATTGGACGACAGGAATCGTGTGCGACCTCCAAGTCGAATTTCCAGATGGCACCGCGGTGGCGCTCTCTGCCGTGGCGCGCCTGTCCGTCAGCTTCTGCACGCTATAAGCAGAGAGGAAATGAGAGTGCTCACGCCCCGGTTTTGGCCGTTCCCATTATAGTGCTGCCCCCTACATTAATTCTAGTTTGGAACAGAACCTACCTCATTTTCTTTTTACAGGGATTTATATTATCTTCAGTCTGGAACAGAACCTACCTCATTTTCTTTTTACAGGGCTTCTACCTTACCCTACCTTTTGAAAACGCTGTTTTGTATAAATAAAATTTGCAACTAATATATAGATCTAATATATCAAACTTTAATTGATACGAATTGAATATAATTTTAATTATAATGACGGAGGTATTTCAATTTTTTCCTATCATTTAGTTGCAAA